>PVIW01001360.1:12616-235703 GCA_004026585.1 Noctilio leporinus | reverse complement strand
GTCCTCATTCCTCAAGTCTTCTGCCAGAAACTCCTCAGCATCTAAAAGGAAAGGAAAGTTTATCAAAAGAGGAGAAGTATCCAGAGAGAAAGAGGAAAATCTCAAGAATTAAAAAATGGATATTATTTTCTTTTTAAAAACTGTAATGTTGCAGAACAATGTAAATGTACTTAATGCCATAGACCTGTACACTTAATGGTTAAAATGGTAAAGTTTATGTTATATATATTTACCAAAATAAAAAGAAAAACTTTGTATGTGCTTATAATTGATACCTTTTGATAATCTGAGACATTACTGTGAATTTAGAAAGTTAATGCATGTATTAACAAGAAAAAACTAATTTCTAAGCTATTTTTAAAGGAAGAGTTAAGTAGTATCATTGATGGCAGGAGATGGATTGTCATTTTCATAAACATATAAATATAAGCGATTCATGAAAGGTCATAGGTCAATAGAAGCTAAGGAAAAATAACAATAAATAGAGCTGAAGTGAAAAGCAGAGCTGAACTGTAAAATAAAGAACAAAAAGGACAAGCATTCAAAGAAAATGACAATGCAACCAAATGAAGGAACCTGCATGGAAAAGAAAAATGTGTCCAAGAGAAGGAAACTGCAATTAATGTGAGTATACACTATAAAATAGGGACATGCCAGAAATATATAATATGAAACAAATCATGTTATGTTCAAAGAAGTTGTGGATGGCACCTGTTAAATTTTAAAGGACAAAATACATTGATAATGACCATATATTTTATTATGCATAAATGGGTTATCCCTAAAAAGCATATAAATATGTAGTTTAAATTTTCCACTTCCAAAAATAGTCCCTGTAACATGAAACTGTATCATATATACTGTCAAAATAACATTAAAATCTATACAGTTGGGTTATATAAGCACACTTAAAAATCTGTTTTACATTCACACCATTCAACATCACCAACATAATGGGAGAAAAGTTTTGCAAGTCATATAGGTGATAGGAGACTTATATGTAGAATGTCTTACAACTGAATAACTAAATAACTTAGTTTATTTTTCAATTTAAAAGTGAACTAAGAATCTGAATAGATATCTATAAAAAGAAATTAAGCAAATGGCCAACAGAAACATTAAAAGGTGCTTAGCACCAATAGCCATCAGGGAAATGCAAATCAAAACCACATCGATACATCATCTGTATACTGAATGGTGTTCTCAGTGCCCAAAGTCAATCTTCTGTCATCATATATTTAACCCCCTTTACTGTCTTCAACCTCCCTCCACCCCACTTCCTTTCTGGTAAGCACCATGCTATGATCTGTGCTTATGAGTTTGTTTGTTTTTTTTAATTTATATAATCTTATTAACAAATGTCACTCCAATAAACTTAGTAAAATTTTAAAAACACAATGAAATACCACTTCACACTCATTAAGTTTGATATTGTTAAAAAACAGACAATAGGCCCTGGCTGGTAGCACAGTGGTTAAGGCGCCGGCCTGCGAACCCAAAGGTCGCAGGTTCGATTCCCCAGCCAGGGCACATAACCAGGTTGCAAACCAGGTCTCCAGTCAGGTCTGCGGCTGGAGGCAAGTGAAATGCAACCATACATTGATGTCTCTCTCCCTCTCTGCCTCTCTCCCTTCCCCTCTTTCTAAAAATAATGAAATAAAATCTTAAAAAAAAAACCAGACAATAACAATTGTTGTTGAACATGTACAAAAATTGGGACCCTCATACACCACTGATGGGAATGTAAAATGGTGTTAGCACATTGTAAAATGGTCTGGCAGTTCCTCAAAAGGTTAAACAGACAGTTTCCATATGATCCAGCAATTCTACTGCTAGATACATAACCAAGAGAAATGAAAATAGATGTTTAAACAAAAACTTGTATACAAATATTCATAGCAGTATTATTCTTTTTTAAAATTTTTATTTATTTGCCTTGGCTGGTGTGCCTCAGTGAATTGAGCACTAGCATATGAACTGAAAGGCCACAGGTTCGATTTCTGGTCAGGGCACGTGCCTGGTCCCTGGTTGGGGGTATTCCAGAAGCAGCCAACTGGTATTTCTCTCTCACATTGCTGTTGTTCTCCCTCTATTTATTTGTTCTTAGAGAGAGGAGAAGGGCAGGAGAAAAAAAGGGAGAGCAACATCAATGTTAAACTAGTTATGTCCAATAAAAATAACATCACTAATCACAATAATTGTAAAAATTCAGATTACCACCCTGGCTGGTAGCCCAGTGGATAAGGCACCAGCCTGCAAATCCAAAGGTCACTGGTTCGATTCCTAGCCAGGGCACATAACCAGGTTGTAAGCCAGGCCTCTAGCCAGGTCCATGGCTGGAGAAAGGCAACCATACATTGATGTCTCTCTCCCTCTCTCTCTCTCCCCCTTCCCCTCTCACTAAAAATTATAAATAAAATACTTTTTTAAAGTCAGACTCCCCTATTAAAAGCAAAATATTTCAGATTACCTCAAAACATGAAATTAATTTAATCTCACTCTTTAAAGTTACCTGAAACAAAATAAAACTGAAGTTAAAAGAAGAGACTTTTGCAAAACATTCCAAGGCAAATTTGCTTTAAAAGCAAGAATAGCAAAATGGAACTCAAACAAGCCAACATAGTCATTTCATCATGTTCAACCCACAATGGAAATGACCAACTGTTATGTGCTAAATAGCATAGTACTAAAGTATATAGTGAAAATTGTGATAAATATAAGTAAAAATTACTGAAAAAGCTGTAATGTTACTGCTAGTATTTAACAGGTCAAATAGACAAAAACATATAATTATATAAGACAGTTATGTCCAATAAAAATAAAATAATTACACATGTAATTTAAAATTTTTTAGTAGCTTCATTTCAAAAAGCACCCCCCAAAAAAATGATGTTAATTTTAGTGATAGCTATTTATTTAACTCAGTGCATCCAAAATATTTTTATTTTAATATATAACCAATATAAAATTATTATTGAGATATTTTACCTTTTTCTTTTTTTTTTGCATTAAATCTTCAAAATCCTGTGTGCATTTTACACTTAACATCACATATAAGTTCAGGCCAGTCACATTTCAAATGCTTAATAGCCACATGTGGAGAATGGTCACTATATTGGATAGTGACGATATAGAGAATTTAAATAATATAAATAAAGAAATAACAGAAGTGAGCTAAACTAAAAATGGAATGTATCTTTTAAAACCAGCATGGAAAATATATAAACATTTATTAAGCACTGGATTACATAGAAACATCAGTAATTTCTTTTTCTTTTTCTTTTTTAAAAGATTTTATTCATTACTTTCAGAAAGAAGGGCAAGGAGGAAAAAAGGGAGATTAGCATCAATGTATGGTTGCCTTTCACCTGCCTCCAGCTACGGACCTGGTGGAGATCTGGCTTGCAACCTGGTTATGTGCCCTGACTGGGAATCGAACCAGCGACCTTTCCATTTGCAGGCCAGTGCCAATCCACTGAGCCACACCAGCCAGGGCTTCAATAATTTCTTTAAAATTAAAAATCAGAGAAATCTTATTATCACGATGACATAAAACCAGAACTTAATATTTAAAAGACTAAATAAATCCTCTACAGACACATATTAAAAACATACTTTTACCAACCCTGGCTGATAGCATAGTGGATAAGGTGCTGGCCTGCAAACCCAAAGGTCGCTGGTTCGATTCCCAGCCAGGGCACATAACCAGGTTGCAAGCCAGGTCTCCAGCCAGACCCATAGATGGAAGCAGGTGAAAGGCAACCATACCTTGATGTCTCTCTCCCTCTCTGCCTCTCTCCCTTCCCCTTTCTCTAAAAATAATAAAAATACAAATGAAAGCAAACAAAAAAACATATTTTTACCTATACTGTGGATCAAAGAAGAAACTCAAAACTATAATTACCACCTATTGAGGAAATAGCCTTTATAAGATACTATATGACCAGCATTATACAGAGTGACAAATCCATAGACTTAAATTTTTCCAGTATTAAATGTAAAAAATGAAAACAAATTCAATAAGCACCAAACTCAAGAACAGAAAAGAGCAATAAAACAAGCCTATGGAATACAGGAGGAAGGAAACAATAAAGATAAAAGCAGAATTAATAAATCAAAACAGTGGTTGTCTAACACTGCTCTTTGGATTCATATGCTTCTGATAAGGAAGAAAAGAAGTGGGGGAAGGCCAAGTGAGTGGGCCTCCGAGAAACTCCCTCCTTTCCCCTCACTCACATTTGCTTTAATCACAAACACTTTTGTCTATTTATACACTGGAATTTCACGTAAGAATTTAATTTTGTAAAGGGTCCCATTGCACAACTTAGTGGTTAAAAAAAAAACAGTGAACTTAAAAATAGTGGGTGGAAAAAGAAGTATAAATGCTAAGTAAATGTAAGGGCTGGGGTTTTTTTAGAGGTGAGGGGGAATTCCAATGAATTGATAATCCATTAGCAAATGTAATCAAGGAATAAGAGAAAGTACAGAAATGAGGCAGAATAAAGGGGAGTAATGACAAATACACAAAAAGGTAAAAGATAATTAAATATTTCATAATGGTTAGATTTCAAGTTTTTAAAATTTTCTTATTAGTGCTTCTTTCTATGTACAATTTGAGTTTTATGACACTGGGTATCATTTTTCCCTTTAAAAGGTTATTTCAAAAACAAAGTGTTATATAAACAAAATTAAATGTAATGCAAATAAATTTGAAAATCTCAATGAATCAGTTTCTGAGAAAAATACAAATTTCTAAAATTTACATGAGAAGTGGAAAACTAGAATTTTGAATAGGCTAAATAATGACTATGGGAAAAGAAGAATAGGTTGTCTAACTATTTTTAAAACTTCAGATTCACATAGTTTTATAAATGTCTTTCATACAATATAAACTATCCTGGACATAGAAAGAGCTTCTCAAATCATTTGGAAAAAGTAGCATAACCCTGGTTCTAAAAGAACACAGAAAAAGAGTCAGTTTAAAGCTAATCTAGGTCAAAAATCCACCTAAAGCATGGGATAAGAGAACACTTCTCAAGTCATTTGGAATAGGCAGTATAACCCCAGTTCTTAAAGAACACACACACACAAAAGAATCCGTTTAAATCAGATAAAAAGTCTTAAACAAAGAACTAGTAGCTCAAGCCTGAGGGTAAGCAATAGCTCTGCCCTCTGGACTTCCTGTAACCCCACCCTGCATTGCTTTCATCCTGCTGAGGAGTCAGCTACCTAGGCTGAGTGTAGAGGTCTGGGCAGGCTCAGAAGTATCCACTAGCCTAGCAAGTTTCAACATTTTTCATCTCATGGCACAAGTAAAATAACTACTAAAATGCTGTGGCACACCAAAAATATGTTTTTTGCTGGTCTGACAAAAAATAGCTATAATTTTGATTGATTTACAAAAAAATAATTAGTAATTACCTACCCTTTTTACTCCAAAGTGACTTTTTATTTGTTTTTTTTTTTAATTTTAAGAAAGATTTTATTTATTATTTTTAGAGAGAGGGGAAGGAAGAGAGGCAGAGAGGGAGAGAAACATCAATGTGTGGTTGGTTGCCTTTTACCTGCCTCCAGCTACAGACCTGGCTGGAGACCTGGCTTGTAACCTCATTACATGCCCTGGCTGGGGAATCGAACCTTATCCACTGTCCTACCAGCCTGGGCAAAAGTGACTTTTTAATTTTAAAAAATCCAGTGCCTATATTTATATAAAATGATTTCTGTGATCAAGCATTAACCAATCAGATGCAAACTTATTATGCAACATGACCAATAAGATGCAACTCTATTAGAAGACCTATTTCAAGACAGGGCATTCACACTGGACAGCTATTGTTGTGTTGGTGGTTGTCATTTCTTAAATTTGATGATCTAAGAGAAAAAAGGTCAGTGTCTCTGACTTAACAGAGACACTGACCTTTTAAATGTTCTAAAAATTCTTGTGGCACACTGGTTGAATGAAGATTGATGCACTTAGCCCCATTCTCCCCACTCTCAGCAGCCCCACACTGCTGAGGTTGGGCTTCTGGAAGAATCTGGGACAGAATGAGTTGAGTGGCTCTAGGTCAGGAGCCATTTTTCCCTCACACGTCCAATTAGTGCAGAGCCCTCACTTCACATGGCCAAATCTTGCTCTGTTTGGGTCTGATAAACTCTGGGGCCTCACCTGACAACTCCCTGAGACCCCTAAACTGCGGAGAAGTGTGTGAGCACCAGGAAGGGGGCCGCTAGACTTGGCATACCCTGAGACATCTGCTGAGTGGCCTCAAACCCAACACTGGCACAAAGTTTGAACCTGTATCATTCTGGCGAACATCAATCACTCACCCCTTCCTGGTCACTCACTGAGAACCTACTTGATGCAACTCAAGTAATGCCAGCAGTTCTTCCTGCGACTAAGCCTAACGGACAGCCAGCAAGAGGAGGCAAATCTCAGGGTGCCTTGGACTTTTGCTGACCTGCCCCCAGCCCAGTGTTGGTAAAAGCAGGCCTTGGTGTGCAGCTTAGTCTTTCCTGCACAAAGGTAGGCCCAGCAGAGGCAGCCACAACTGTGGATCTCTTTGTAGCTCCACACGTGCAAAGACATAGAGGTTAAACAATATGTTTTTAAACAATGAATGAGTTAATGATAAGATGAAGGAAGAAAGCAAAAGATACCTTGAAACAAATAAAAATGAGAACCACCCAATATCTGTGGGACACAGCAAAAACAGTCTTAAGAGGGAAATTCATACATTGCAGGCCTACCTCAAAAAACAGTATCTCCAATAAATGATCTAACTTTACACTTATAGGAGCTAGAAAGAAAACAACAAACAAAACCCAAAATGAGTAGAAGAAAGGAAGTAATAAAGATCAGAGTAGAAATAAATGAAATGGAGTCCAAAAATACAATACAAAAGATCAATGAAGCAAGAGCTGGTTCTTTGCTTTGTCAGCTGACAGAGCCTTAAAAAATCCAGGTAACAATGAGCACATCTAGCATCCAGATTTTGGTTTCCAATACCAATCTTCACTAAAAGAATCAAGGCTCCTTGGAGAGTTGGTTACATTTAAGACTGGGGCGAGAGGTATACAGGATGAACCTGGAGCATCTAACTGGGATACAGGAGCCAAAGAGAGCTCCCAAGGTCATGGTGGAAACAATTTGAGCAACAACGTAAGGTAATATGGATTTTAGCTCAAAGCAAAAACAAGCATTCATGAGTCCATACTGATACAAACAAATAACTAAATAAATTAATAAATGAGGGAGCAGAGACAAATCTCTAGTGTAGAAGAAGTCCAAATAATTTATGCAAATAACTCACCTTAAAGAAGGTGGAGCATAACTCCCACCCCATAAATGTAGGTTACACATGGAGACTTCCTTCTAAAGACTACAGTATTGAAAGAGAGAATAAAGAGTAAATTTACAATGCAGAAACCTGACAAATACTTCTCAGTCAGGGGATCAAAGTCAACATCAACATTTATTAATCATGTTGACAGTATATTCCCTGTAAATGTGATGAGAATGGCACTTGTCTCTGATCCTCCTCCCCGAAACTCATAGCCCTAGTCTAATCATAAAAAAATCAAACAAATGTTAATACAGGGGTATTCTACAATATATGTGACCAGTGCTCCTCGAACCATGAAGGTCATCAAAAATAAGGAAAGGTTGAGAAACAGTCATAGATAAGAAGAGACTAAGTAAACTAAATTAAATGAGGTATCCTAGATAGGATCCTAGGACAGAAAAAGGACATTAAATAAAAAATAAGGAAAATGGAATAAACCATGGACTTTAGTTAATAACATATTAGCATTGATTCATTAATTATAATGAATATATCACACTAAAATAAAATGTAGTTACAGGGGAAACTAGACTGAAAAGAAGGAGAGCTAGGAGAATTCTATTATCTGCTCAATTTTTCTGTAAATCTGAAACTTCTTTAAAAAATAAACTCTATTAATTTTTTTAAATTGATATATGAAATAATCTTAACATTTTGAGGGGGGAAAAGTAAGGACTGGGTTCAATTAATTCATTAACCCAACCTTTATTGATTTCTCCCTACAGGCCAGTCAAGTGCTGCAATAAAAACCAAAATATTAATCATGGTCATCTCTAGGTAGTGGCATTATAAGCATTTTTAAGATCTTCTTCATATTTTTCTGTATTTTCTAAATATATGTTTTAGGGTATGAAAAATATGTAAAATAAAAATCACTATGCAACTAAAAGGCAATAGTACTCATGATTTGTATAGATAGACTTTCATTTTTATTCCTCATCCTGATTTCAGTCTGTGGTAGTGGAATGAGCTGGATCATAGCTGTGAACAGGAAATGAGACCACCCAGGCAGAGAAGAAGTAGAGAATGGAGAAAACTGTGGGAGATGGACAGTATACTGTCCTCTAGATAATAAACATATGTATTATTATCAACTTCTACTCCCCTTAATAAATTTTTGTAAGTAAAATATCCTATGTAATAGTATTTATATATACTAAAAATTATTAAAAGGGAATCAATAAAAATAATTATCCCCAATGATGTCACTGAGAACAGTTTGATATTTTTATTATGACTTTACTTTTTAAGTTTTACTTCAAATTACTTTTTTGAAAGACTTCCTTTCAAAACACTTCAGAATTAATTTAATGTTAATTTAAGTACTTGTTCCTTCACCTGCGAGTGTCATCTAGTCAGGGGAATAAAATGACACGAAGACAACCTCTTCCATCTGTCTCATTAGTTTTCTTTTTTAATCTGATCTAAAAATACACTCACAGCTTACTAGATGAACCAAGAAAACATCAATAATGAAAAGAAAGCACTATGTAAGGAATTATATATACTCTCCAACTCATTTTACATAACCAGCATAAACCTGATATAAAAACTTGATAAAGATATTAAGGAAAGAAAATTACAAACCAATATATAATACATTTGCCTTTCAATTTAGAAGACAATGCCACTTCTAGTGATTACGATCTGAATGTGCCTGAGTAAGGAACCCTGCTCAGAAACACACTCCTTACCAGTGAATAGGAGAGAGATTTTAAAAGATCCCTCAATATATCACTTCCTATATTTAACCAAGCTGACCACTCTGTCTGGTGGGCTTTCCATTAAGCGATCAACCTTTTACGAGTTTTGTAAGATTTCTTTAAGAGTTCTTAAAAGACCTCTTCTAAGAGTTCCCTAAGCATGTCCTGTCACATCAGGATGCCTTGGGATCCTGCAACTGCAAATCCCACTGTGAAAATCATCACTAACTGCATGAAAACACTCTTGAGGCACGTCTAACATCATAGCACTCGCTATGTATCATATCTAATGACCTTCAACTGGTGAGTGAGCAATACCACATGATGTAAATGTCCTCCACTAATGAGAGAAGACAAAATCAGAAACACATCATAAAAATGCCATTTTTTCTAAATGCCTTTATTCTTCAACAAATATTTATTGAGTACTTATTACATTCTAATTACTGAAAAAGTGAACAAAATAGATCTTAACTTCATCTTAATAGTTTAGAGTCTAGCAAAGAATACAGACTTAAATAGATAATTAGAATAAATTGTAATGTAAGTTATAATAAGAAAATTGAGGGGGGCACAGGCCCAAAAAAGAGGCACCTCATCAGAGAACTGATCTTTCCTTTGAAACCTCAAAATTAGCAGGCCAAGTATGTATGATATGAGTGGAAGGGAGATGAGGAGTTGTAGGAATGAGAAAAAGAATGGCATAAGCATGGAAACATCATGTGCAAAGGTCCTGAGGTGACAGATTTCAATGAAATAAACTGAAAGAGTTCAGCTGGGAGAGCAGAACATAAAAGTTAGGGGCAAGAGGGACAGTGGTGAAAGATTATTGAAAGCAGGCTTATAGCAATATACAAGGTCCTGGCTGGTAGCACAGTAGATAAGGAGCCAACCTGTGAACCCAAAGGTCACTGGTTCGATTCCCAGCCAGGGCAACATAACCAGTTTGCAAGCCAGGTCTCCAGCCAGATCCATGGCTGAAAGCAGGTGAAAGGCTTTCATTGATGTTTCTCTCCCTCTCTGCCTCTCTCCCCTCCCCTCTCTCTGAAAAATAATAAAATCTTTTTTAAAAAGTAATATACAATTATTTTGAGTTCCATATTTAAAAGGTAAGCACATTTCTGGCAAAGACACAGCTTCCTATCATAATTCATAGCCACCCTAAAATGCAGATTCCTCAGCTTCCAGATTCCTCAGCTTCCCAGCAGGTTATTTATTCCTGGGAGTAAAAGTAGAATAGGAAAAATACAAAAAGAAGACAGGAGAACAAAAGAATAGAGGGTATGTGGAACACTATAGGCATATGATCATCACATCCCCGGGGGATACCACTGCAGGATGTGAGGCTAGCTGAAAAGATTCTGAATGAGCAGGTTGCACCAACATCACTAGGTTTTGTAGACTAGTGAAAGTTTCTGACATTCTCCCAAATCTCAGACTTTGCCCATTAATAAGGCTACTCTTTCATTTGGAGAATGATGTCTTCTGGGTCACATTTTTCAAATCACTAAAAGGTAACAGTTGCTTCCATCTGTTTTCTAAGTAATGCTCCTAATACACTGAAAGAAAAAAAAAAATGTAAGTTGGTATTCCCTGACAGTTGCAATTTTTTGTTATTGTTGTTGATATGTTTCTACAACTCAAAAGTTTGCTTCAATCAACCATCTATATGAAACAGTGAATGGCCAATGCTGCTGAAAACAATTCCATCAACCAAAGACCAATCAAAGTGTTTCTAGAGGGGATACTTTGTGAAAGTATTTGAACTACTAAAGTAGAATTCACATTTCTAAAAGAAGGATAGCATAAATTTCTGCCTGTACTGGCATTATGCATTTGATATTTTTGTTTATATGCAAAAGGGTTGTTGGCACAGGCTAAATAACTCACCAAATTAATTCTATGAAGTTTAAATCTGGGTAGTATTTCAGGTCCTCTCTTTAGTAAAAAGAATTCCCCATGTATTTGCAAATATTCTTTAAATGTGAATGCTTGTCCTGGCTAAGCAAGAGCAAAGAAATGTCTGCTCCCTCATTGCTACTGCTGCTGCTATTGCTGCTCTTCTTGTCATTTTACTTCAAAGCCCTCTGCTAGCTTCTGCCATCATTTCTCACCCCATCTCCTCACCCCTCTCCTATCACAGCACCTCCAAGTTTGTTGGCAGCTCTACTTGCAATGGGAGATGGAGTTGGAGATGAGGAGGCAAAAGAAGAAGAAATGAGGACAAGTAGTTCTGTTCTTTCCTTCTGGGTCCTTCCACTGGTTCTACCTAGGTGAGGCCTCATTCTTGCTCTCATTCTGGCCCTTTAAATGGTATCTTCCCTAATCTTGAGAATGAAGATCTGGCTCTTACCCAGCTCCTCACCCCTTTCCCAGCCTTGTTCAGTGGAGTCACTCGCCAGTCACAAATACTGTCAGAGCTTGGCATTAGGGAACAGCTAGAGAAGGGGTGGGCTCCCACAGAGTGACCCAGGCTTCAGGACAGAAAGGCTTCCTGGAGTCCCAAGTTGGATGATTGTCCCCCATCAGAATATTTTGTTTCTAATCCTCTCCTCCAGGTATAAAACTCACGAGGTGGTGTTTTGTTTTATTTAATGGGTTGGTCTGGGAATCAGCTTTAAAAACTTGGTTCTTTTTCCCATAAAAACATTGGTCTATAAGAAAACACTTATGTAAACATTGGAAAACTATCCATGGATATAAAAAGAAAATTCTAGGAGCAGGATGCTACTTCAGCCTCATCTTTGCTTACATTTTCAATAATACCTATTTCTTTCTAATTAAAAAAAAAATGTTTATCTTATAGATTCTTCATTCTGAACACTTTGAAGGAGTTAAATAAAGCCTTAAAGACCAGACCTCTCTGGTCCAGGCTGGAGATGGAACCCTGTGGGGGGCCCGGGTAGGTGGAAAAGGTTTGTTGGGATTATGGGGAAGAAGAGGGGAGACAAGGGAGAGGAGGGCCTCCCAGGGGCCCTGTGTTTGGATTAATGACTGTAGGCAGGGAGTGAAAATCTGTTGGCATCATCCTCAGAACTTGCCCAAGTGAACTGCTAACAGTATAGCATCCTTTCTAGTAACAGACTGTGTCTGCTCACCTGGCCATGCCCAGCAAACCATGCTTGCCAAAGCATACCATCTCCACCCTGGAAATGTTAACAGAAAGCCACATTTAATTCTAGATATCTAGGTATTCTGAACATAAAATTAAATATCACAACTATCCCTTTAAGTTACAGTTTACTATTTTGCAGAAGAAACCAGCATGCTGGCCAATCCAACTTCTGCAAAGTCTCATTGATGACGGCTTCTGGAAGGAACAGCTATTTCTGATTCCTAGTCACTCTAACACTGAAGATATCCGACTGTTAGAACTTCTGCAACTACTCATAAATATCTCACTAAAATCAAACCTCTAAACTTCAGTGTCTCATTTCCTACCTTACTAACGGAAGGCTTCCTGGAACTTTTATCTTTTTTCATATCAACTAAAGTATTTTATAATGGGAGGAAATAATTTTCTATTTTTTTTTTTACTTTCAATTTTTTAAAAAGATTTTATTCATGATTTTTTAGAGAGAATGTCAGGGAGGGAGGAAGAAATGGAGAGAAACATCAATGTATGGTTGCCTTTCACCTGCCTCCAGCTACAAACCTGGCTGGAGACCTGGCTTGCAACCTGGTTATGTGCCCTGACTGGGAATAGAACCAATGATCTTTGGGTTTGCAGGCTGGCACCATTCCACTGAGCCATCAGCCAGGGCACTTTCGTTTTTTTTAAGAACTTGTTTTAAACGCTGCATATTCTAGATATGGTTTGCTTCAGTCTGCTGATTGTTTCTGCCCCATGACCCAAGAAATATGTGTTTATGTTCTTAATTTTCCTACTTCCTGTAGGAGAAAAAACTACAATACCTATATAGTCACAGCACAGAGGGAAAAACCCCAGAACTTTAAACACAAAGAGTACTTTAGATTAAGTTTAACTAGTGGCCAGGCTAAAAATGTAGGATTAACACTTCTGCAGTCTTCATTTGGTAGTCTAAGAATCTGTCCTATGTAAATATTTGTATATGCATACAAAAATGCACATAGAGATGTGTTCCCTACAACATTGTGTAAATATACAAATTTTGGGAACAACCTAAACATCCACTAATAGGAGAATAGTTAAATACACTTTTAAATACTGTGTAGTAGTCTATGTATATATAGATATAGATAGATAAATTCACATGGAAAAAAATTCAACATTGCTATGTTTAAATATTGAATTGTCCATGTATTTCTATGTTGTGCAATTATTCTACAATAAAAACATATTTGTGAATTATTTCTGTAATTAAAAATAAAATACATGGACCATAATAGCATCCACCAGAATGTCTAAAATAAAAAAAGGCTGCAACATCAAGTGTTGGTGAGGTTATGGAGCAATGGGAACTCTCTTACACTGCTGGTGAGAGTGTAAAATAGGTACAATTACTCTGGAAAACAGTTTTGAGTTTCTAATAAAATTAAACACATGCCTATCCTATGACCCAGTAATTCTCTTCCTAGATATTTATCCAAGAAAAATGAGTGCTCATGTTCACAAAACATGTTACTCAAGAATGCTCATAGCAGCTTTATTCGTGATAACCCGGAATGGAAAAACTCAATGTCAATCAGCAGAAGAGCAGATAAACAAACTGTGGGATATTTACACAATGAAATACCACTTAGCAAAAGGGATAAGATAAAACTAATGCACAGAACAACATGGATAACTCTAAAAATATTACACTGGGGATCTGGCTGGTGTGGCTCAGAGGATTGAGCACCAGCGTGTGAACCCAAGGGTCCCTGGTTTGATTCCCAGTAAGGGCACACACCCAGGTTGCAAGCCAGGTCTCCAGCCAGGTCCCCAGCTGGAGGCAGGTGAAAGGCAACCATACATTGATGCATCTCTCCCTCTCTTCCTCAGTCTCTTCCCCTCTCTTTAAAAATAATGAAAGGTTGCTCGTTTGATTCCCCAGCCAGGGCACATAACCTGGTTGCAAGCCAGGTCTCCAGCCAGGTCCATAGCTGGAGGCAGGTGAAAGGCAACCATATACTGATGTTTCTCCCCCTCTCTGCCTCTTTCCCTTCTTCTCTCTCTAGAAATAATAAATAACAAATTTAAATAAATAAATAATACATAATAATGAATAAAATCTTTTTAAAAAATATTACACTGAGGACAGACAAAAAAAGAGATCGTATTAATTGTGTGAAGTTCCAGAACTGGAAAGGAAAGTTTCTAAAGTAATGGTAATGTTTATGTCTTGATATGGGCAGTAGTCACACAGGTACACACATATATTGAAATGACTTTATTGTAACATTTAAGATTCATTCATTTTATGTACATAAATCATATCTTAATAAAAATACAAAGAAGGAAGGATGGAAGGAACAAACAAATGAAAGAAGAAAGGAAGGAAATGATGGATAAAGAGGCTCACAAAAAACTTGTCAGAAAGGAAAATTATTTTAAAGGGAGTGTAATTTTTAAGGAGGTTTATTACAATACAGTTAACAGATATTTTCTGTAGCTAAGTACCCCAGCATGCTTCCCATACTGGATTGAGTACCTTAATTCTAATTCAACTACAGTATTGATTCAGGTGATTATAAATATGTGGCACTAAACACGTTTTAGTAAAGCTTCTATTATGTGAACAATATACTAGTATTAGAATGTCAACAATGTTAAGAGGAGACCCTTGATGAGAATTTAAGTAATTTATAGATAATTTCATCAAAGCCATCAGCCTTCAGAAACACTTGCTGTCTGGATGCAAAGTCCACTCTGTTCCTGAGCCCCACATTTGTCCTATCTTCCATGAAAAGCTTAACAGTAAAATTAAACAGTGGAACTCAAAGACTCCAAACCTGAAAAGCCATCTGTTATAATCACCTAACCTATAATGCAGCACTGACAAACCGGAAAAGCAAGCAATGAACTTGGAAACACGAGGGAAATAAATATGAATAAATGTAGCAGAAATTATAGGATTTCTGTAGGGTGTAATGGTTTATAACATGAAAAAATTAGATCTTTGATAGTTATGTCAATATGTTAAGATTCTCAGATGATGGTAGAACTTGAAACTTAACTATTTTTTCCTATATTTAAAATGGTTAAAAATGGTTAAATATCACAGTTATGTAATGAAGTAAAAATGTTATTATCTTAATAGCTAGCACTACAATTCCTCTTAGGGAGAGAACTGCCATTGTTTGAAAAGGTAACTTGTTTCTCTGTGTGTGAGTGTTGGTGGGAACCTAAACAACATAACAGATAAATAAATTGTCTTTTCATATGGCAAGAGAAAAAAATAGCTTTTTAAAAATTTTGTTCCAGATAGGATAAAAAGAAAAAATGCCTGTGAGAAGGCATACGGTTGGGAACTACACCAGGTGAAGGGCCAGAGGGTACTCTCTAAGGACTTTGGTGGCAAATGGGCATTTGGGAATAGGAATGTCTAATGTTCAAATTGAAATCATTTGCATTACTGCATTGTAAACCCCTCCTGCCTCACCTTGTCCTCCCTGAATCTCTAGAGATGTCTTCTATACTCACAGGGCCTTCATGTAATAGGCTTTTGTGGAATTCGAAGAAAACAATATGTCTAGGCCACAGTTTTTGAAGCTTGGCACAGTTGACATTTTGGGCTGGATAATTCTTTGCTGTGGGGACTGTCCTATGCATTATAGGAAGTTTATCAGCATCCCTGGCCTCTATCCACTAGATGCCAGCAGTACCTTCCCCAGTTGTGACAATGAAAAATGTTTCCATGTGCTGCCAAAAGTCCCTGGAGAAACAAAATCATCCCAGTTGGGAAGCACTAATTTAGGTCTGCACAGCCCAGGACAGAGAGAGCATGTGTGGTAGCAGGGGAGCCTAGAAGGAAAGGTGACCTTGAGAATTACCCAGACCTTCAGATGTTTGGGCTTCCACAGAAAATAAATCTTACCCAGAGATCAAAAAGCCTGGGCAGTTTACCTAATATGTAGGCTATAGGCACAATGAAGCTATATTACTTCCACCATTTTTTCATATTTATTTTTTAAGATTTTATTTATTTATTTATTTGGAGAGAGGGATGATACGGAGAAAGAGATGAAGAGAAATATCGATTGGTTGCCTCCCACATGAGCCCCAACCTGGGACCAGGCTCACAACCCACGCATGTGCCCTGACCAGCAATCAAACTGGTGACATTTTGCTTTGTATGATGATGCCCCACCAACTGAGCCACACAGGCCAGAGAAACTTCTACTATTTTTTAAAATTAGCAAACAAAAATGGAGGAGGGGAAGAGCAAACCCTGTAGTTTTTTTGACTGAGAATTTTACAAAAATACTATTTTTACACATGTACACTCATGAAAGCATTCTATAAAAAGGTAAGAAACACAAATCTTTATAAGTTAACCATGAAGTAACGTCTCTCCTTCCTCCATAAAGTTTCTTCTAGAAATAATTACTGGACTCTGATCTAAGGAAGAAAGGAAATAGAGGAGATGCTGAAAGAACCCCTATAAATTTCTCCTAATTTAGAGAAGCACCAACAACATAGAAGGCCATGCGTGGAAGTTTTCCTCAAAAAAATAAAATCACAAGTTTTAATTTTATTTACCACTTAATGGTGTTAAATAATTCCAGATACTATTCTAAGTTCTTTTCAAATATTTATTTCTTTATTCCTCATATAAGTTACATGAGATAGGTACTATTATTATCTCCACTTTACAGATGAAGAAACTGAAATTCAAAGGCAGACAGGTAGTTAAGAAAGCGACAGAATCAAGGTTTGAATCTACACAAAACTAACCCAGAGAAAATATGCAGGACCTATGAGAAAACACGGAAGTTCAGAAAGAAAACACCATCTTGAAGAACTAGACAAAATGTCTCCCTCTGAAGTAAATGTATTATTAAAGAACAGAAATGTGGATGAATGTAATACAACAACAATAAAATTAAAAAAAAAAAGAACAGAAATGTTTAGAAAATTTTTAGTCATGTTCTCAACAACATTCAAAATGTTGTTATATCTACAAGCCAAGAGCTTTATAGAAACAATGAAAATGAAACAATGAACAATGAGGAAGGGTTATATGGACATTTTAAAAAATAAGTAAATGCTGATTATAAATCTATAATAAAGTCAGGGATGAATGAGACAATAGAAGAGATGAAAGAGAGATAAAATAGGTGGAGTAGAGTAATGATAGGAGAAAACTTGCCTAAGTTAAAGAAAGGCCTGAGCCCTGGCTCAGTTGGTTGGGGCATCGTACAGTACACCAAAAGGTGGCAGGTTCCATTCCCAGTCAGGGCACATGTCTGGGTTGCAGTTTCAGTATCTCCAGGCACATGCAAGAGGCAACCGATTGATGTTCTCTCTTAGACTCTTAGATGGATGTTTCCCTCTAACACTAATGTACGTCTCTCTCTCTCTCTCTCTCTCTCTCTCTCTCTCTCTCTCTCTCTCTCTCTCTCCATCCTTGGGTGAAGATTAAAAACAAACAAAAAAGAACCTGAGTATATGGATCGAAAGGGTTCACTACATACCAGCCAAAACTATTTAAAAGTCTAAGAACTTGAAACTATCTAGTGATATTTTTGAGGGCAAAGAAAAACGTCTCATAAACATCCAGGCAGGAAGTGGGAGGAATGAGTTATAACAGAAACATATCAAGCTGGCATCAGACTTTTCCTCCACAAAATTGAAGATGAGAAGATAATGGGAAAACTTCTGGAGGCTGAGCTAGAAGGAAGAGGAAGAAAGTGGGAAAGTATGACCCTAGAACTTCATGCCCACAGCTAAGTTTATATGAAACTAGATAGAGACATATTTAAACCTTCAGGGGCTCAGTAAGTATAGTATCCATTTCCTGAGAAATTCACTCAATATTATATCCTTTTATATTTAATTTAATTTTATTGTTGTTATATTATATCCATCCCTTTTTTCCTCCCCTCTGTCTCCTTTCCCACCCACCACTCCCCCCCGCAATATTATATTCTAGATCATCATCTACTAGGATTTTATGCACTTTCCAAAACACGAGTACATTTATATTGATACAAAGCAATACTACCTGGCCATAAGAAAAGATAAAATATTGCCATTTGCAACAACATGGATGGACCTTGAGAATATCATGCTAAACAAAATAAGTCAGGTAGAAAAAGTTAAGAACAATATAATTTTGCTCATATGTGGGATATAAAATTGAAAGCAACAGATGAATAAACGAAAGAAAACAAACTCATAGACGCAGACAACAGTATGGTGGTTACCAAAGGAAAGAGGGGTGAGGGAGTAGAAAAGGGTAAAGGGAGTCAAATGCTTGGTGATAGAAAATGATTTGATTTTGGGTGGTGGATATACAATGCAACATGAAGATCACATATCAGAAATGCACAATTGAAACCTATATAATCTTATTAATCCATGTTGCCCAATACATTTTTAAAAAGAAAGAAAAAAAAAGGTCAAAACAATAGCCACTGTGGCTACTAAGCAGCTGAAATGTAGCTAGTGTGATTAAGGAACTGAATTTTTGTTTTCTTTCATTTTAATTAATTTAAATGGAAATACCCACATGTGCTGGTGGCTATTTGCATAGTCTGAATATCTAAGAAATTTAATGAAAAGTTCAAGTATGAAGAAAACCTGGTACAAAAAGCAAGCAATGAACAAGGTAAACAGGACAAAAATAGTAGTGTAACAATGGTTTTTAAAATTACAAAAATTTCAGTAAATAATTATAATATAATATACATAATAAAAACACAATATACATAATAAATACATAATAATCCTGAGACTAAAATCTAAGATTATATTAGCAATTTTGACACTGGAAAAATAGTCAAAAGGTACTATTTCATCCTTTGTTTTTAAACAGCTCTGAGCTGATAATGTCAGTAACTTTTTTTTTTTAAGATTTTATTCATAATTTTTAGAGAAAGGGGAAGGGAGAGAAGCTGAGAAGGAGAGAGACATCAATGTATGGTTGCCTTTCATCTGGCTGGAGACGTGGCTTGCAACCTGGTTATGTGCCCTGTCTGGGAATCAAACCAGAGGCCTTTGGGTTCACAAGCCGGCATCTTATCCACTGTGCCACCAGCCAGGCTTGTTTCATTCTTAATGTTGCTGATCAGAAAGACATGGGTTTTTTTTGTTTTCGTTTTGCTGGTTGCTTTGTTTTGTTTTAAGCCATAAAGGTAAAACTACCAGTGGAATAAAACCAGAATGTATAACTTCTAAACAATTCAAAAGAAAAAAATTCATGATCTGAGGAAATGCTCAGGAGGTCATAGTAAGTAAAAAACTGTGTGAAAGTCACTATACAAAATTATATACACAATATTTTCCAACTTTTAAAGTATGAAGATATCATAAAAACTGAAAGAAATAGATGAGAATTTAACAGATATTGATTCTGGATGACTGTCATTATGTATTTTCTAAGTATTCTACAATGAGCATTATTATTATTATTAAAGACTTTATTTTATTTTTAGAGAGAGGGGAAGGGAGGTAGAAAGAGAGGGAGAGAAACATGGATGTGCAGTTGCCTCTTGCATGCCCCTAACTGGAGACTCATTTCACAGCCCAGATATGTGCCCTGACTGGGAATCGAACCAGTGACCCTTTGGTTCACAGGCTGACACTCAATCCACTAAGTCACATCAGCCAGGGCTATTATTATTATAATCATAAAAATATAACAACAACAACAAAAAAAGAAATATGGAGTAGGATGGGTAGAGGAGAGCAAAGGGAGAAAAATTGGAATAACTGCAATAGAATAACAATAAAAAAATGATTTAAGAAAAGGAAGTATGTTCACAGCTTACCTTTCAGAATTCAATTTACCAGTAACTTCATCTATTTAGAAGACAACCCAATATCAAAAATCAAGCAAAAAACTCTAAAAGCAGCCAAAACACAAATCACAAAGGCCACATCTTTCATACCTTCTTTTACACATATCTTAATTCCAACAAAGTTGATTATCTATTGTCCCAGTAGCATTGGGAATACAGATATACTGAGAGCAGTGTAAAGTGATAAACCTGGCCTAACAGTAGGAAAAAAGGGACAAAAATAAAAATGTAAAACAGACATAGACATTCACAAAGCAATCCAGGTGCAATTATGGCAGAAACATCCTTGAATAACTCAACATATTTCCGAAAGTATGATAATAGATATTCACTATAACAACTCTGGTAGGTTGAAGAAGTGATAAAAGTTCCTAAGGCATTTTAGGAGGAAAATGATCACAAATGATTATAATAAGAATATTAGAGAGCTTATAGAGAAATCCCTCAGTTACCCAGAGCAAATCGTGCCTGTGAGTTCCTCAGAGCTGGAGTTTTACTATGTTAATAGGATTTTATGGTTGGCTGCATCAACCAATACAAATCTGGAGAACAATCTGGAAGGAAATGATTAATGACTGCTTCTTTCCAAAGAAGTTTAAAAATAAGTAACCATAGGCATATCAGAATCAGCATTAACACAGCAATTGCTACTAAATGCAGCCAGGTTGTGAATGTTATTTTGGCTTTAATCCACATTCCAAGCAGGATTTAGGTACGTTGTAGGTAGTTGAGCCTGCTAGCTATTAAGGTCAAGTCAGTAGGCCCTGTTCTATCACACAAGATACACTGTTTATTCTCCCTCCTTCATACTTGCTTCTGTCCTTCTGATTTCAAAAGCCAGGCTAGAAAGACAAAGAAGAAACTGACTGTTTATATCTGCGGAACAAAGATTATGCACACTGCCAGCACTTCAGTTTTTGTTTTCAGCATGGTTATCACAAAACGAAAACAAAAAGATAACCTCCACATCTAAAGCTTGATTATTTGAAAACAGATCTGAATATTTCCTCCTCTTTCAATACTGCAGTAAGCAGCCTTCATTTCACTTATCTATAAGGTACTTATTTGCTGATAGGGACTAGTTACTATTTCTATATGAAAGCTTGACAGAGTCCATCTGAGGAAGCTGTTTCCTGAGTTACTCTGGAAGCTCCCCACTGCTTTAACATTTGCCAAAAATCCAAGAAAGCATAAAAAAAAAAAAAAAAAAAAAAATTTCCACACCCCACAGGGCTAACAAGGGAAAAATATAATCACAATCCTGGTTAATGGTCCTTTTCCACACTGATCTCCAAGCTTCAATTTATCTTTCATTCATTCATTTTTCTTTTAAATAACCTTAGTAGTTGTTTTCTCCTGCTTACAACACAATGTATGGTCATTGTCACAGTTCATAATTCAAAAATATATGAAATAGCCCTGGATGGTGCAGCTCAATGAATTGAGTGCCAGCCTATGAACCAAAGGGTCACTGGTTGGATTCCCAGTCAAGTCACATGCCTGGGTTGCAGGCCAGGTCCCCAGTTAGGGGTGTGTGAGAGGCAACCATACACTGATGTTTCTCTCCCTTCTTTCTCCCTCCCTCCCTCTCTCTGTAAATAAATAAATAAATAACATAACATAACAAAAAATATAATTTATAATCTTTCCCCACCCTTTCACTACCTTCCCAAAGAAACCAATGCTAACAGATTCAAGTATATTCTTATTTCTTCCTAGGCTTGCACAAACATGTATAACATAAAGGGTTTTATTTTGGGGGGAGTAGTTTTTTTTTATTTTCAGACAAAATGGGATATTATGTATGTTATTGTGCACCTTGCTTTTTTAGTCCTAAAAATCTGTTATACCTTTCAAGTGTGTATGTGTATCCATCACATTCTTTTTAATGGTTGAGAAATATTCCATAAGATGAATAATTCATTCATACAATCACCCCACATTTCTCAACTCATGGACATTCAGGATGTCCTTTAATTTCGGAACCACAGATACCTAGGAGTGAAGTTTCTGGGTTGAATAAAATATTTTCAATCATTTAAAAGTTTTATCCTTAAATAAAATTAATTTTTGACCCTCAGAATTTCTGCTTCCTTCTTCATTATGTAAAATTTTGGCATTAACCTTTCACAATGCTTTGCATATTTTATTTTTTAAAGCATACACGTTATGTCAAAAACACCCTTGTCATTTATGCACATATAGTTATAAATTAAAAAGTGCTTAAGTTGTGGCTGTGATGGCTAGTATTAAATCACTGTGCAAATGCTTATGCCTTGGTTTATGAAAGTAGTAATTCATTGTGGAAACTCCACCCCCACAGCATGTGGCAGCAGTAAAGTGGCAGCTCTCTGACCCTGTTACTCCCTTCACTGAGTGACGATATAGAGATCAGGACCTAATTGTCAACAGTCAACCTTAAAAGGTAGGGGGGATGATGGGCTGGGGGTGGGGGACCCACAAGTAAATAGCAACATACGCTAAATTGATAGCCATTATGGGTTTCTAATATGCACAAATTACTTGCAATACAATGAGTAATTCTGCTGGTCTACACCAGAGACAGTGTTCCATAAAAGGCAAAACCTATAACCAGTATGTTGCTATGATTACATGAACCTTTCAAAAGCCTACTCTTCAAGCATTTTTCAATAGAATTATTGGTTGAATCCCACCTTGACATTTTTTTTCTCCACTTCAGATTCAGACTCTAATTGCAATTAATCTCCATTCATACCCTGCTCTACTTGTCAGCAAACAAAGGTTCTGTTTTAGAAGGAGATCTGAAGACTTCAATTAAAAACCGTCAGCTAACAAGAAAATAATCTAAGCTAAAGGAAGGTGGCAGGTGCAGAAATGAGTTGTTTACCCAAGTGTCAGTTTTGAACAATAAAGAACTGCACATCAAAAATGTTGAAGGAGTGGATTTCATTGCAAGTCTCTGAAAATTAAAAAGGCATTTTCTTCCAAGGCTAACCACAAAATGGAGATATGGTTTAACAAGCTTGTAAAATAGGGTTCCTCTCATAAAATGACAGATACCAATAAAAAGAATCACTTTGTATCTTTAAATTTAAATGCAAGGGCAGAATGAAATTTTTGTCATAGGTCCTTCTCTCCTGAAAATTAAACATGTACAGCCTTTCTTTACACATGAAATAGTAAACCATAGTAAACCAAAGGCAGAGGGAAGGCTGGGTGGCTTCTTCTCAGACATCCAGATGCTGCTCTACCCTGCAAACACTTTTCTACTCTGAAATTTTACATTTATTCAAGTCATAGATTTTAGAAACCTCACCTCAAAAGAAATACCTAGTTGACAGCTTTTACATAGAAACAATCCAGAGTGGAAACAGCGCTGCAGAGACCAAAAGGACTTGCCAAATATTTGATTAGGAGGCATTTATACCAAGATAACAAGGTAATGGAGATATAAAACCAATTAAATCAAGAGAAACTGGGGGGGGGGGGGGGGGGGAAAGTACCACTTGCCAAAAGTATGACCTGCCCAAAGCAGGCCATCTGTTAAATATGTGTCAAAAATGTCACTGAGATGCCAAAAGACTTCATTCTGAGCACTTTCCTCCTGGGACTCTTATGCCAGCCCAGATTCCAGGCCTTTTTCAGGAAGGCCCGTTACGGGAGAGCATGTTCCTTTCACCAGAAAGAGTGTGAACTGAGCAGATGATACTGCCCATTAGCAACAAGCTGCTTTGGAGTGTGAATGAGCATGGCCTTAACTCTGAGAAGGGCTGCCTAGGTGCTAGAATTTGCAGGTGCACACACCGCCACATGGGACACTTCGAGAGCAGGAAGAAATGTAATGGGATGGCTGGCCTGCCCTGGCTGGATCGGGAGACCCCAGAAGCCGGAAGGCTGGTGAAGGGAGTCCGGGCTATCCAGGCTGGCAGAAACTCGCATTAACCCCCAGGTTTTGACCACAGGATGCCATGAGCCCCTCACAGCCCCTTGGAGAGCTCTAAGCCGGAGGGTGGGGGTCTTCTGTGAGAGAGGACAGTCACCTGGGCTGGGGAGGGAGGAGGGCGCAAACCTACAGACCTGAGGGGGTCCTAAGGAGAAAGGGCCAGGCTGAAGGCCAGGCAGGTGGCCTGGGGGGCGGGAGGCGGGGGTAGAACCTGGCCTGAAGTTGTTCAGAAGCCTGGGAGGTTAAGTGCAGGGGTCACGACGCCTTGGGGGAAAAGAATGTGGAACTGAGGGGGCTGCAAGGACCGCTGAGTCGAGAGCATGAGAATCTGGCTTTGCAGGGCTGAGGGCTCTACAAGCCTGGAGCTTCTAGAAGGTGGTGGGTGATGGAGTTGAAAAGGAAGCCCAGACCTGGGAGACGCTGGCATCTCCTTTCCTGCCTTCAGCTCAGCCCCCGAAGGACTTCCCGGAGCGCCCGGGCATTACCTGCCAGGAGCCAACGGATCTCCTTGGGGAGGACGGCGGCGGCCTGCATTGGCGGGGCGGTGGGGAGGCCGAGTGTGAGGCGGGAGAAGGGCCGTGAAGGCCCGGTGCCAAGGCCGGCTCGCAGGAAGGCGGAGGGCAGCACCGAGACACCTGTCCCTCTGCTCCCCGCTCCGCGGTGGCTGCCAGGCTGAGCCGCAGGGCGGGGCGGCTCTCAGGAAGTGGCGCGCGCAGCGGGTGGGGACGCCCTGGGCAAGAAGGGACACCTCTGTGCGGTGCGCGCCACCGCAGGCGCCCTGGGGGAGAAAGAACTGGGGATGCTTTACTGGGCGGGGCCCAAGCTCTGCCGCTCCAGACCCCTTACGGAAACAAAGAACTAACGCGACGCCGAGGAACCTCACCTCTTGGAGACTCCGCATCCTAAGCACTGAACAGTTGACCTCAAGGGGCAGGTGTAAAAGCTAAGTAGTTGCCCAGAATGGGGCCCTGGGAGGGGGTGGCGGTGGGGGCAGGAGAGCAGAATCCGAGGAAGGGACCGGTCTCCGCCAAGCCCAGCCACACTCAGTTCCCAATCCAGTCCCCATGTCCACACCCAGAATGAGCGTAGAACGTCCGCTCTTTCAGGCACACGGGGGTGTTTAAAGGGAAGGGCTGAAAGTCCCAATCAATAATACAAAACCACAAACATTTGGAAGAGTCAAAGTGATGGATACAGGGAACTAAAGTGTCCCTTCCTCCCTAGGGCTGGAAGGATGTGAGGAAAAGAAGGGGTGACCCCAGGAGAAGGCTGAGGGAGAGGGGAAACCAGCCTTTTCCCTCTAACAGCTGACAATGAGAAGAAAGGGAAGAACAAGATCACAGATACGTGTTTTTTCCTCCATTCACAGCACAGTAGGTGTCAATGACCTGGTGTGATGTGTTGCAAGATATTACCACTGGGGAAAACTGGTAGACAGGATCACTCTGTATCATTTCTCATAACTTCTGTGAATATGCAACATCTCAAAATAAAGCTTTTAAAAAAAAAAAAAAAGTGCGATAAACTAGGTGCCATGATGAAAGTATAAAGTGCCATTGGTGTTAAAAGGAGAGAGGTGAATATAAGAAAAGGAGGGAAGTGCTGTGTCTGTGTGTGTTTAATGGCTGATGTGGCATTTGAGATGGCTTTGTAGAGGCAGGAGGGCTTTCCAGGTGGGGGACCCAGAGTAAGCAAAGATAGAAGAGCCTCCTGCTTAGGGAACAGTTAATAACCCTCTTTTGCTGGGTGATATAGGAAAATGATATGTTTCAAGAAAAATGGAAGCACTGTTGTGAAGGAACTTGAAAGTCAGAATGAGGTTTTGAACACAGTTGAGTGGGCCCAGGGGAGCTCCTGGCAAATTTTGAGCTGGGGACTGACCTAACCTGAGCCCCTGTGCAGTGCGTGGTCTCACACTGCCTCACTCCGCCTCTGCCCCTTTCCTTCTTTGTGAAAAATGGAGTTTCTGTTCTCAGACTCCACCTACCTATAGAATATGTGGGGAGGATGGTAAGAGAGGGCACAGGGAAAAGATGAGTGAATTGGTTTTTACAGCGAACTCAGGAGAAATAATGATAGACATAACCATGGATATGGAAACTGGAGCAGCAAGGAGAATTTGTCCTGAAGGGTGCATGGTAGCATGCCTGCCTCCTGGCACAGTGCTCCCTTCAGAGATACAGTCTCAGAGTTTGGGGGCTAGATCCTTTTAAGGAATGCAGTAGCTTTAGAGCATCTTTACAGATCTATGCCCCATATAGACCTTTGTCCACCCACAAGGATATAAGAGCATTGTAACTTCCTGTACTATAGTTGCAATTCTTCTCTAAATCTAGACCTGCTCTTAAAACACTGCAAAGGAAAGTAAGTCCCTCTTATATGTAACCCTGGCCCTTGGCTTTGTTTCCCCTCTCACCAATGGAAGGAAGCTAGACATCATGACAAAGAGTATCAATACCCTTATTATTTTCCCTATATTCTCCAATCACTTTTTTTTTTTTTTTTTGTATCTTCTTTGCTTGTTCCTTAGACCACATTAGACATCCCTCATGAGCACTGCTGAACCCAGGAGAAGCCCCTTCTTCTTTAAGGATATTTGTCAGATGCTAATATAGGCTACAAATGAGTTGTTGGATAAGGAGCAATAAACCTTCTTAGGCCTCACTACCTATCATAGTTATACTAAGAGGTGCAACAGAAACTCATGGAGCAAGTACTCTACATTCATTCTAGGTGTTAGAGAGACAGGGGTGCAGTTGGGTAGTGCGCAGTGGGTGACTGGCAGATTCCAATACGGCATTGTCATGTTGCATCACAGTTTCTTGTTGCAGACAGAAACCTGCCTCCACACATGAGCGCAGCCCCTCCTTAATCATCTGAGGAACCTGGTTCAGCAGTCAGCCTCACTCTTAATGACATTCTGTTAAATGGACAAATTCCTTTGAAGCCTTGTTCTTCTTTGAAATCCAATTTCGCAGGAAGCCAAATCTGATTGGGGGTAGCCATGGAAACCACACCAAGGAGTCTTAGAGGAGGTAGAGAGAGGCAGGGCAAAACATGATAGCCAAGGGTCCTTTCTCTGTCTGAAATATCAAAGGGATCTGGAAAGGCTGGCAGCAGACGAGTCCCTGCCGGGGTCCTGTTCTGTGTGGCTGGGTACCTGGTGGCTGTCATGAAAGTAAGCAGCCAGCTGTCTCCGCATACAGGCAGGGGGATGGGACAGAATACACAAATCCCAGGTCTGTCTGCCTTTCTTTCCTTCCCCTCCCCTGCAACCCCAATTCCAGCAAGATCTTAATGTGACCCCCTCCCCCACCCCGCTTTAGCTGCCTGGACTTTAAAGACAAACAACAAAAAGAATGACAAGGTTAAAATACAAGGCCCTCACAGATAAGAGGTCCTTTGGAGCAGAGGCCACAAAATTAATCTGAAATTCCTTGTAATTAGATAAGATAAGGGTATCTAAAGAGATGCAGAGCAGGCAGGAATGGAGTCCGGCAGCACACATGCAGAAATCATACTGCCTGGTCCATCAGGGCCCGTCACACACTGTCAGCAGACAGAAGATACAAAAAGCATGGCCCATGCCAGCCTCTGGGCTGCTTGGAGATGCCATCCACATTTTCTCATGCCAGGTGGGCTCTCACTAAATATGCATCCATGGGGTGTCCAGAGGGCTTAATCAGGAAGAAACAAGAGCATCTGGCACCCAGAATGGCATGGGGTGGAAACAACTGCAAGCAAAGCAGGGGCCGGCTGGCATTGCTCCGCCCTGGGCGAAATGGGTCTGGAGAGGAGACTTCGGAGGGTAGGCCCTTGGGTTTTATTTTGAGCCTGGCTATTGATCCCTGGATTCTGGGTCGTGACACACAGCAGAGCTGACAGTCTGCCCTGTGGATGTGCGGCCACTGAATCTCAGCCCCTCAGTCCCAACCCCATCAACTGGGTTTATTGACTCTTTTATTGACGATGCAGGGGCCTAATGAGGACAAGAGCTGCACACTTCATTAAGGACTATGGAAGGAGAGATGATACATCCTGCCACTGCCAAGAACCAGGCTCACTGATGCTTTGCAGGGCCTCAGAATCCAAGCTTCGTGCCACCTTGAGGCAAAGGAGACAAACATAAGATGTTCACAAGCTGCATCACTTTGGTGGTCTTAAAATGCAGGGTTTCCACAGCTTTGTCAGAAGCTTTGCTCTTACTAATTAGCTAACCTTTCGACTTAGGAGGGTCCTGTTATACACATACTCTCAGAAATGCACTTCTATGGTCTCCCCTTCCAGCTCATACCCCTAGATCCTCGGCACCAAAACAATAAAACAAGCAAGTTCTCCTATTTTACCAGGGAACATTCCAAAATCAGGTTCTCAATGAGTAACAGGCTCAAAATAGAACAAGGAACTATTAAAACTCAAAGGAGCCTTCAAAGTGATCAAATTCAAGTTGAAGAATAGACCCAGTGCTCTGTCCAGAGCCACCCAGCTCATCAGGGACTGCACTGGTATTAGAATCCTATTTTTCTAAAACTGGTCCAAAGCTCTTACAGAACTAAACATTGGAGATGCATAATTATAGCCCAGGAATCACAGAGCAGCCCTGTGAAGCCATCATTGCTGGGCCCCCTCCACCTAAATAGTAACATTTCTTTCTTTGTCCTTTACCTTATTATTCTATCAATACCTCTATTTTCCCTATATTCTCCAATCCTTTTTTATTTTATTTTATTTTTGTATCTTCTTTGCCTATTCCTTAGACCACATTAGACATTCCTTATGGGCACTGCTGAGCCCAGCAGAAGCCCTACAGACCATAGAGGTTGCTGACTCTGACATTCTCTATTTTTGATTGGTTCTCTTGGGTAATCTGAAGGGAGGAGGTGACACGCAGAATGTGTCAGCTGTAGCCAGATGAGGCTGTGCTAGCTGAGTGAGAAGAAAGGGAAGTCTATGAGGTTAATCTGCATGAGAGGCAGGTGGAGCCAAGGTAAATTTTATAGGCTAGATTATTTGCAGACATAACAGCTTTGGAAAACTATATAGAAGAAGTAACCATTTCTTTTGGGGTGGTTAAGGAAAATTAATAGAGAGAATACATTTCTAAGGTTGAACTGGCTTTCATTGGTATCTTTTCATTTATTATTTCAAATGGTACAATTTTAAGCTCTTTAAATTCCTTCCTTTATTTCTGCCTTTTCTTCCCCCTCACTTTACTACAGGTCTTAGAATTCGGGGTTAGGGCAAGAGAATTCAAAGTGAGAGAAGAGGCAGTTATTTAGAATCTGGTAGAAAGCTCTGGCCTGCATGGCACATGCATACATATGCTTTGGAGGAATACACACATTAAGAGGAGCTGATGTAATCTGACCAGAATCACCAATGTTCACAAATACCAACAGAGGCATTACCTGGATTCAGAGATAACAGCAGCAATGGCTGATTATTTCAATGTATGAAAGTTTGTAAAGCACCTTCCCCCCAATGTACATCTACATGAAATGAGTTTTAGGTCCCCAAAATAAAATATGCTCTTTCCTTGTCTTCAGAATTGTGTTAAATGTCCATTTTGGTGTTTCCCTTCCTAAATGTCTGTTCCCAAACATCCTTGAGCTTCGATTTCTACCAATGTAAACCAAGCTCTGTTTTATGTACAAGACAGGACTTAGTCCCTGTGTGTTGCTTTCAGGCTTCACTTTTCCTTCTTTTCTAAAGGATGCATTGCCTCTTCTCTCATTCTCCTACTGGAATTCATGACCCCACCCTCTCTCCCCACCCTTTATATCTTCAATCTCAAATTCTTTTTCATCTTTAGTCTTTCCCTCTGTTTGCTAACATTCTTGGTCTCCTCTATTCTATAATCAAAACAAAACATAACATAGGAATAAAACTTCCCTTTAACCCCCTTCTTCAAATCTCAACCCCTGCCTTCTCTAACACTCATCTTTTCTTCTTCCTTTCCCCATCAGATCTCATGTCTTTTTCTTAGTTTCTTCTCTTTGCCTGCCTGTCTTTGCACCATTGAAGTGACTCTCCCTGAAAGACATCAACACCCTCCTTCCTTCTCAACTCTTCAGTATTTCCCAACCTCTCTCTGCAGCATTAAGTGCCCTTGACCAACTGTTCTTGCTTTAAGTACCCAGCTTCCTTGGCACTACCCTGCACTGGTCTTCTTTCTGGCCTCTGAACTATTATTTTTCTGCTTCCTTCTTTGGTTGTCTTCCTTTTATTTTCTAGTTTCAGGTACTCATAAGGGTTTTTTTTTTTTTTTTACATTTGCCTTTCTGCTTCTCATGCCTTCTCACTCCTTCTCCCTCTTTTCTTTCCTTGCTTTCTGGGTCCTCAGTAGTTTCATTCTCTCACCATCCCAACTTTCTCCTTTTTGCAATTTAATTTCCTAATTTACACCTTGACCTTGAATTTCAACCTGGATATCTAAACAATTCCATCAGCTTGTTATTTCTTCTCTCCCTAATCCTTGTAATGGCAACAAAGCTCAGTGAAAAGGGCATGAGTTGATGCATCAAAAAAAAAAAAAAATGTGGGTCTAAAATCTGCCTCAGCCACCTACCAGCTCCAAGACTCTGGACAGACCTCTACAAGCCTCAGTTTCCTCATTTGTAAATTGGAGGTCATAATTCCTGCCTTACAAGGTAAATGTGCTCACAGTATATGGTAAGTACTCAATAAATTGTAAGAGTTATGAAGGAATTGCTGACTTCCAGAAATCCAAGCTCAAAATGTGGAACTCATCTTCGATCTTTCCTCATCCTTGTTCAGATATCTAGCAGGCCTGCCAGTCTTACCTCTTTGCAATGCTTTTGAATTTTTACTCTCCTTTATATTTTAGTGTAACCACTTTGGGTTGGGTTCTCATCTCTGTTGAGAAGTGAGATCGAAATGTCTTCCAATCTAGTCTCCAGCATCCATGCCACTCCTCACCCAAGTTCCAGAATTCACATTCTAAGTCACGGTCCTGACCACACAAAGAGGTGAGAGTATAGTGGCCCTAAAATTCAACAGTCCTGTGCTCAAATCTGTTGCTTGGCTGCTGTGACCCTGAGTGAGCTATTTATTGTCTCCATGCCTCAAATTCCTCATCTGTAAAACAACAGGGTTTTCAAGGTTTTGAAAATTCAAAAAAAAAGTGAATATATGTCATGTTTATAACTGCGTGCAGCATGGTAGGTGCTTCATAACTGTTAGCCATTGTTATTATCTCCACATTGCCTGTGACAACTAGCACCTGGAAGGTGCTCAGTAGCTACATATTCTGAATTATTCCTAGTCTCTCTTTTCACCCTTCTTGCTCACTAAAAGTATGTCTGAAGAGGGAGTAGCCAAGAGATGGGTGTCATTGGTTTCCAAGGACAAGAATTTTTCCTTTTTATGAAGGTAACTTGCCTTTAAAGAGATAGAAAGAGTGGCCTTGGCTTTCTTAGTACTAGGCTTTAAGAAATTGGAAGAATCAGCCTGTAGATTTTCCCTGCTCACCTCCAAAGACTTCCCCGCTGCCCTATCTATTCTGGAATATTCGTAATGTTCTCCAAACCACATGGGGAAAACACTCATTTGGAAGGCATGAGATATTAACTCCTCTTTTCACTCATTGTGGCAGAAACCAAGTTTCCACTATAAACACAGACTCCAGAAAGAACCAATCAAAAGGCAGATTATATCCCAGGAGTCAGTAGCCTCTTTAATCTGGAAGGCTGCCAGCAGGGCTAAACTCTACAGAAAGCAGTGGTGGGGGAAGGGGGAATGACAAGGAGGAGTGATGGCCAGGGGATAAGGCAAGCAAGAAAGAAAAAAGGAAAAGCAGAAAGTAAATGAGAAATCAGCGACAACCACCCCCCCCCCCCGCCAAATAAAAAGTAAAGAAATGAAGAAATAGAAATAAAACATAAGGAGAAACTAAACAGGTTTTCATAGTCTGGAGAATTAGAAAATAAATCAAATAGATCAACCCCATTTCCCAATTGTAATTTCAGAGTATGCCATGTTCCACCCCATAGGACATTGAAAAGCTTCAGGGAGTGGCTGTAACTTCTTAAAGAATAGTGCATTGTAGAGAGTCAAGCTGTTATTATCTGCTACTGTACTTTTTAGCATATGCACTATCAACACAATGACACATCTTATTGAGTAATATGTGATATTCTGCATCATAGGACTATTGATGCAGAATTTTCCTTTTCAGAGCTCAATATCCCAATCAAACCCTGTTGCTTCACATCATTGAGGCCATTCACTTAATGACAAGTTGTAAGATGCATATTGCAGAATATTCATGTTCATTTTATGCTCACAGTGCTTAAAATCTCCTCTAAGCAGCCTCTGCTCCTGGCCTATTAAGGTGCTCATGTTATCTACACTCCATTCAATGGTGTGGAAATAATTGTCTTGAGACTAAAGAAAAAAATTGATGGTCACAAGCCGAGTCAGCACTTGTGTTCTTTTCTTACTCTGTTGAATCAGGTGTTATTTACCTCTTCCAACACCTGGGACTCCTGATAAGTCACTCCCCTGGTAGCTTTTTCCAGGACAGTGCTGTGGGGTCTCAGGGAGAAGCAGAGATCCTTCATAAACCCTATTATTATCAGCACAATTCACACAGCTACCAGATGTGCAAAATCGAAACCACCAGAGACACTCAGGCGGAGGAGGCTTCTCCAGCTCCATCTGGCTGCTCTGAAACACGCTCAGGAGTTAGAGAAGGTATCTGAGAAAGGAGGACTCCATCAACACCAGGCTCATGTGTTTGTAAGATGTTTGTATTCTGACAAAATCGGGGTGCTTTTCGGTTCCCCTCATCTACTATTCCAGCACCTCCATCCCCGGCCCTGTCTCCCTGCAAACCTGGCACTACTAAAAAGGCCTGCCTATTAGAGACAGGTGGCCCTTTGCTCCATCTCTTTCCTTCCTCTTATCTGTAGAATGAAGCTCCAGGATGCAGGCTGGTGAAGGAGAGCGATTGCCCCTCCAGGCTGATAGTTGGGCAACAAGGCCTGCGACTTTGCCTTTAAATTCAACCACACACACAGACAACACCCTGGCAGCATGAGAGGTTTCCATGGTGACAGAATGCAGGCCATGACCTCTGTAAATGTAATCAGAGCACTGGGATTGGTATGTAAGACAGGTTTAATTTCTCCTTCGGTGGAAGCTCTGTGGTCCAGGCCATACATAGGCTTCATATGTTGACAGACAACCTGTTATCTTCGCCAGGGCAGCTCTGCCTCAGAGCTGCTTCCTCCACTGTCTGAGCAGGCTGCAGGATGTAAAAGGTCACTGGGGACTGGAACAGCAGTCATCAAAACCTGGCATTCCTGCCCAGCATTCTCAGGGGGTGCAGCTGTCCCTTATACGAGAAACAGCTGTGGAATTGTCCAATAAAAGCCAGACTAGGCATTCAGAAAATGGGATGAGGTTTTCATTTCTGCTCTGCTACTAACTGTATGACCTCAGGCAAGTCATTTAACCTCCAAGTTTCAACATCTCCACCAAACTAAAGAAATGACTGGGGAAGAGAAGGTTAGGACTTCCAAAGTTCCTAGAAGAAGTTACAAACTTATTCTTAATGGGGGTAGATTCTGCAGCCCCCCGTGGAATTCTGGCCCAGGAAGTGAGTTTTCAGTCTCACCAGTGCTAGCCATTAGGGCATCTCACCCTAATTCCATGGCTGTCAACAGAGTGTGTAGGGATTGCCACTGAGGGCCTCAGCAGAACTTTCTCACCTCCCTCCTGATAAAGAAACAAAAGCAGGATGCAATTTTTTTTCTGAGCTGGCCCGCAGTAGGAGGACAAAATTTTGCACTAAACTGATGGGAAACAGAGGTTCAGAGATAAATGTATCAACGTCCCTGTGACTGTTTTTATAACTGCACACTTGTATGCTTCCTAATCCCTTCACCTTTTTCATTTGTCCTGCCAAATCCTTCCCATCTGTCAACCAGCAGTTTGTTCTTTGTATCTCTAAGTTTGTTTCTGTTTTGTTTGTTCACTTATTTTGTTTTCTTTTTTAGATCCCACACATAAATAAAATCATAAGGTATTTGTCTTTCTCTGTCTGACTTATTTCACTTAGCCTAATACCCTCTAGATCCATCCACGTTTTCACAAATGGCAAGATTTCCTTTTTATGGTTGAGTAATATTCCACTGTGTATATGTACTATATCTGTATAGTCAATAATATTGTAATACTATGTATTGTGTCAGATGGGTACTAAACATATCTGGGTGAACACTTTGTAAGTTATATAAACTTTTAACCACTATGTTGTACACCTAAAATGAATATGATATTGTATTATATAACTGTAATTGAAAATTTTTAAGTTTATTAAGAAAGAGAAATAAATGTAGTAGTGTCGGAGGAGGAGCCCACAGCCTCCTTCTTTGACCTCTAAGCAGCTCTGGCCATTTCAAAACAGGCATCCTCTGGCTCCATTTGCTAATTCACATGTGATGCTGGCAGACTTTAGTTACCAGATACATGCCTACTCTGATTTCTTTCATTGCTCCAACATAGTACTGTGAAAGAAATAACAAGGTTTGTCCTAAGAAGGAATTCATAAGGCTGTATGACCCATTTTTCTTCCCAAAGGGAGTTGGTCCATGAGATTCTCCTATCGGAATCCCAACAAAGAAGTTCAAAACTTCAGAACTGGAAGGCACTTTAGAAACCCCTCAACTTACAGGAGTGAAAACAAAACCTGAGGCCCAGACTGGAGAAATGATGTGCGTGAGTTATAGAAAATTACCGACAGAACCACAGAGGTGCCAGGGCCCCACTCTGCTCAGCATCCTGAATGCTTTTGAACCTCAAACTGAATCGGAGAGGAAGTGGGGGAGGATTCAAAGGTGGTTGTTGAACATTAGAATCAGGAAATGGTGATTTGGCTGTATCTACAGATAATAGTATTACCACTTCCTGTGTAAGCTGAGGCTAAAGGAAGGAACATGGTGGGAGATACTGGAGAAGACAAAATAATAGTTGAGTGACAAGACTGTGGACTTCCACACAATTGTCTCCACCCAATCCACATTGTTTCTCTCAGGTCACTGAAGGGAGCACAAATCTAATTGTTCAGGGGGGTTTATTGGTTGGTGTCCAACACAGACACAGGTATCTACAGGTATTGATACCTGTAGGACAGGTATCAATAACTTGTCATTCATTTTTATTAAAGGAAATGAGGAAATAAGGCTTGTTCCAGCTCTAACACCCAGAACTCCATGATCCCTAAAAGTGAAGTCTTCCCAGCCTTTTCCCAATATCTTTTTAGTGTTTGATTACACAAGTGGCAATACACTTCCTGTGAGTAGCTCATTTTCCCTTGCCCCAAGCTCTGATCATCAGTTTGGCAAACACTAAGGGTACATTCAACTCCCAGCGGTTATTGCAGATTTCAGATCAGAATTGGCTTGTTCAAGAAAACTCCTTTTAGTGTTTCAAGAAGGAGGAGGAAACCTGTTATGTTTTACTCATGTTGGCCTAAGTTTTTCATATTTCAGCTAGTAGGATAACTTAAGGCAAGGCAGGCAGGCATGTTGTTTGGAGTCAAGGTTACAGGTTTAGTCCTGAGTGGACCACCAGCTTCACAAGAAAAGGAAAAAGGAAACAAAACACAACAAACCATTCTTGTTCCTTGAAACTTCTCTTAAACTTAACTGCAAAGTGGCCTTGGGCATTCCTTTGGTTACAAAGGGAACCAGGGATGCCATTATGGACTCCTTCTTTCATTTATTCATTCAACATTTATTAAGCCCCTACTATGATCAAGGTGCTAGGACACAAACATGTAGAGACAAAAGAGCTGCCCTCAAAAAACATATGACCTAGAACCTAGTATAAAGGAACCATGGACATGGATAACAGGTGGGATTGACTTTGGGGGGAAAGGGTGGGTGGGGAGGGGGACAGAGGGGAGCAAAAAAGGGATGGATGTAATATAACAACAATAAAATTAAAAGGAAAAAAAAAACAAAAAACATATGACCTGGTATTTATTGACTATTCCCATCCTCATGATTGGACCCCAACACATGATCTACAATGCTATATTAATATCATCTTCATGCCAAAAGACAATGTGATGCTCTTAATGACCAAAATACTTGCCTGTTTAATTAACTGAGCACCCAAAGATAGTTAGTGCCAAAACAGGGGATCCCAAATAAATACATAATTAATGTTTCATTTGGACCATGAGATGCAGGGACAGGGTGGGCAATTGACCTCATGATGTGGTTTGAGGCATGTTAGAAGGCCATCTGCTCCCAAATATCTTTCTTATTCTGATGTACTACAATGCCTAAAACTTTTTGCCATATGGGTCCTAATTTTGATTAAGATCCAGCAAGTCTGGATGAACAGGAACATAATCCATTTCATGTCAGCAGACATGAACTAGATACCTGGAATGTGTCAGGAACACTGTCAGGTAGTAAAAATATATAATAAAACAGGACAAAAATTACCCAGCAGGGCTAACATGTTGTTGCATTCCCACTCTTTATCCTATTAATAGACATCAGTTTATCAGATTAGTAGCTGTCCTGAGGGGCTGATGGATCACAAAGACAGGTAAATTTTGATAGGATATGAAAGCAGGAAATGTCTAGGACACTGAGCATTACCCAGGAGAATTTAGGCCTAGGTGAATATAAACACCAACTTGAATGACTGAGTACCAAGGAAATAGGGAGAACAAAAGGAATCTGCAGACAAGAACTTTTATTTCACAATGTTTTCCCTGGGAGCTCTGATCTTCCCTCTAGAATTTTCTCATCTTTGGTCAACCTTACTAAATTCCTGGATCCAATGTGGGCTTCCTCAGTGGTTTCTCTTTGTGCTAATAAATTTAGTGTAATCCCCAGGTACTACTAGGTGAGATTAATTTAGCAATTTGTCCCAAAGGCCATTGAATCAACAGCCTCCATCTCTCAAATGCAATTATCTCAATCTTTTTTCTCCTTTCTTGTGTCTTTCTGATATTTTTGGGATTATGTTACAGATTTGCATCACTCTGCCTCTACCAACCCATTTGATTCTTTTTTTGTTTGTTTGTTCTCTTGGATAATTTTGAAAGCACCTATAGTTGCTATGCTGCACATGAGGTGTGGCATCTTTTCCCCTTTATCTGACAGATGCCTCAGCGCTCCCATGGACAGGCCAGAACGGTTTAAGAACAACTACATGTTGCCTTCCATTCAAACTTTGCCACTGAGTCTGGCCCTGCAGACTTCATCCTTACTTTCATAAGTCTCTTTCTATCTACAGTTTCACCTTTTCAACAACCTGAATTTTAAAAGGGTGCCTTGTGTTCATCAAGATTTTGTGCTGGCTGGTGTGGCTCAGTGGCTTGAGTGCCAGCCTGTGAACCAATGGGTTGCAGGTTTGATTCCCAGTCAGGGCACATGCCTGGGTTGTGGGCCAGGTCCCCAGTTGAGGGTGCGTAAGTGGCAACCACATGTTGATGTTCTCTCTTTCTTTTTCTTCCTTAATTCCTCTCTCTCTAAAGATAAACAAAATCTTTTAAAAAATAATTCAAAAAAATTCCAAAAAACAAAAATCTTCAATTGTAAAAAAACAAAACAAAAAAACCCCCAGAAACCCAAACTAAGTAGCCTTAGGCAAAACAGAGTTGTAATCAAGATTTCAAGGGAAGATTAGATAATTGAACATAGAAGGGCAGGAACATGACTAGGTCTTAAGTACAACTGACCTTTGAGTCCTGTATTCCATTATTTCTTAGGCCACAGGTCAGCTGTGACTATGCAGGCAGTTTCACATAGGAACATAGCAGCTCCTACAGAAACCAAGTGTCTGGAAATGGGGGAGAGAAGACAATGCTCGACACCACAAATTGGTATTTCTAGAAGTGGATAGGGTTGCTGAACAGAAAAAGAAATCTATCCATTACACTTTATTCTTCAGAGCTGCCTGTGTATGCCTGAGTCACTATAGAAGAGGTTCAAATTCTCATAGGACTTCTGGGCCCTTGAAAATCAGGGATGTGGTCAGATAGGGAGTTTAGAGCCTTACTACTCACTAGAGACTTAGCTCTAGCCTGACCAGGACTCTTCTGTACCTGGTGTTATATTTTTGGTTGTGCAATATGCATGGTGGACCCAGATTACAAAGGCAACAACTTGTCTCTTTCTAGCCAACCGCCCCCTTCCTTCTATCTTTCCCTAGGTCAGTAAATGGCACTATGATAATCCGATAGCTCACACTGGAAACTTGGGGGTCATCCTTCATTTCTTTCTCCCTCTGCCAATTCTACCCATTAAATATCTTTAAAACTATCCACTTCTCTCCAGCCCTGCTGCCACCATCCTTGTCCAAGCCATCATCACCTACCACTTGTAGCCCCTTAGTCATATACCCCACCAACCCATTTTCCATTTTATAACCAGTGATCTCTTTTTAAAAAATAATCTGGTCATGTTCCTCCCCTAATTAAAACCTTAGTAGCTTCCTAATATTATGTTTCTCATCCTAACCCCCACCTTCACCACCATGCTTGACCTCCTGCTTATCTCCTCTGCCCCAAATTTCACATGGTCCCCTTAGAATGTCTCCCTTTACCCAAGGTTTCGATTTCCATGGTTTCAGTTACCTACTGTCAACCATGGTCCAAAAAATATTAAGGGGAGAACTACAGAAATAAACAACTTATAAGTTTTAAATTGTGCAACATTCTGAATAGCATGATAAATAAAACCTTGCACCATCCATCCCACTCCATCCCATCTAGCATGTGAATCATCCCTTTGTCCAGCGTATCCACATTACATATAATACTGGTCATTAGTCACTAAGTAGCTATCTAGGTTATCAGATCTACCGTCAAGATATCACAGTGCTTGTGTTTGAGTAACCCTTATTTTAGTTAATAATGACCCCAAAATGCAAGAGTAGTGACACTGGCAATTTGGGTGTACTGAAGAGAAGCTGTAAAATGCTTCCCTTAAATGAAAAGGTGAAAGTTCTTCACTTAATGAGGAAAAAAGTCATATGGTGAGGTTGTTAAGATTCACAGTAGGAGTGAATCTTCTGTCCGTGAAATTGTGAAGAAGAAAAAATGTAATTCATACTAGTTTGCTGAGAGAGCGACCACATTTACAAACCCTTTATTACAGTATAGCTATAACTGTCTATTTTATTATGCATTATTGTTGTTAATTTTTTACTTTGCCTGATTTATAATTTAAACTTTATCACAGTTTTGTATAGGAAACAAGCATAATATATGTAGGGCTTGGTACTATCCACTATTTCAGGCATTCACTGGGAGGTCTTGAAATGTATCCCCTGCAGATGAGGGGGGCTGCTATATTCTCTGTCATCTTCAGTCTCAAACTTCTTTTAGTTTCTCAATGAGCCACATTCTTGTGCACTTTCATTTTTTCACTTGTGCTGTTCCCTCTCTCTGCAACACTCTTCATTCAGCCCTATCCTTCATTCAGCTAACCCCTAATCATGCTTCCAATCTCAGTTTAAACATCATTTCCTTTGGTAACTGTCTTTGGTTCCCTAGGCTAGCTTGTCATTCAAAACTCAGGTCCCATCTGTAATTACTTGTCTACCACCTGTTTTCCCTCCCAACTGCAAGCGCCCTGAGGGTTCAGATATTTGCTATCTTGTTCACCACTGTATACCTAGTGCCTACTATGCCTGGTGCATAGTAGGTCCTCAACAAACACCTATTGAGGAAGTGCTGCAAGGTAAGGCTATTGGGTTTTTTAAAATATTTTTATTTTGAAATCATTGCAAACCTACAGAAAAGTTAGAATACCTAGCATTCTTTTATACCATTTATCTAGATTAACCTATTGTTAACTTTTGCCACATTTGCTTTATTATTTTCTATTTAGGTAAATTTACATATTTTTTTCTGAATCATTTGAGAGTAAGTTATAGACATCATGATCCTTTTCCCTAAATATTTCAGTAATATTTCTTAAAAATGAGCACATTCCCTTAAATAACATCCAGTATAGTTATCAAAGTGAGGAAAATTAATAAAGATACATGGGTTCTAATTCTTTTTTTTTTTTTTTTAGAGAAGTAGAAAGCACTAGGGAAGGGTAGCAGTTCAGGATCAAGCGCCTGTATTCACAGGGTCACCTCCCTTTCTCCTTCTTCTCTCTCTGCCCTTGTTCAGTGAATTCTTCAAAAACTGAAACTGGGGCCTGGAAGGTAATGCTTTGCTGGTTTTCTCTGTTGTTCTCTTTGTGCTCCTCATTTGCTTCAGTGGCTTCTCTGCACCATGACCACAGTTCATGTCACCCATAGTCCTCTGGCAGGAGGCTGGGAGCCTCCTCAATGGGATGGCTTGGTTCCACATGGTCCTAGAAAGAGGAGGAAGCCCAGTCCACCAGAAGTGCAAGTTGGAAGGAAAGATAAGGCACAGAAAGTAAGAAGATGGTTCCCAGAACTCAGACATGGGCATTTTAGAGTCTCCGAGAAGGGAAGAAGACAAGCTGTGTGGGGAGAGTAAGATTTGCACACCTTGGGTCCTAGGACCATCCTGCTCAGCTGAGTGGAATACCAAACAAGAGTGTCTCAGAGCTGCACTTCACCTCAGCCAGGCAATCGACAGGAGAAGCAGCCAGCGAGACCGACAGACTGTCACTGGCAAAATGAACTGTCACCTCCCATTTTTCAGAGGCGCAGTGGGATGAATTGCAGCCTTGAACCGTGCGGCCCGCTGCTGATTGAGTTCCGCTGTCTTAGAACCCCTTCGAACAAGGCGAGTTCATTTCAGACTGACGTCCCACCGCTTATCAATTTAGGCCCTGGTAAAATTAACCGCTTCGGAGCTGATATGTTCCCTCCCCCTGCTTGGATTCCACATCTAGAAAGGTCACCAGATAAATTTCTTTGGGTCCTGCTAGCATCGTTCACAGCTTGGAGTTGCGGTCTCTGAAGAGGAGACTGAGCCAGGCCTGAAAGTTGGCCAAGGCCACCTCACAGCCAAGTGGCCTATGGCAGTGGTATGACAAGCCAGACCTTGGCTAGTTCTGTGTCTGCCCATACCAGCTTCTCTCCCAAGGAAGGGTAAGGTTGGGTAGCAGAGGATGGAGATGCTACAGGAGATGCCCTAGTCTTTCATCAGAGACCACTGTGCATTGTTTAGCTCCACTGAATGTTTCTGCAACACGCCCTCAAGTGCATATATTGAAGCCCTAATCCCCAAAGTGATTGTATTTAAAGGCAGGATATTTGGGAAGTAATCAGGGTCAGATTAAGTCATGAGGGTGGACCCCTCACCACAAGATTAATGCCATTATAAAAAGAGGGAGAGACAGGAGATATTTCTTTCTTGGCCATGTGAGGATACAGCAAGGAGAAGGCAGCCATCTGTAAACCTAGAAGAGGGTTCTCACCAAGAACCAGACCATGCTGGCACACTAATCTTGAACTTCTAGCCTCCAGAACTGTGAGAAATAGATATATATATTTAAGGCACCCAGTCTATGGCATTCTGTTACAGCTCAAATAAGACAACATCCTCAGGGCCTTACATATGGTAGGTGTCCAATAAAATGTTTATTAAACCAAATAAGACTTGATATTTGCTTAAGCATCAACGATCAGTTTGAAAAGTTTGAACAAGAAAGCATGAACAGAGCCTTCATAGGAAGTAAGGAAAAACAGTTATTTGTACTGGGATATTTTTACTATCACAGACATTCATTGGGCCTCAGTCCATGCTAGAAACCCTGTGGCAAATTGAAATGCAGCTCTTTGGAGCAGAGTAAAGTCTCCGTCTCCGGAAGAAAAGTGGATTTTGCTTTCTCCCCCACCTCTCACCCCATACACACATACATGCACAGCTTTTCTGCTCACAGAGACCTATCCATCAAGTCTAATTAGCAAATCCTAGGGCTTCTCTTTTCCTCCACATCTGGGCACAAGTGGTTTCCTCAACACTTTTTTGAATCTCTTCTCCCTGCAAGACACTGTGGCAGTGTTTGTTTCTGGAGATACAACTAACATCGTCAGAATGATTTTTACCATCTGCTCTTCTTTTTTCTCTCTCTCTCTCTCTCTCTCTCTCTCTCTTTTTTAATTTTATTGTTGTTGTATTACATCCATTCCCTTTTTGCTCCCCTCTGTCCCCCTCGCCACCCACCCATTCCCCCCAAAGTCAATCCCACCTGTTGTCCATGTCCATGGTTCCTTTATGCTAGGTTCTTGTCTAAGCTGCTCCCCTTTCTTGCCTCTGCCTCCCCCCTCCCCCCAACCCTTTCCTCCCTGACCACTGAAGGCCTATTCCTTGTATTCATATACTTGGTCCTGTTTTGCTTGTTGTTAGTTTTGCTCATTATTGTCCCGTAATGGGTGAGATCAAATGATATTTGTCCTTCACTGACTGGCTTATTTCACTAAGCATAATACTCTCCAGCTCCATCCATGTTGTTGCAAAGAGTACAAGTTCCTTCTTTCTTTCTGCTATATAGAATTCCATTGTGTAAATGTAGCAAAGTTTTTTGATCCAATCATCCACTGATGGGCACTTAGGCTGTTTCCAGCACTTGGCTATTGTAAATAGTGCCACTATGAACATAGGTGTGCATAGGTTCTTATGAATTGGTGTTTCAGGATTTTTTGGGTATAGTCCAAGTAGTGGAATTGCTGGATCAAAAGGCAGTTCCATATTTAGTTTTTTAAGGAAACCCCATACTGTTTTCCACAGTGGCTGCACCAGCCTACATTCCCACCAACAGTGGATGAGGGTTCCCTTTGCCCCACATCCTCGCCAACACTTGTTGTTTGTTGATTTGCTGATGATTGCCATTCTGACAGGTGTGAGGTGGTATCTTATTGTGGTTTTAATTTGCATCTCTCTGATGACTAGTGATGTTGAGCATTCTTTCATATGCCTCTGGGCCCTCTGTATATCTTCCTCAGTGAGTTGTCTGTTCAGGTCCTTTGCCCATTTTTTAATTGGGCTGTCTGTCTCCCTGGTGTTGAGTTGCATTAGTTCTTTATATATTTTTCTTCCAGATACTCTCTACCCCTACCTGGAAGCATCTACTTCTCACAAAAGGTATCCCATCTTAGAGAGATAGGGTTCCCTTGGGAGACTATGCAGGGAAAATAGGCTGTAAGGACTATACAGAAAAGCTGGTACTCTCTTTGGCAAGGCATCAAGGTGAGAGCCAAATGATGTCTATGTTCCAGCTACTGTCTACCAACTGACCAAATTATTGGTCTCTGCTATTTGAAGATAATGAGTTGATATTTTTGTTTTTGTCCCATTAATAGTTTATTCATGTGTTTTAATTGGAAACTTTTGGTCCTACACTGAAGTAAAATAACCTAGTTTTCAAATCTAGCTCTATATTCCCTAACTATAGGACTTAAGTGAATTACTTATCTAAATCTCATTTTCCCCATCTATAAATCTACTCAGTTGATAAAAAATTACAATAATTGTACGTATGTGAAAGCCTTATTAAACTACAAAGTTATGTATGAGTGTTGGGGTTTTTCATGTTAGCCTTAGCAGTAAATATATATATGTATTTATATATGTATGTAAATATATGTATGTAAATATATATATATGTATATATGTATATATATGTATATATGTATATATATATGTATGTATGTATATGTGTGTATATATATATATTTGAGGATATATAAATGAGAATAAATATATATGAGAATAAATGCCATACAGCATCTCAAAATTTGACCCAGCAATTCTACTTCTAGGACTCTATTCCATAAAAATAATCACATATGTGCAAAAGGATGTACATATGAGGAATTTCACTGCAGCTTATTGAAAAATTTCATATAAATTACCTGTTGTTAATAGAGGATTGGGTAAGTATATTATCATGAATATATAATACTGCACAGTGGTAAAAACAAAATAAGATAGAGCAAATAAGAACTTCTATAATTTCTGGTCAAGATGGCAGCATAGGCAGACATGGCTTGCCTCTTTGCACAACCACATCAAAATTACAACTAAAATATAGGACAACCATCACTCAGAACCACCAGAAATCAAGTTGAATGGACATCTGACAACTACAGAGTTAAACCACATCCATCCAGACTGGTAGGAGGAGTGCAGATGCAGAATGGGCTGGTCCTACACCCATGTGTGGTGGATAAAAATTCAGGAGGGATATCTTGATAGCAAGTAGTCCCAGTCCAGGAAGACAAGACCTCATAACTTCTGGCTGCAAAAACCAATAAGAATTGAGTCGGTGGAAGAAACTTCTAGAGCCCCAAGCAGTTCCTCTTAAGGAACCCACACACAGACTCACCTACTCAGATTCACTCCTTCTGAGCTCCAGCACCAGGGTAGCAGCTTGAAAGGTGCTAGTGGCATAGAAGAAGGAACTGAAGAGTCTGGCATCAAGGCAAGCAGAGGCCGTTGTCCCTTTTCTAAACCCTTCCTCCACAAAGCCACAGAGCCAGCAAGCTGGTGCCATATCTGAGACTCGATCAACCTGGTTAACACTCTTTGACCCACCTTGGAGATCCCATGAGACTCCTCCCCACCCAACTTACAGGCCCACCCAAGCTGTTTTCCATATGGTCTTGGCTGCTGCTACACAACTTCCTAAATCCTTTCAAACAAGCAGCAGCTGGCACAGCACTAGAAGCAGTCCAGTTGCCTAGATTCACAGCTTGCTTTGCCTGAGAATCTCCAAGCCCAGCACAATTAATAGCCATCTCAGATTGCTTTATAGTCAGGCAGGATGGCCTCAGGCAAAACACCGGTGGGAGCTGACCTTGGTTTCTACTACCCAGAAAATCTCAGGACCAGAGCACCCAGTGGACAACTACAAACCACATCAGAGCACCATCACCCTGTCTCTGCACAGCTGTTTCTTTACCATGGAGGATAGAGGTTGGTGGTCAGTAGTCACAGCCAATCCTTGCAGCTGACTTGCCTGGGTAAATCTCTCCATTGACCCGCCAACAGCAACAAAGACTCAACTAAAAGAGGAGGATGTACTCAGCCCACATGAAGGGTGCACTGTGAATACCCAGCCTGAGTGATTGGAGAGGCTGTACCACTGGATCTTACATGACACCTACCATGTTAGGCCATACTATCAAGACATGGAGTCAAAGCAGCTCTACCTAACATGGAAACACAGGGAGGTTGACAAAACAAGGAGACAAAGAAACATGGCCCAAGTGAAAGAACAGATCAAAGCTCCAGATAAAGAGCTAAACAAAATGGAGATAAGCAATTTATCAGATGCAGAGTTCAAAACACTGTAACCGTAAGGATGCTCACGGAACTTAGGACTCAACAGCATAAAAAAGATCCAGTCAGAAATGAAGGATCCATTAATTGAAATAAAAAACAATTTATAGGAAAACAACTTTAGAGTAGATGAAGCTGAGAATCAAATCAATGACTTGGAACATAAGGAACAACAACAACAACAAAAAACCCAACCTATTAGATAACAAGAAGAAAAAAGAATCCAAGAAAATGAAGATAGTATAAGCAACCTCTGGGACAGCTTCAAAAGGTCCAACATTCACATAATAAGTGTCAGAAAGAAAGAGCAAGAAATTGGAAATTTGTTTGAAAAAATAATGAAAGAAAAATTCCTTAATTTGGTGAAGGAAATAGACATTCAAGTCCAGGAAGCACAGAGTCCGAACAAGCTGGATGCAAAGAGCCCCACTCCAACACACACCATAATTAAAATGCCAAAGGTTAAAGATTAAGAGAGAATCTTAAAAGCAGCAAGAGAAAAGAAGTTAGTTATGTACAGGGGAATTCTCATAAGATTGTCAGCTGATTTCTCAAAAGAAACTCTGCAAGCTAGAAGGGATTTGGCAAGACATATTCAGTTATGAGAAGCAGAGACCCACAGCCAAGATGGCTCTACCCAGCAAAGCTATCATTTAGAATTGAAGAGCAGATAGAGAGCTTCCCAGACAAGAAAACATCTAAAGAAGTTCATCATCACCAAATCATTATTATATGAAAGGTTAAAGGAAATTATTTAGGAAAAAGAAGATCAATACTATGAACAATAAAATGGCAATATGTACATATTTATCAACAATTGAATCTAAAAAGCAAACTAAGCAAACAAGAAGGCCAGAGATAGAATCATGAATACAGTAAGCATTTTAATGGTTTCCAAATGGGAGGGGTGTGTGGGGGAATGGGTGAAGAGGTGAGGGGCTTAAGAAGTACAAATAGGTAATTACAGAATAGCCATGAGGAAGGAAAGTACAGTATAGGAAATGGAGTAGCCAAAGAACTTATATGTATGACCCATAGACAAGACCAATGTGTGGGGATTGCCTGAGGGAGTAGGGTTTGCTGAGGGGAGAGGGACAAAGGGTGAAAAATCAGGACAACTATAATAGCATAATCAATAAACTATAATTTAAAAAGTAAAATAAAATAAAGAACTTTTATGGTTGTTTCATGCATCAGTGCCAACTTGTATAAATTAACAGGTGTGGTTACCATTAGATACTTGGGTCATGAGGGTCAAAAAACTACATCCAGCTAAACCTTAGGGAAATAACCTAAGCTTTAAACAAAATAGGATCATTCCACATATAATAGTTGCATTTTCATTTGCTGTATCTTGAACATCTCTTTAAAGTCAGTACTTTTTTACTTTTATAATTAAAAAAAATTGCAGAACAATACAGGTGATGGATTATAAAGATAATTTTCTGGGTTAACTATTGCAAAAGGAAAGATTTGTAGGTAGCTTAAGTGTGTTTTCAAGAATACAAATCTATAACACTTGAGTAGAGTAAGAGCAGCCTCTTGTTATAAGTTGAAACAGCCTTAACTCAAGAATAAAACATCCAACACTCTTGTCCCAGATCTACTATTAACTTACAACATGACATCAACCAAATCACTTATCTGGGCCCCAGTTTCCACATCCAGAAAATGAAAGTGTTAAAGCACATGTTCTCTAAGGTCTCTTCAAGCTGAAAATTTGATAGTTCTATGAAGTCACTTTTCAAAGATTCAATAACGAATGTTTATATATAATAATAGTCTGGTCATTTCTGACACTAATAAGAAGACTTTAAACAGGCCTTAAATACTCAACTTATAGTGCAAAGCAGCACACTAAGAATTTTTTTATTTAAATAAAAAAATCTTGTCCTCAAGGAACCTGCAATTTTAAAAAGAAAATAAAACAGTTGAATGAATAGAAATACAGGAGTACTGAGTTATGCAAAAAGAACATACAAAGTGAATTTGTTCAGCTAGATCAGTGGAACTTAAATTTATGTTCCTAGAAGCCTTGAGTTTCTTCAGAGGAATTCCAAAGCTGCTTCAGGGATAGGGCAAGAGGCTAAGGGAATGATGGCTGCCACCTCTCCATCCCTGGCTTAATCAGAGTGGCTGTGTTCTTTAGTATCATGTAAAAAAATCTAAAAAGACTTCTAAAAAATAATAATAATAATAAAATTAAATAAGTAAAAAAGACTTCTACAGAAAAAAAGGCTACAACAACAAAATTTTGAAATCCACTGGCTTAGATGACTTCTAAGGCCCATTCCATCTTTAATGTTTCACAACTCCATGATCTAAGATGTATGTAAAATAAGTTTTTATGTTCTGCATTCAGTTATGCACATTCATGGGAAATTAACTTCATCAAGGTTAATGCTCCTATAAAACAAATAATTATTTTGTAATATGAGTAATGAACTCTGGATTATCTATTTAACAGACTCCGATCTTTCTGTCTTGAATTATTTGAATGTGAAGCACATAATTACAAATGAATTGGATGGGAACATGAGGCAGGCAAAGTGTTATAAAAAAGATATGCAAGGTCCCTGGGACACACAGAAAAGCTGTTGGTTTCATCAGTGAAACAAAAGATACCCCTCTAGACCTGGAATTCCTGTTTCATCAAACGCTTCTCAAACAACACGTGGAAATTGCTACAATTGCTAACTGCTTTCCACGCACTGTTTTATGTTTCATGTAATCCTTCCAACTCCATGAGATGGTATTATTTTATCCCCATTTTACAAACAAGAAAGCTGGATCCAGGGATGGTAAGTATTTTGTTTTAGGTCACAGGGCCAGGGTTCAACCCAGGGAGGTGACAACAGAGCCCATGCTCTCAGCCATCATCACAAGCTCTACTCCATGCTGCTACTGGCGACTCACAGATACTAAGCAGGCAGCTTGCCCTCCAATCGCCAAAGAAGTCAACTCTGGGACATTTACTCCAATTCTTCTATAAATTAATTTTGCCTCAAAATCCGAACAGAGAAGGTTTTTCACTTCCCTTATCAGAGCTGGCCCCAGATAACAACCAAGGTAGCTGCAGTGTGTTCACCCTCCCTCCTCCTGGATCAGCAGCCCCCTCTTCACACCAGGAAGAAAAGTATTCTCTTACAGATCTGCTACCTGCCTTCCAAACCGACAGCTAGTTAACCCCATCTGTAATAAGTGTTAATGAGGTCAGCTGGGGTTTATATATAAATGTATGACTTCTTTTAATAATGTGTTTTTGCTTTAACTAGGGACAATTCCTTGGCCTAATATTATAAACCATTTCTAGTGGTGATTCCACTATGCCAGCATTCAGGAAGGCTGAGAGTTGGGAAATAGTTGGTAGGATGCTTTTAAGAATGGTTATTTAAGAGTTTCTAAAACCATATCACCCATCCTCCTTGTGTAGAAGAACCAGAACTAAAATGGCAAAGCACATAGATACTAATACTGAGAATATGTGTGGTTTCTATCCTGGCCAAATGAGTTGACCCAAGACATATGCTTTAATCGGCTTCAAAAGTCTGAGGTTCTCCCACTTACCTTCAAGCCAGGTTAGGGTCACCTACATGACAGATTCTCCAAAGTAGAAAGGAGCCAGCACTGTTTGATCGGTATGAGGCTAGGCTGTCAGTGATGACAGGAGTCATCTAATGATTTATTTTCATTATACAGATCAGAAAGCTGAGACCCAGAGAGAAAGGTGCCTATTTAAGTCCATAAAGCCAGAGCCAGGAATGAAACTAAATATTTTATTTCCTTGAGTTAATATATATTTCCTTATTTTTAAAATTTATTAAAAACACCATACACATTCGTTATTCTTTTCTAAAAATTGTTAATCTTCACCCAACAATGTGTTTATTGATGTGAGAGAGAGAGAGAGAGAGAGAGAGAGAGAGAGAGAGAGAGAGAAACATTGATGAGAAACAAACCTGCAACCCAAGTATATGCCCCAGTTGGGAATTGAACCTGCAACCTTTTGTCTCACAGGACAATACTGCAAGGCAGCCATCTGACCAAGGCACATGTTAGTTATTCTTAATCGTATTTGACACAGGATTTTCAGTCCTAAAAAATCTAACCCAAAGGAATTGTGGCTAAGACTTCTGGGACACAGCATCCAAAGCTCAGAAAAATGAATTTAATTAATAGAACCTAATTCACATCCAGAATCCTAGCTGGAAAATATTGAGCTTTCCAGCCTCTGCAATACAACACAAACAAACAAGACAAAAACAAGACTCCAAAACCTGTGAGAACAGATACCAAGTGCTAATTTTTCTTATCTAGTACATTAGATATTATATATTTTTTAAATCTTAAACTTTTATGAAGTTGAAAGAATTGCTATCTTGTTTTAATTTCTATTTATTTATTAACAAAAATGAACTTTCAAAAATGCATCTGTTGGCCTTTTATTTTACTTCTTTTATAAATTACTAGTTCTTCTGACCTGCTTTTTGTTGTGGGTATTTATCCTTTTTTTCTCAGAGATTTGTAACAACTCTATATACTAAAGGTATTAACCCATTAACCAGAGACCATTTTCAAAATGTCTAATTTTGCAAGGAGCTGGTCCTGATCTGACTAACCCAGCTGATGGTTCCTTTGTTGGGCATCCCCTCAATACTTACATATTAGTTTGTTTTATAGATATAGCTTTATTCAGTGTATGCACATGTCTCCCCCTGTCCCCAACTCTCAGCAGCAGAATCAGGTTTATTTTTCAGGGAAATAGGGCAACTGCAGAGCTCTGCAAATATCAAGGACAGACAAACACCAATGGCGTGATGTTTGGTGATAAAGGCACAGAAGCCATAAAGCAGGTGATGCTCCTTGTTCAAGAGTATGATGAACTTAAGCCATACACCAGAATAAACTCAAGATGGACAAAGGATTTAAACATATGCAGTGCCACCATAAAGGTCCTGGAGAAAAATATAGGCAGTAAGCTTTTTGGTACCCTACACCAAAATATGTCTACTGATACTTCACCAAGGGCAAAGGAAATAAAAGAGCGAATCAACAAATGGGACTATATCAAATTGAAAAGTTTCTGTTCAGCTAAAGAACACACCAGCAAAATTCAACGGGAACCAACTGCATGGGAAAACATAATTGCCAATGATACCTCAGACAAGGGTTTGATCTCCAAAACATATAAAGAACTAATGCAACTCAACACCAGGGAGACAGACAGCCCAATTAAAAAATAGGCAAAGGACCTGAACAGACAACTCACTGAGGAAGATATACAAAGGGCCCAGAGGCATATGAAAGAATGTTCAACATCACTAGTCATCAGAGAGATGCAAGTTAAAACCACAATAAGATACCACCTCACACCTGTCAGAATGGCAATCATCAACAAATCAACAAACAACAAGTGTTGGCGAGGATGTGGGGCAAAGGGAACCCTCGTACACTGTTGGTGGGAATGTAGGCTGGTGCAGCCACTGGGGAAAACAGTATGGGGTTTCCTCAAAAAACTAAAAATGGAACTGCCTTTTGATCCAGTGATTCCACTACTTGGACTATACCCAAAGAATCCTGAAACACCAACTCATAAGAACCTATGTACCCCTGTGTTCATAGCAGCGCTATTTACAATAGCCAAGTGCTGGAAACAGCCTAAGTGCCCATCAGTGGATGATTGGATCAAAAAACTTTGCTACATTTACACAATGGAATACTACACAGCAGAAAGAAAGAAGGAATTCCTAACCTTTGCAACAACATGGATGGAACTAGAAAGTATTATGCTTAGTGAAATAATCCAGTCAGTGAAGGATAAATACCATATAATCTCACCCATTACAGGACAATAATGAACAAAAATAACAACAAGCAAAACAGAACCAGATATATGAATACGGTGAATAGGTCTTCAGTGGTCAGGTGGAAGGGGGTTGTGGGGCGGAGGGGAGGAAGAGGCAAGGAAGGGGAGCAGTTTAGACAAGAACCTAGCATAAAGGAACCATGGACATGGACAACAGGTGGGATTGACTTTGGGGGGAAATGGGTGGGTGGGGAGGGGGAGAGAGGGGAGCAAAAAGGGGATGGATGTAATACAACAATAATAAAATTAAAAAAAAAAAAGAGTATGATGAAGGTCTAAATGCTGTGAGGTCAGTTAGCAAGAAGGGCAGAGAAATCAGATCCTGGATGACAGGCCACTGCTGTTCAGGAAGAAAATGTCACATCACAAGTGAAAAAAAAACCCAAAAACATCTAAATGGCCTTGATCTTCCTTTATACTTCCTGCTTAAGTAGGAGGATGTGGTCTCTGGAGCTAGCACCACGAAGACAAATAAAATGTCTTTAGCTAGTTAAGAAAGTAGGACATAGAGTGGCAGCTGCACTTAAGTCCTTAACTGTTGCTGTAGACATTTTATTGTGTTCTATGTCTTATCAAATATACTGCAATTTGGCAGATTCTGTAAATAGCTTACTTCATTCTTTTTGGCAGAGATGCCTCTCATAACAGAGACTAAAAATATCAGATTATTGGTTTCCCAGGTTCCTTTGTAACTAAAGATGCCATATGACCCACTTTGGGTCACTATGAAGTAAAAGGAAGATTACACTGAAAGAGGTCAAGGGACATTTGCCTCTTCTCTGTCCCTAGAAGACATCCCCAAATTGTTATCAAGGCCTTCCCTATTAATCTTGGACACAGCCCAAACAGTCCAAAGGGCTCTGGGCAACCCCTACCAACCAGCGATGGGAGTTACCAACTACGTAAGATGAAGTCTATTTGCCAAGCTTCTCATGGAACAAATATTTGTCCAGGAGTAAGGAGACTTGGCTCCGACTTTGGGGCTTTGACATTGCCTGAATATTTGGCCCTACACAAACTATTAAACAGTTCCAAGTCTCAGTTTTCTTGCCCATAAAATAGGAGACTAGACATTAGAATTGGCCATCTCTGACAAATCGTTCCTGATCTACCAGAGACTCTCAAAGCCTGATCGGAAAACTCTCCAAACTGGTTGCTGCCACACCAACCTCTTCCCATTTTTGAATTGCTTTCCACCAGGGAAGGAAATTCCCTCCAAATAGGGGTACCAACTTTCTAGTTCTACTGGGGGATTTTCCTGTCCCTAAAAGGGGAAATAATGTAAACCAGCATTTGGGGCAACTGCTAAGAAGCCAAATCTGGACACTTAGAACCTAATCATGTTGTTCAAGCAACCCAAGAGGGCCTGGTAGGGAGTAATCTGTCCTGACCGGAAACGCAGAACCTCCACTCAAAATGTGACAGGAATGGGTGTGACCGTCTGGAAGACACCAAGTAGGAGAAAAATCAGGTGTGCAGATAATGTTTTGTTATGCCTAATTCTCAATGCTCCAGGAAGGAATCTCCGAGATTAAATTAAGCTGTTAACCCTCTAGGCGCTCCTGTCGTTTATTATTAAGGAATTAATAGGAATGCGGGAATGCAGATGGCCTGGCTGTCAGCTTGCAGAGGCTATTTTTCTGATCTCCACCGACGTTTCCAGCATCTTTCATTAAGCGCTCATGTACCAATTTGTCATTTTAACCGAGCAAGAAAGAAGCTCCCAATGAACTCCCTAGCTCAGGTGCTGGGAGTTAAATCCTCTCACGACCTGGCCTGCGAGATTGCTTGCATCCTCAAGGGAGGCGCAGCTCCTGGCGATGGTGAGTGGCTTTTGACGGGGGTGGGGCTGGGCCATTCCAGGAAAGAAGTCAGGATCCCCAAACCTAACTGTCCTGGGCATGGATTTCAGGAGACTGTAGGAGAGCCCGGTCTACCGATCCTAAACCGGGCAAAAATGTAAAGAAAACAGTTCCCTCAACTTTCTCAGGCTCCCGGGAACGCAGATAACTTGCTCAATGAGGCGAGGCGTCACCTACAGGAGAGAGGAAGACCTGCAGCCTGGTCTCAAGAACTCAAAGGTTTGTTGGCAGGGACTGACTAGGCTCTGATCCTCTTGTCCTCATAGTCCCGGACATCTATCTAATGCTTTTCTTATACCAGACACTGTCCTGAATGCTTGACATGGATGAAGTATTTTAAACTTTTAAACACCCCTATGAAGTAGGTGTTTTTGTCACCCCCATTCTATAGAACAGAAAACTGCAGTTCCAGGAGAGTAACTGGCCCAAAGTTTCAGTTAAGAAGTGGGAGGCCAGGATCCCAACCCTGAGAGTCAGGCTCAGAGCCTGGATGCTCAACATCGTTACAGTAAGGAGGGTATGGTGAAATGGTTAGAGTCAGCAACTCCACTCCTGATTTACAATGTAACTCAGGCCCTCAATTCTGCGCCTTGGGGTTCCCCTGTTTTTCAGACTCCCTTACCGATTTGAAGAGAAAACCATTGCTAAGGTAATCATAATCTTGTTCAATTAAAAGTGGGAAGGGGAAGGGATAGTAGAGATTGTGTAGCTCTTATCTTCTTCAATTTATAGATAAGAATCAGAGAGATACGTGTTCCAATTATGGTTATATTCAGTGGCAGGACAAGAAGTACAACCCAGGTTTTCTAGCCCCCAGTTCGGTTCTTTGCCCCCATACAACACTCCCTCTTTAATCATCCATAGCCCAGATTGACTCTATACATAGAAGAAAGTTAATCACACATTGAAGTCATAACTTCAGAAACTATAGGTCTACCCTCTAACCAAAACATGCTTTTGTTTGTTTGTTTTAACATGGTGGCTCTTATCTGAAATTCCACCATTAGTAACACTTTCCTTTCACTAAGACCTTGACCTTATCCATTCATAACTGGTAAGGCTTTTATGGTTGACCATCATTTCATGTGTATGTGATTGAGTTTTATAGTAGTGCTATTCAAAGTGTGGCCCACAGATAGTAGCATCAGTGTCATCTGCATATTGTTAGAATTGGAAATTGTGGGTTCCACCCCAAACCTACTGAATCAGAACTATCTTGGTTCTCAAACTTCAGTATGTATGCTTAAGTTGTCACCTGAAGAGCTTATTAAATACAACTTCATAGGACAGCCCCTTCCTACCCCACCACCAGAGCTTCTGGTTCAGCAAGTCTAGGGAAGGGACCCAATAAGTTGCATTTCTAACAAGTTCTCAGGTGATGTAGTTTCTAATGCTCTGGTAATTATACATACTTTGAGTAGCACCTACAGAAAAAGAGAAGAATCACCCTGGGGTAAAAAGGAAAAGAAAGATTATTATCAAGGATGAAAGGGGTGCAGAATATGGAACCTCGGCGTCAGAACTGCTGAGGGTGTAGGTTCATAATTGTGTCTGTGTCTCTACATTTGAATAATTTCAAGTATTAAAACCATTAATGATTTAATACAAAGTATAAATGTTTGTAAGCTGAATTTATTTAGCTGTGGTAAAATCCATTCTTGTTTCATCTTTTGCTGAGCCTTGCCTGTCTCAGTTACAAATGGAACTCTTCCCTGTCTCCTCTGACCATCAGTTAGCTCTCCAATTTTGTTCCAGAGTTAAGTGCACTGCGGCAGCAGACAAAGCTGGCCCAACGGCAGGAATACTGTCCCTTGATGGTATCAGAGGCTCTTCTGTATTTGTTTGCTGTGTGACTGTCACTTGGATACAATCACATAGAAATTCTGATGTGAAGACTTGGGCTGCAAATCGCCCCCATGGCACAGCCCTGGTAGAAAAGGAAAAGGGACTCCTGTAGCAGCCAGATATCAAATATGAATTACATTGCCCTTGTACCAAAATAGGCATCTTTAAGAAATCATGCCTCCTGGTCCTCCTTTGCTTTAGTTCAGGTAGTATGGCATGAGAGGAATCCAGATAGATAACAATCTCTTCCACTTGTACAACACTTGTGAAGGAAACCCCATAGCCTCCCTGTGGTGAAGTGTATTGTTTAGCAAATGTCCAGTCTTCTCTATGCCCCTCCATGGAGGGAAAGCTCCCCCACTCCTCTGATGATGGGGTTAGCCATGTGACTTGCTTTGGAAGGTAAGCGGAGATTTTAACTCTACTTGCTTTGTTTTGTCTGACTTCTTCCATTTCTGCCCTTGGCCATGAGAAGAACATGAGCCCCCCCCCCTCCCGCCCCCATCACTTTGGCCTGGGCCCCAGAATGAGAAGGTACACAAAGTAAACCTGAACAAGATTCACCACCTGGAACAGAGGCACTACAGCTGATCTATAAACCTGTGAGCAAGAAATAAATGTTGTAACCTTGAAATTGTAGGTTATTTGTTATTCAGCCCTATTGGAGTAAAGTTGACTGACACACTACCTCAGGCACCTGTTCCACTGCAATTTTGGCAGGAAGTTCTTCACCGTGTCTAACCTGAATGTTTCATACATTAAGGTAAAGATTCATTTCATCTACAGGAGTTCACTAGATTGCATCCTTGACTCTAAATGCCCCCCCCAAAAAATGTAGCTCAATTTGTTTAATACACAATTGGCTAATGAAATAGAGATATACTTAGGGAATTATTTGTTTTACGAAGTATTAAGTATGCTTGCCCTTATTGGAGCTTTTTGAAGGTGGGTGGGCCCCCTAAAATAACCATATCCTTTAGGAACCCGAGTTTGGAGACTTGATTAAAATATAGATAGATATCCAGATATCCAGATTAAAATATAGTAGAATTCACTTATTCTCTCTCAGCTATTTCTTAGCACTTACTGAGTTTGCAATTATTTTATTCACTTTTCTGTTTTCTTTTTTAATTTGTCTCCCCTACTAGAAAGTATCTCCATAGGGTCAGAGTCAGTGCTTACCATGTAGACTGCTGTCCTCCAATGCTCAGCAGACTCTGGCACGTAGCAGTAGCTTAAAACATTTGTTGAATAAATAAATAAATTCTAATAAGGCATGTCACTAGACCACATAAAGGGACAACAGTGAAAAAACAAAAACAAAACAAAACAAAAAACCCCATGGAGTTTACAATATAAAAATCTGGCTCCAGACCTGGCTGCTGTGGCTCAGTGTATTGACTGCCAGCCTGTGAACCCGTTTGGTTCCAGTCACGGCATATGCCAGTTGGGGGCGCACAAGAGGCAACCACACATTGATGTTTCTCTCTCTTGCTCCCTCTATTCTCCTCTCTCAAAACAAATAAATAAAATCGTTTTAACAAATTGAAATAAATAAAAATAAAACTCTGGCTCCAACATTATGTCATCTTTAAGTAGAGAAAGCTTTGAATAACAGCAACAACAATAATAAGTCAAGGGGGAGCCACTGAGGAATTTTGATCTGGGGAAAGACATGATCAAGACAATGTCTTGCCCTGTCTAGGTGGATCAGTTGGTTGGAGCATTGTCTTGTGTACCAAGAGGTTGCAGGTTTGATTCCTGGTCAGGGCATATACTTGGGTTCCAGATTTGATCCCCAGTCAGAGTGTGTACAGGAGGTAGCCAATCTATGTTTATCTGTTATCTCTCTCTCTCTCTCTCTCTCTCTCTCTCTCTCTCTCTCTCTCTCAAATCAATGAATATATCCTCAATTGATGGGGAAAAAATGACAGCCTATTGGGATAATGTAGCTAATTGCCATGTTCAGGGGTGGTTTAGCAGAAAGAGACCAGTTAGGAGGCAATTTCAAAGGGCCTGAACTGTGGGGTGGCAACAGAAGTTAAAAGGAATGGGATTTGGATGGAAGATTCAATAAACCTATCACCTGATGGGAAAGGGGACAGCACAGAAGAAGAGTCTAAGGTAGCCCCATGATTTTATACCTGGGTAGCTGAAAGAATACAAGTACTCTGAACAGAGACATAGAAATTTGGAGATGAGGTCAACTATGTTTGAGTGAGATGATAAGGTAATTTAGACAAATAGAATTTTAGGTAATGACTGGCTATCAAGTGAAAACACCGAGGCTTCGGTTAGAAATGTAGGACTGCTTCTTTTCTTTTTTCAGACCTAACTCAGGACTGCTTTTTGAGAGAGAGGTCAGAACTAGAAAACCATACATGGGTATTAGACTCATGATGGTGATGAGTATAGGAAGAGAAAAGTCAAAGTCTGGAGCCAACCTTGCAGCAAGCCTAGTTAGAAGGGGCAGGAGGCCCTGGCTAGTGTGGTTCAGCGGACTGGTGCCAGCCTGCGAATCCAAAAGTTGCTGGTTTGATTTCCAGTCAGGACACACAACCAGGTTATAAGCCAGGTCTTCAGCCAGGTCCTTAGCTGGAGGCAGGTGAAAGGTAACCATACATTGATGTTTCTCTCCCTTTCTTCCTCTCTCCCCGCCATTCTCTTTGAAAATAATAAATAAAACCTTTTGGGGGGGGGGGCGGGCAGGAGGAGAAAGAATGACTGGTGAAAGGGACAGAGTCAGTAGAATCAGCAAAAGGTCTCAGAAACCCAAAATGGTGGGGGAGAGGAATGGGTTAGGGGGGAACTTGATGTCCAGCTCTGTCTCCAGTCAGAACAGCATTGGCTGCCAGGCTTTGTGAAGCCTCCTTTAGGAGCAGAGGGGGATGTCCTTTAACCTGACTCCCTTGTCTGTAGCTGCCTGGGTGGCGGGGGCCCCAAGGCTTTGTGAGCCTTTGAAGAAAAATCCAGGGAAAGGAAAATGGAGAAAAGTAATCAATAACAACAAGCCTTGTTTTTTTCCACTTCATATGCAGGAAGCAATCCAGCACTGTAGCTGGTGCTATGATGGGTGTATTCTGATGTTCAAAAGGTCATCTGGCATGAAGACAGACTAAATTATGGCTGGAGTGTATGAATCTGAGGAGGTTCTCCATTAACATTTATTAGGAATTGTCATCGCTTCAACCCGAATGGGCCCCAGATGTGGAAACCCTGGCTGCCCCAGACTTCTCTTCCGGGCTGCAATCTCTCCTCTGATTTATTGTTATTAAACATGACCAGATTTTGTAGAGGGGAAAATTGAAGAAAGCAATGCACACATGGGGAACTCTTGGGTAGAGGCTGCCAAGAGAAACAAACCATTTTATTACTTCTGGTGGCGGTGAGAACACATAGAGATGCAAAGCATTGTTATGAGATTCCTTGGTGCCTCTTTCCTAAATCAAAGCTGCACAGGCCTGGATTTCTGGGCAGTGTGTTTAAAGGGCAAATGTCTTAACTGGGAGGGTGAGACAGGGGCAGTTGAAAGTAATGAGAAATGCTAAGAATAAAGATTCAGTGCTTTGAATTTCAGAAGCCATGGCAAGGAACATTTTCCTCAAAATATCTTACCTTCTGGGGCAGATGATTTCTTAGGAGTCAGTCACACCCACTGGACATTAGGTCATTTTTCTTATCAATAGCATTTGCTCTTCTACTGTGTGACTACTGCAAAGCATTCCAAGAAGTGAGAGGTAGAGCCCCAACTCTGAGGCTCTACAAGCTTGTAATCTATTTCATTTATTCACATATTCAATATAATTTTATTAAGCATATACTCTGTATCAGGCATTTTTATAAGTATTGAAGAAATATTACCAAGGAAGAAAGACAAAGTCCATGCTGCCAGAGTATTTACATATATTAGCAAGGGAACAAAATCAAAAAACACCTGATTAGCTACTAGACAAAGAAGTTCATGAAAAGAAAGGTAGCATAAGGAAAGGATACTGTATTAGGAGTTGGGAAACCTGAATTCTAGTCCTGGCTCTACTACCTGAGAGTCTTGTGACCCTAGGTAAATTATTTAACTTCTTCAAAACTCAGCTCTTAGACCTGGCTGGTGGCTCAGTGGATAAGCACCAGTCTGTGAACCCAAAGGTCTTTGGTTTGATTCCCAGTCAGGGCACCTAACCAGGGTGCAAGCCAGGTCCTTAGCTGGAGGTAGGAGAAAGACAACCATACATTGATATTTCTCTCCCTTTCTTCCTCCCTGCCCTTCTCTCTAAAAATAATGAATAAAATCTTTTTAAAAAACCAAACAACTCAACTCTTGTTTGTAAAATGATAATAAACCTGCCTCACTTTATCTCATAGGTGTGTTGTAAAAAATAAATGAGGTAATGTTTTTGAATAATTTCTTATAAATGGTAAATTGCTGTATGGTGTCTGATGTTTTTATGACAATGCCAAAGAAATGGTACAATGAATAATATGGGACAGTATGTTCACTAGTCAGGGATCTGGGGATGCCTCCTCTTCTGCTTTGTCTTGGAAAAAGGAGCAAGCAGGATTATCCCCAGGCTGCTGGCACATGTTCCCTGAAGAATCTTTTACTAGTCCGGTCTGGATGTCTGTTACTGCCCCTACTAACAGACCATCCCTGGAAAATCCTCATTTGATTAAGCCTTTTTCCTAGACTTGTGCATGAAAATTATTCTATGAGGGGATTGTAGTGAGTGAATGTAGGTAATGAAGAGCATCTTGAAAGACAGTATGTCTTATTACCTTTGTTGTTGCATTATACCTCTTTCAGAAGATTATCCAAGTTCTGAGGACAGGGAACTGTGTTAAACCATCATAATCCATTCTCCAGCTTTACATTCCTTGCCCACCCCCACATACTTATATCATATATTTATCCCACTAACACACACCTGCATAATGTCTAGAGGTAATGGAGATACTCCGAAAGCCAACCTTTCCAGTATAGGAAATTGAAACTAGTTTCCAGGGGCTAAGGCTACAGCTGCTTCCTCCTGCTATAGGGGCGAGGACAAGGAGAGAAAGAGGTAAACAGATGAGGTTCTGGGGAATTAGGAATATGCCCTAATGGTCTCCTCCAGGGGAGAGGTCTGCCTTTAAGTGCTAGGGGTCTGCAAATCCACTTCTTTCTGCATGGTCTTGGGAGAGGGGAAGGAGAGAGAATGTAACTCTGAGATGCTGCTAGATAGTTGGGTTTTAACCTAAGGACATTTTGGGAGAAGGAAAGAAAGGGGAGATAAGAAGTGAGGGGGGAAGGATGAATCAAACAGGCCTTTTAGCATATGAGGTGTGGGAGTAAGAATAGCTTACTTTTACAATAAGGTTGTAAGTACCCTATTGTAAGTACCTCTATTGTGTCTTTCATCTATCAAGTATCTGTGTGACCAAAGAGGAACAATAGGGACCTTCCTTCTTAACAATGAAAAAACTGGTACCCAGAGAGGCTAAGTGACCATTTTAACATCAGAAAACTGAGGTCTAGAGGAGTGCCTAAGCTAGATACTGATATAAATCCCTTCTCTACCTGCAGCCACTTGTGTGATCTTGAGCAAGTTTTCTGATCTTCATTTTCTTCATCTGTGGAAGATTATAAAAAAATAAATGAAAGAATATGTGTAAATCACTAGATGTATATGTTTGGTGCTCCAAAATTATTGAGTTTAGCAGATAAACCCAAACATTTTGTAAGGATGCAAGAGGAGGAGCTTATATTACACAACATGCAACAAGTTTTTTTTTTTAAAGATGTTTTTTTAATTTTCAGGGAGAGGGGAAGGGAGAGAGGCAGAGAGGGAGAGAGAGACGTTAATTTACGATTGCTTTTCACCTGCCTCCAGCCACAGACCTGGCTGGAGACCTGGCTTACAACCTGGTTATGTTGCCCTGGCTGGGAATCGAACCAGTGACCTTTGGGTTCGCAGGCTGGTGCCTTATCCACTGTGTTACCAACCAGGGCAGGTTTTTTGTTTGTTTGTTTGTTTGTTTGTTTTTAAGATTTTATTTATTATTTTCAGAGAGGGGAAGGGAGAGAGGCAGAGAAGGAGAGAAACATCAGTGTATGGTTGCCTTTCACCTGCCTCCAGCTACAGATCTGGCTGGAGACCTGGCTTACAACCTGGTTATATGCCCTGGCTAGGAATTGAACCAGCAACTTTGGGTTCACAGGCTGGCACCTATCCACTGCACCACCAGTCAGGGCCTACAACAACTCTAATGAGCACAATAGGCATCATTGTTTTGCTTGCTTTTTTTTTTTTTTTTTTTTTAATTCTCACCCAAGGGTATATTTATTGATGAGAAAGGGAAACATTAATGTAAGAAACGTTGATTAGTTGCCTCCTGTATGTGCCCCAACTAGGGAATGAAACTGCAAACATGGAAGAATCGTTGTTTTTAAAATATACCTTGGCCCTGGCTGGTGGATCAGTGGATAAGATGCCAGCCTGTGTAAACAAAGGTCACTGGTTCAATTCCAAGCCAGGACACATAACCAGATTGCAAGCCAGGTCCGTAGCTGGGGGCAGGTGAAAGGCAGCCATACATTGATGTTTTTCTCCCTCTTTGCTTCTCTCCCTTCCTCCTAAAATTAATAAAATCTTAAAATAAATAAAATAAAAGAAAATAAAATATACACTGATCAAAAAATGTTCCATCCTGACCCTATAAGGAATTTTACACTAATTACTTTACATGGTCTTTGCAACAGCTCTTTGAGATATTTTTACATTAATTTTGAAGATGTGGAAACAGGCTCAAAGGGCTTAAGAAACTTGTTCAAGTTCATTGAGGTGCTGATAGAAATGGGATTTAGAGTCTCTTTCGACTCTAAATTCCACCTTCATTTTCCACACTATGCTACCCCTCTGAGTCCTGGTTTTCTGAGGTGAATCCAGGCACCTAACCTCTCTGGATCCCAACTCACACTTCCATCAACTACTGGATTATGTTCTTCATCTGGAAGGGGTCTTGAGGCTGGAAAACCTTCATGCCATTATCAATTTTCTCCTCAGGTCAGAGGTCAGAGGTTAGAGGTTCTGATTACTCTAGCACCGTGCCCCCTACCCCCAACCATACCTAGGTTGATGCCACATTTCCTTTGGGGTCAACAGTCACAACTCTCCACTTCTGCAACCTTCTTCAAAAGGTGGGCTCCCACCCACAACTCACACCTAGCCTGGGGCAGACTGTTCATTAAAGGGCAGGCAGGGAGGAGATGAACCAAGATAGCATAAATATCCATCAAGGTGCTGTGCTGACAAATGCACACACCTGCTTCTAGCCAGGGGAGCCAGTGGTTAGTGGGAATTGGCCTCACAGCAGAGGGTTTTATCTGAAAAGGGAAGGGAGGTTGGGGAAAAAAAGAGAGATTGGATCACTCTAATTATATAGCTCTAAATCACTGAGAAGAACCTTGGCTCAAGCATCCAAGTGGTGGAGGATGGATTTTTACCTTGACTCCTGCTAATTTTCATTGATTTATATGGCTTGAAAGCATTTATTTTCTGCTTAGAGGTGGCCCTGCTCCTGCTAAGGAGGCTCAGGGTTGCTCTAAATGCGCTCACTGTGGAGAGATAGGAGGCAGAGGTGGGTTTTGAGGCAGGAACTAAGTTCCCTGCTTGGTTTCAGTGGCTGCCCTAGAGCCACGGAGCCTAATGGGAGCTTCTGGCCTCCCTCAACCACCTCCCCACTCCCATCCCCAGTGCCCACCTGCTTCTGGTCACAGCTCCTTGAGTTTAACACTCCTGGCAGCTTAGCACACTGGTTTTTATGTGCAAGGCCATAATACTTGGTGAGCTGTGAGATGAGGTGGGAGCATTTGCAACTTGTACTTCCCTTCTGGCCCTACTCCTTGATTCAGACCAGTGGTGTGACAAAGTGAGGCCAGCCCTCCTCCCCATGCTGGCTCCCACCTGTGGCTACTTGGCATGATGTTCTTCCTTCATTTTCTCCTCTTCCCTGTGATACCATGTCTCTTAGGTTTGCATAGCTCTTGGCCATTGAAAAGGGATGTTCAGTCCTCACATTCCAAACCATCATTTTAGTTCAACATTTTAAAGAACAATTCTGAGTCTGCCCAGGGCCACATTCCAAAAAGGGAAGGGTGGGTGTCAGGAGGAGGGCTTTCTAAATGTCATAGGGTTTGTAAAAATCTTGACTTATGATGACAAACTGATGAGGAAGCCAGTGGATTGACCATTGAGAGTCAAGGCTTCTTGGGAATTAAAAGCAAAAGAAAGCAGTGTGCAGACTTTGCAAACTCCAACTCCTCTACCAGAGGCTCATGATGAGCCATTTGGGCACCTCTGGTCCATTTTTCCAGGTCTGTGGTCACTGAGCCCTCCTTGCTCCTTCACCTGGTCCGTGGCCTAAGTTCCCATGCCTTTGGATCCCTCCAGGCACCCTTCACCCACAGTTATCTTATTTTCTGTTCCATCTTCCCTCCCTTTGACCATCTAGTTGCACCTGCTTTCCAGTAATAAAATAAGTGGGGTTTTTTTGCAGAAAATGGAACTGATTATTTTTAGGAGAGGAGTTTGTGTGTGTATATGGATAGCAAGCTTCTTAATAAAATTACTAGTAGGAAGATGACTCTGAATTAAGACACATCTCCTGATGTGTCTTTTAAAATGGGAAATTGTTGACACACATTTGCTGTTGTGATGCCTAGAGATAGTGGGATAGTGTGATGCCTGGACTCCTTGAGGGATATGCAATGCTAATAAATAATTAGTTGTAATGAAAGATTAAATTCTCATAATAACTACCCCCAAATGCAATGGTCCACCAAGATAGAAGCTGATTTTTCTCCTACAGAAGAACAGCCTGAGTTCTAAGTTGGCAGGAGGCCCTCCCCCATGCTGTCATTCAGAGACTCAGGTTTCTTCTGCTTTGCTTATCCACCCTCTATGGTGACCTTTCACTGATCCAAGCTGGATTGAGAGTGCACATATGTTCTGGGTCCCAGGAAGAATAAAAAGTGTAACAGAGCCATGCCCATTTCTTAAGGTCTTAGCCCATAAGTAGCTCATATCATATCTGCTTACATTCCATCACTAAGGACATAGTCATATGGCCATCCTAACTGCAAGTGGGGCACTGGGAAATATATATATGTGAGCAGCCATATGCCCAGCAGTTCAATTATTATAAAAGAAAGAAAGAAAGAATGGATTTGAGGATAGAGTCACTACATCAACCTGCATGTGACCCAAACAGCACCAAATTGAAGAGCTTCATTTTATAAGCAATTAGGTCAGTCTTTGTTAAAATAGGAAACAAACAAATAAAAAGTGTGATTCATAGAAAACATTAGGGCAAAGTGTCCCTCCAAGCAATGGAGCATGTCCCAGGGGCTTGAAAAGACTCTATTTCATTTGTTCTTCCAGAGAGCTGCAGAATAATCAGCAGCAGGCAAATGTGACAGATACTCAGAATATTGCTTGTAAAATGCCTTACATTTAAGTAATGATTTATATTTTACAAGGATCGTTTATATAGATTATCTGATGGGATGCTGAAAATATTCCTGATTCAGGAAAATAAGGCTCAGAAAGATAAAGGATCTTACACAAAGTCACAAAATTCTTAAGTTGCAAAGGTGGGATCAGAACCCAAGTCTTCCAATTTCAAGTTCAGTGCTTTTTACACACACACACACACACACACACACAATGCTGCCTATTCACATTACATCCTCTGGGAAATCAGAGCTTTACTTTTCTACTGGGCTTTAGTTTTGCAGTCTCTGTGTGATTTGGATGCCATTGTTAAGACATCAAGAGGCATCTGAACACGCCCTGATCAGGTAGCTCAGTTGGTTAGAGCATTGTCCCGATATGCCAAGTTCGCAGCTTAGATCTCTGGTCAGAGCAGACACAAAAAGCTACCAATGAATGCATTAATAAGTGGAACAACAAATAATTATTCTTTCTCTTTCTCTCCCCTCTCTTCCTCTCTCCTTCTAAAAAATCAATCAATAAAAAAAGTTTTAAAGTCATCAGAACAAATAATAATTATTACCTGATGACCACCTACTATGTGCCAGTCTCTGAGCTGAGCATATTATATAGACATATATCTTACTTTATCCATTCCTTATAATGGCCTAGCGAGTAGGACATTATTGTGACATTATTATCTTTACCTTACAGAGGAGGAAGCTGAAGAGGTTAGGTAACTTTCCCCAGATATATGGCTAATAACTGGTTGAGACAGGTTGGGAACTCAAGTTAATCTATATTTTTTCTCTCTGTGCTGCCTTGAAAGAAGAGTATTTGATTCTTAGGCCTCAGGAAAGAATACACGGGCAGTGCCTGGTGGTCTCAAGCCTCAGGTAGACCAAATTATTTCAGCTTGTCCCAAACTCCTGATCTCTCTATGGATATCCTAGAAATTGAACCTATAGTTGAGTCTTCATTGGCCATGATCTTCAAATGTCCTTGTCCATTGGGTTCATAGATATTTATGGTATCTGAATTGGAAGTAATCAAATTTCCTCTGGTCCAACACATTCCTTTTACAGATGGTGAAACTGAGACCTAGAAGAAAACAATAACTTGCCAGAGATATCAGGGCTAATTTCTGGCAAAACCAACACATTAATTTGAATATTTAGGTTCCTATCCCATAATGCTCTCCTGGGCTAAGAACTAGCCTTTCTAGCCACCTGTCAAGCTTTCTTCAAGAGGGGAAGAACTCACCTGACTCCGTGTTGCTGCAGCCAGAGCTGTCCCTTCTCCCCACTCCATTCCTACCCAGCTGGGCGAGTTTGCAGTTCTTCCAAAGCAGGGCCAGCCTGTCCTGAGCTGCAAGATGTATTAATCAATTTGATGAGGATGTTAAAGCTTTCTCTTTGCAACTAATTATGGCCTGATTTATAGGCCTGGCCTTGGTTTGATAGAGCTCGCCTCATGACAGGGATGAATGCAGTACTGGCATGGACCCCTTCATCTCTTCCATTTCTCTCTCTTCCTTGCTCCTCCCTCCTCCCTCCCTCCCACATCTCCTGCCTCCTGACTCTGCTCTTGGCTCCCACAGGAACACCCTAATGACATGTTGACAAGCTGGTGAAGCATAGTTCCCTCTTCGTTGCATCTGCCTCTGGCACCACCACTCCCCTGTATTCTCTGATATGGACAGATGGAGGCCCTGGCAGGCTCTAGCCACCACTCAGGTGCTGTGCTAGAAGCTCTGTACACCCCCTCATTTTAGAAACAGAATAATAAAAATCTTTTGGGTTCACACAGCATCATCCTTTCCAAACACACCAAGAGCTTGTTGAAATAAACTTCATCATCCCCAATTCACTAGGGGGTAGATGGAAGGTTTCAGGTAGGCTTTATTCTGGTTATTTTACAGATGAGAAAACTAAGGCAAGGAGATAAACTTGCCTGCAACTCCACACACAATTAGAACAACAAATGGATTGGTGTCCTGACTTCCAGCTCCAAGATCTTCCCAATGCTGAGGTGCTTGAGTAATCCTGCTGAACTGTTCTTTGTACCTGCAATGATCTGACAGATAGTAAGCCCTCCATATGCATTGTTTTCCCAACCTTAGGCATGAGGATCTCTGTAACTATAATGTGCAAATAAGATATGTAACATGATATAAATAGGCACTTGGCGCAAGCAGTACTTGTGCCAGTGCACATATACACACAGGCCAGTTTTCTGAAGTCTTTATGTCACACAGAGAAATAAGACACTACCCCCAATAGTCACCTCATTAGACTTGAAGGCCATAATACAGTCACTCTCCACAGACTCAGCAGGGTTCTGTGAGATGCTCCCCACGTGAGGCTATTTCCTTGCATTCTGTGTCCTAAATACTACAACACTTTTCCAATAGTGCTAATAGAGACACAAAACTCATTATATAATATTTCTAAACTACCTTTGCCTCTGCAAGTTGCTAACCTACACATAACCGATATTCAACTTTAAACCTACCCCTAAGCTAAACCTGAGCCTTAAGTTTACTCCTAACCCTAAATCTAAATAACTTTCCAACCCTAACTCTAAACCTCATCTAAACTCAAATTCATCTCAAAATCTAAACATAACCTGATCACAGGCCCAGATCCTAACATTAACACAATCCTAACACAAACCCTAATCCTTATGTTAACTCAGTGTTTCTCAACCAGGGGAGCTCCACCACCACCAACCCCCATTCCAGGGATTATTTAACAATATCTGGAGACATTTTTGGTTCCTACAACAGGGTGGGAACAGATACTATTGGAATCTAGTGGGTAGAGGCCAGAGTTGTTGCTAAATATCCCAACAAACTCAGGACAGCCCCCCATCACAGAATAATCCCGGCTCAACTGTCATTAGTGCCAGGATTGAGAAACACTACCCTAACCTTAACCTAACCCTAATTCTAAATTAAATCAATACTAACCCTAACTTTAAATATGAACTTATTATTTCTCTCCCTCTCTGCCTATCTCCCTTCCTCTCTCTCTGGAAATAATAACTACAATCTTTAAATAAATAAATATGAACTTACACCTAAATTCCCTACCCTAACTCTAAACTAACTTATAACATAAACCTGAATCTAAATTCAAAATATAAACCCAAGTGAAACCCCAATCCTGTGATCCTAACCTAGCCCCTAATTACAAATCAAACCCAATCTGAACCCATCCCTAGCAACATCCAGATAGGTGAGGGTTACAATGAGCTGAGTGAACTCAGAATCTTGTCCTACTACTGTTTCCCTTGTTTTTTCTTCACAATGAATGTAAGATTGTTCATACTCTTCTGGATTACATAGGTCCTCCATTCCAGCTCCTGACTCTGTCTTGGCACTACTCAGAGCCCCTTCTCCCCACAAGAACAGATATTAAAGGATATGAAATTCAGACTCAGTTCCTCAGTTTGCAGCTCACCAATATAATCTGAAGAAGATTTATAAATATTTATTTTATATACATAAAATGAGATTTGGGGGGAAATCCTAAAAGTGATGTTATTTCATTGCAATATTCTTATTTTCAATATTTTTTAAATTAAGTAAAAGTTTAAATCTTCTCTCCCAGTTGATTTCTAGCATATCTTATGCCACCAAGTTAGGCAGTATTTTTTTTTTTTTTCACTTCATAAATAAGGCACTAAAGTACAGAGAGCCCTGGATGGTATGGTTCAGTGGATTGAGCACCAGCCTGTGAACCAAAGAGTCACCAGTTTGATTTCAAGTCAGAGCACATGCCTGGGTTACAGGCCAGGTCCCCAGCTGGGGGCATGCGAGAGGCAACCACACAATGAAGTTTCTCTTCTGCTCTTGCTCTCTCCCTTCTCCTCCCTCTAAAAATAAATAAATAAAATAGTTTTGTTGTTGTTGTTGTTTTAAGTAGAGAGATGTTAAAGACTTTACCTAAAACCACACAGAAAGGCAACAGATAAGCCTAGTCACATGGCTTGATTCATAATCTGTTTCCTATTCCTTTACCCTGCCTATGCTCTCAATTACTAGTATCTTCCATTTCCTCTGATTTAGTGCAGATATCCAAAAATTTAACATTATTTTAGATTTTGGGATGATATCAGAGTGTGGGGCAGGGTCTAAGAAGGGGAAGTAGAGCCAGTTACACATGTGGAATGAGGAGAATCAACTGTCCGTGCTCAATGGCAAACATGTTGAAAGCTCTAGTCCTTGAATGAGATGGCATGGAGCTGAAGAGAAGGTAACCAGGTAGTTAAGGTAAGAAGCCCAGGAGGATGGGGCTTGGTGTCAGGTTGAGGAGCTGAGAGTGGGCAATGACAGGAACTGGTCCAGAGCCTCAAGAAGAATGAAATAGTCCTGATTTCCCTATGTCTTTCCTTGTAGTAAGTGGTCAATGCTCACTTTTCAGGCAAAAACATTTCTAGTACTTTCCTTGTTCATATGGAACTTGGAGCCTTACATCCATTGCAGAAGCTTATGACACAGCAGAGTTTGCTCAGATAGGCATTAAAAAAGAAAGCAATGAATGAGTGAGGGATGAGCAGGGGGAACCTAGCACAAATGAGAGATCATAGAGTGAATGAGTCCTAGAGTCCTAGAATGTGGGGCAAACCAAACAGATATCAAATGCAAAGGAAGGAGCACTGGGCTGGGGCCAGAAGACCTATATTTGAATCTCATCATATATTTTTAAATTTTTTATTTATTACTTTCAGAGAGAAGGGAAGGGAGAGAGGTAGAGACATCAATATATGGTTGCCTTTCACCTGCCTCTAGCTATGGACCTGGCTGGAGATGTGGCTTGCAATCTGGTTATGTGCCCTGGCTGGGAATTGAACCAGCAACCTTTGGGTTCATAGGCCAGCGCCTTATCCACTGTACTATCAGCCAGGGCCATGAATCTCATCTCTAATGTAAACTTTAGACAAGTCACTTATCACCGTTTCTCCACCTGGTAAATAAGAAGTTTGGACCAGAAGTTAAAGTCTCTCCCAACTTTGATATTCTAGAATTCCTGACTTCCGGAATCAAAACCACACTGTGCACATCTTTTTCTAATTCTGTCTTCCCCTTGCACTGCTGAACCATTCTGGCTTTCCCCACCAGGCGTTTATTCTTATGTTACATTCACTTTGTTTTAGGGTGGGTAGAAGTCCCTGGCTTCTTCCATTAGACATGAGCCCCTGAAAGGTGAAGGCTGTCTGGAACTCCTAGTTCTCAGAGCCTGCAATATAGTGCTTTGCTGGCCCAAGAGGCTCCATGAGGTCCCCAAGCAGGGTTGCCTGGGTCCTCTCATGTGGCTTCCCCTATGTTTCCAAAGCTGCTTCTACCCAGTCCCCAGGACCCTGGGCTGCCTGGCCAGAAGCAGAGCATGCTGCAAGCCCTCCACAACGGCACATTAATCCTGCTAGAATTGGAAGCCCCTCCACCCCAAGGAGCTGATGTTTCTTGATGAAGCGCCTAGCTGCACTGAGTAGATAAAAAGCTGCCTTCGCAGCGGAGTGAATTCCCTCAGACCCACAGCAGCTGTTCCTCAAAGTCTCCAAAAACAAAACTCCTCATGAATAAATATTAGGAAAGAAATGTTCTCAAGAACAAAAGCAGACTTGAGGAAGTTATTGAAAAAAGTTGGGATCTTTCATCTCACAAAATATGTCACTTATGTGTCCCCCCAGACTCTGCCTCTCATTCCACTGCTCTGAAGCCACATCCTGCTTCTCCCTCACATGGAAACAGGCAGCACCTAGGAGATCATCTGCTCAGACTTTCCTTCAGAGGAAAAGAGAAACCACAGACAGCTGCCCTGTGAGCTCTGTTGCCTGATTCCAGCTGGGACAGGGGTCTTGATGATCTCATTGGCATCTGAGCTGGAATGCACTTCTCCAGAGACAGAGGGGCTGCCAGCATCCCTGAAGAGTCCCTGGAAAAGGAAAAGGCCACATGGTGAGCTCATGGCTGTGCCGCACTCAGGGAGGTGTGCTAAGAGCTCCACCCAAGGGCTGAGGCCCTTGCTAGCTGGCAGCTTGGGTGAGTCCCTACTTGCCGATCCCACCTCCATCTTCCCCACTTCAAAAAGCCTCTTGCTCATCCAATCAAAGGAAACCCTAAATTAGAGCCTCGTTCCCTCTCATCTGGATTCTAACTAAAATGCAAATACCGTTGGAAGAAAAAGTGCTTCTGTGTGAATGAATTTATCAGAACCCGCCCAGAGCAAGAGACAGCAGGAGGACCCTGATGAAGACTGGAGTGAAAGGGTCAAAATGTTCAAAGTTCCTACAGGGTCAGTACTGGAAAAGGAGCCTTAGATACATTTAGAACAAAACCCTCAAGTTTCAGATGAGGAAACCAAGACCCAGAGAAGGAAGATGTCTTTCCCAGTGTTACACAGCAAGGTGGTAGCTGAAGCTAGAACTCCGATCTCCTGACTCAGCCCTATACCCGCTGCAGAAAAAGAAAACTCAAACCTAAAAAGTAAACTGTGCCTGATTCACAGGTTTGCCAGAGTCTGGTCCTTTGCATATCTCTGCCTATGAAATACTGGGTTCTACTGGGACTGATCTCTGTTCCCAACTTGAGGAATTGTGAAGTGGAATTAGTGGACAGAAAAGGGTGGATAAGGTTGAGGAATGGAGTGAAGATCATCCTGAATAAAGACTTCCAGAGAAGTCTGACTATTCAATCGCATCTGACTCTGTAAACTATGTTAAATTTTGACTTGAAGTGAAGCTACTGGTTATCACCGCTTTTTCTGGCCCCAGTTGCCCAACGAATAATAATAATGCTTCTTTTTTTTTTTTTTAATTTAATTTTGTTTAAAGATTCCATTTATTGTTTTTAGAGAGAAGGGCAGGGAGAGACATCAATGCATGGTTGCCTTTCACCTGCCTCCAGCTATGGATCTGGCTGGAGACCTGGCTTGCAACTAGTTATGTGCCCTGGCTGGGAATTGAACCAGCTACCTTTGGTCTCGCAAGCTGGTGCCTTACCCACTGTGCCACCAGCCAGGGCCTATAATGCTTCATTTTTTAGAGGCAAAGGATTAATTATTCCTTGTCTGAACTCATCTAATGACACTTTTTTTTTCTGCTTTATTGTATAGCTATTTTTGTAGTAAATTTAAAAAAACAAAAATTAAAAAACAGGATCTTAGAATCACATCTGGGCTATGGAACTTGAACTTTTAAAAACATTTTTAAGCCCTGGCTGGTGGCACCATGGATAAGGCACCCAAAGGTTGCTGGTTCCATTCCCAGTCAGGGCAGATAACCAGGTTGCAAGCCAGGTCTCCAGCCAGATCTGTAGCTGGAGGCAGGAGAAAGGCAACCATACATTGATGTTTCTCTCCCTCTCTGCCTCTCTCCCTTCCTCTCTCTCTAAAAATAATGAATACAATCTTTTAAAAAACTATTTAATTGTGGTAAAATATACATACAAAATTTGCCATCTTAACCATTTTTAAGTGTATATAGTTCACTAATGTTAAGTCCATTCACATTGTTATGCAACCAAACCTCAGGGCTCTTTTCATCTTAGAAAACTGAAACTCTATACACATTAAAAACCACCCTCCCATTCCCTCCTCCCCTCCCCCCAGCCTCTGGCCACCACTATCCTAATTCTTATCTTTGAATTTGACCGAGGAATCATACAATGTTTGCCTTTTTGTGACCAGTTTATTTCACTTAGCATAATGTTCTCAAGGTAATGTAGAATTTCTTTCCTTTTTAAGGTTAATTCTCCACTGTACGTATGTATCACAGTTTGTTTATTCATTTATCAACCAGTTGACACTCAGGTGGCTTTCAACTTCTGGCCTTTGTGAACAATGCTGCTATGAGCAAGACGTACAAATATCTACTTGAGACCCCATTTTTTATTCTTTTGGATATATACTCAGAAGTGAAATTACTAGATCATGTGGTAATTCTATTTTTAATTTTTTGAGGAAGTGCCATATGATTGGATTAAACTTTTGGGGGCCTTTACTTTCCTCATCTATAAGTTAGGCCCAGGGTTGTGAGTATTGTAAAGCTCATGCACATAAAGCTCTTGGCTCTAGTTTGGTACATGGGAGCAATTTTAAAAATGGTTGTTTCCCATGGACTCTCAAAGAGAGGGGCTGTGTTTCATTTCCATATTCCAAGCATTTAGCATGGTGTCAGACAGATAGTAGGTGTTTGATATGACTGTTAGTGAAAAAATGAATAACAAATAAATGCATCCTTACAACCTGTGGAGTACTTAGAATAACTCCTGCACCTTATAACTCAATCAATGTTAGTTGGATAAAGACATGTAGTAGTTCCTATATAAGGCTATTTTCTTCTATGCCCCACTACATGAGAAGAGAATTTTCCCTGCATCTCTAAAGTCCCTGGCAGAACAATTCAGAATATAGTATTTGGCGTACTGCCACTGACGCCAATACTGACAACAAACCCCACTTTCTGGGTCCCTTCTTTTCCTTCACCCATGGCAAGTGAATTTCCTTGGGCAAGGGACATAAAGGATGAAGATTTCCATGTGAAAGTAGCCAGACTACTTCCAGGTTGCACCAGGCTTGCTAGGGTTCCTTTCTTCCTACCATGTTCATAAAACCCTTTACTTTGAGCTCCAAGGCACATTACAAAGCAGAGCTGTCCATGTCACATCCTGTCAGTCCACAAACACAGGGAATTTTAGTCACCTGACCAAAGTCTGACAGCGGTTGCCAGCTCTCACCTATCAGCAGCGTTTCCTATCTGTGGCTACTTTAGTAAGGCTTACCTGCTTTTACAGTGGAACCCAGCTCTTATCTTCTCCCCACAAGTTTGGCTTCTACTTTTCTAAGTTCTACTCATAATATATACAACATAACTATTCAGTTCCCTAGAACCTCTTTTACTGCGTTTTCTTTGTCTGAAATTTCCTTCCCATTTATAAGGACATTAGCCACAACTTGCCCAGCATGTTGACTAGAAACAGGATCAAAAGAAAGGAAAATGCCTTCCTAGGGACATGGATTGGGTTCTCATTTCGTTTCTCCTTAGCACCTTACATAGGACCAGGCTCATAGGACAGTAGGAGCTCAATAAATGCCGAATAGTAAACATTGGTTTACTGTATCACATTTCCATACGATTTTTCTTTAAACTCCCCAAGCATGGAGTTTAAAACTATGTTTTTCCTCTCAGGCAGGATAACTCCTAAGCCAGAGGCATTATTTCCCAATGATTGAAAAGTCTTCTGAGGGCAAATCCTTGCCACCTCCGAGTTCTGGGAGCTCCAAAACTTCACCAAGGGCTTTGCTTAATGATTAGACCAGAGCAGGGTTTCTCAATATTTACATTCTGAGACAGATAGTTATTTGATATAGCCTGTGCAGCACATTGTAGGATATTTAGCAGCATCCCTGGCCTCTAGATGCCAATAGCAACCCTCCTCCCAGTTGTGACAATTGCAAATGTCTCTAAACAATACCAAAGATCTCCTGTGTTGAGCAGGAGTGGGTGGAAGATGGAAGAAATCATTCCCATTTGAGAACTACTGACTTAGATGGAGGCAAAAGAATAACCACCTCCCCGCCTACAGAAATTGAAGACCAGAGAGATTGAGTGACTTTTCTGATGATGCACAGCATAGCAGACCCCCCAAAAAAAAAAGCAAAAACAAAACAAAACAAAAAAACAGGACTTGAACTCTCTTTGAAGTTAAACGAATGAAAGGCATGGGAACATGATGCACCCTCAGCTGCCCAGGGCCATTTTTTCACCCCGCCTGCCCTAATCTGACTTTAGCAGCACAGACCAAATCAGAAAGAGAGGAGAGAAGTATCTGTGGGTGATCTCTGCTTGGGGGTAGGGTGAAGTTGGGGGACAGGACTGTTCACAACAGCAGCAGGCCGTTTCCCAAGATGCTCTGGGTTGCTGGCATCTGAGCCCACTATCTCACTTTCTCCTTGTTGCGTGGAGATAAGCTATCGGCTTCTGCACAGGATCAACTGAGGAAGTGGGGAGGGAGGGGAGGCCTTGGCGGCTGACAGGAAAGGGCTGGCAGCGAAAAAAAGCAAAGCATCCTGGAGACAAAACTGCTGACTGGACTGTTAAGAAGGAGGGAAGAAAAAGGAAGAATTGAGGCAAGAAGAGAAAGTGGAAGAGGGAAAAGCAGACAAAGGCAGAGAGACACCACCCCCCCAACCTCAATACAAAGGGACCCAGCAAAATGAATCATCAGGAAAGAGTTTTTCTCCTGTTTCTAGTAAAAACATAGTCTTCCAACCTGTAGGTATGCCATTTTAAAATGCTCTTTTCTTCTGTCATGGACTTTAAAGAGGTAATGCAAAATAATTCTTCAAACTTATTGTGATCCCATAAAGAATCAAGTCTTCAAGAGTGATTTGCTGTGTGACTTCTGGAACATCATTCAACTGTTCTGAGGCTTTGTGCTCTCTTTTTATTTAAAAAAAAGAAAAAGCAGAAATTACTCCAGCAACCTATCAGGAAAGGCCTTATTGTCTCACTCACTAGAAGTGCTAAAGAGCTGTTCTTTCATCTGGAACTGCCTAGGGAGAAATTTTCTAACCATGAGCTTTTACATCCTCATTCGATGGAATTGGCGCTCTGGGAGCCAGGCAGGGAACAGGTATTTTTATCTTACTTGAATGGATAAGCAGTGGTATAACTAGTACAAAAAAAAAAAAAAAAAAAAAAGGATCTCTCTTTTGTTATACTCCTCTGTGTACTACAGAAGAAGCCCAGACTTCATCCTTTGAGCAGTATTTTGAGATTGGCTGGGCCGATTAGATTGTGGGGAGAAGGGTTGGTTGCCTGCTCTCCAGAAAGGGGAGAGACCCACAAATTGACAGAGAGACTTCTGGTGGCATCAGAAAGCTTGAATCAAGAGAGCCTCTCTCCTAAATCCAGTTGCTGAAGCCCCTTAAAGTTATGTGGGTCCATAGTATTGGCAGCTGTGGCTCAGTTTCAACACTGGAACTAAAGCAGGAGAGACTGTATTCCATAATCATCTGACAGAATAAGACAGGGTTGAGTTAAGAAGCAAATTCAAGGTTAAAAATTCCCAGGTCTATGCTCTTAGGAAGTAAGAAAGCTCCTCTTTTTTCGTCTTTAGTGCTCACTCCCAGTTTCCTTTTCTTCAAGGCCTCCTCTCCATTCCCAAGCAACTGGTAAGAGGCAGCCCTTTATTTATACCCTTTTCCAAAGCCCACACACATCCTCCAAGGGGCTCAGATTACACTTGCCCTTGAGGAATCCTTCCTTTATTCTGTTATCAGATCCCCAAATTTGTGTACAAGAACAAGACCCTTCGTACACAGAAAGACAGCAGTAAATTAGGGGTGAGTTATATGTCTAGTGTAATGTATACGTTAGTGTATAAGTTAACACTACATGGGTGACATCCACAACTGCTTCTTGGGCTCTGAAATTTCCATTTTTAGGAAACCAGTTTCAGCAAGGTGGAAAGGACTCTGATTCCATCCCTCATGGGGCTGATTCCCCTTGGTTGTTACTCTTAGGCTCTGTCCAACACACTCCTGACCTGAAGCCCCGCCTCCCCAGGACAAAGACCAAGTGGGAGAGGGTGGCCCAATGGTATTTCATCCAGAACAACCGTGTGACATCACTGTCCTGGTTGATGCTGTAACATGCAGGACAGAAGAGTCTCTCCAAAGATAGGAGGCCCTGCACATGCCAAAGGGGAGGAGTTCCAAGTTCAAATCTGGAAGGATGGATTGAGAGAGAAAGAACCATCAAGCAGGAGGAGGCTCTTCCTCCTCCTTGGGAGGATACAAAATCACCAAAGAACAGAGTCTCCTTCTTTCTCCACCCAAGACCTTCCCTTGCCCCATTGTCTTTCTTGGTCAGGTCTACCAAAGAGAGAGTTCCCTTGACCTTGTAGGAGTTCTCTGGGCCAAGTGACCACAACCCAAGGAAATTCCCAGGACAGAAGAGTGGGAACATCCAAGCCAAGGGTCCTTTCAGCTTCTCGCTGCAGCTGGACGAGTCCAGCAGGGGTAGTTTCCTGGAAGGATGGAGATGGTGTCCTTGCTCTTGGCAAACTCTTTTCAGGGATGTGCAGTCATGGGTTTACGAGGGAGCCCGAGAAAGGGAGAAACGGGAGGGAGGGGCGTCGCAAGAGAAGCGGGCCGGCCGCCGGAGTCGCGCGCGGAGACAGCCGCTAGGGTGCAGCTGTGGGCTGGCGCGGCGCGGGAGCCCAGGGCGGAGCCGGGCAGGAGATGGGCTGGCAGCGAGGGCGAGGAGGTTTGGGTGTTGTGTTTCCACTGTAACTATAATTAGGCGGATTCTGTGTTTATTTAGGCTGAGAGCTGTAAGATAAATGACAGCTTCGAAGATGCTTTTCAGCACTTCATAAATCACCCACCGACCGGGCAGTTTGCGGCCGCCACGTCTCGGTTCTTCCTCGCGCCCTCCCCCACCCCTACTCCCAGGGACATGGGCACATCCGGGACGACCCGAGTGCTCTCCTCACAAAGGGCAGAAGAGCAAGGGGGGCAAGGTGCCTGTCCTTCCCAAAGCTCCAGGGCCCCAGGATGGGTCACGGGGCAGCTGCCGGGAAACTGTCAGGAGCTAGCTTCCTCCTGTGGTGGTCCCTGCGGCCGCGCGGGGCTCGGTTGACGGGCAGGCTTGCCCTCCTCTGGGAGAATATGGTCTCTAATCGGCTCTAAGTCAAGCTCTTTTCTTTGTGCCTTAATGACACATCTGGAGATTTACAGAAGACCTCTGAGAATTATTTATAGTTCATGGGCCTTTTCTTTCCCCCTCCTAAGACTGTGCCTCTCTTGGGGGCTCCTGTTGGAAGGTTCCATAATCTTTTCCTGCTGGAGGGCACATTTTTGGAGAGAGGCTGTGGACAGTAGGCCATCTCCCAATGGGAGCTTGGAACTCCCTGGACATTAGGAAGTGCAAAGACCTGGGTGGCAACTCACCCTACTTAGCCTGAGTCAGGTCAACTCCCTTAGCAGGAAGATGGAGCAGGATGTTGGGAATCAAACACTGAGCTTATTAAGCTTTCACTAGAATCATGTGAACTTCATGCAGAGGTGATAAACTCAACAGTGAAGTGAACGTGGTCTGGACCAGGCACCTATGCAGAGCTTTCAAGTCAAAGCAGGCTCTGCTGTGTCTCAGGTCAGATACCAGAACCAGTGGCATGGACCCTTCTCCCAGTTTGGAAACATTAATTTGGGGGAGTTGGCTTATGTAAAAATAGCAGGTTGACCGTCAGTAGGCAATAAGCCTTGATAATCTTACGAAGCACGAAGTCCGTGCTGCCAAACCTAAGTCATTCATGGCTTGGGAAAGTCCAGCCAAGTCAGCAAGGAAAAGAAAGGGTTCTGCTGGAGTGAGGAGGGGTGCCCCGCCACCGCTCTGCTCCCCTTTAGATAGCCCTCCCCAAGGGGTCTATCACACTAGAAAACAAAGCCATTTTCCTGTGTGGAACATTGCCTGCCAATATGTCAGCCCCTGGGTTCCATACATACTGACCGCACTGCCGGTGTCATACATGGACTGCTGGAATGTGCCCAGCAAAGGAGTAAATGGGCCAGATGCTAGGCTTCAGAGATTGGAAGATTATCAACTGACATTTCTGTTTTGAAGGGCATGTTCTTTCTCTCAGAAGTAAACTAGGCAGAAAGCACAGATGTAGTGGATCAAGTCCCCAACTCAGGGGCTCTGAGTATTTATGCTAGTGTTATGTAATCCTGTGAGCTCTTTCAGAGTTGCATTAATCTATTCATTTATTAGTCACCTTCTCTATGCCAGGCACTGTGGTAGGCAGTGGAAATTTTAAGAAAGAAAGAAAGATACAACCCCTTTGACTTCTACTCTAGTGGAAGAGATGAACATAAAAACAAATCATTGCAAATAGCTATAGTAGAAATGGGTACAAAATAGGGTAGAGTCTGGTACCTACTTGACAAAGAATGATTCCTTTTTCATCAAAAGAACTCGATTCTCTATAGTGGAGTATTGCTTAAATCTGAGTAAAATCATGAAAATACTACAGAGCAATGATTAAGAACATGGATTCTACAGTCAGACATGCTGAGTTTGAGTTTCCACTAGGCAGGTTTTTTTTAACTTCCCAGTGCCTCTTCTATAAAACAGGAAGAAAATTATTGTTACTGTTAGGTTTACCTTGTAGGGTTATAGTAAAAATTAAGCGAGAGAATGCATACCAAAGTGCTTGGTACATAGTAAGTGCTCAATAAAGCAATAGGAGAGGAAGGGTGAGAGAGAGGGGGGGGAGGGAGAGGGAGAGGGAGAGAGAGGGAGAGAGAGAGGCAGGCTGCTGTGTATGTTTCAGTAGAAAGGAAATAGGAGAAAATGCTCAGGTTTTTTTAATAAGAGAGAAGCAACTCTTGCACAGCCACTGCCATTTTCTCCATAGTCTCCAAGAATTTTATTGTAGGTCAGAAGACTTTTGTTCTAATTCCAGGTCTTCTGCTAGCTGATAATATGTTCTTGCTCAGTCTCCCTGGCTAAATGCTTAGGATAAAAACAAATGCTCCTTCCCTCAAGATGTTCATTGTCTATTAAGTAGAGATTTGTGAAAACATACCAAATAAGTGCAATAAAATGCCCTAAGTGCTATGACAGAAGTCTGAGTAGGGGACATGGAGGGTGAATGACAAAAAGGAAGCAGTCAATTCTCTCCTGTGCCTACATAGTGCTTTACACATCCATGCTTGTTAGATGAAGGAATCAACCAGAAAATAGCCTGGAGTAGTGGATTTCCGTGAGGGAATGACAGGAAGGGAAAGAAATCCACTTACTCCAACAATGCTATGAGACAAGCAAACCAATTAAATTAAAGGAAGTAAGAATGGAAATAGATCCACCCTTGAAGTTGGAAGTAGATCTGCCTTGAATCTGGTGGTCTTTCTTTCTGATCTAGCCCTTAGAAAATCCCAAGGTTGCAAGCTCTTAGAAAATCCCAAATTCAAGCTCTCAGACAATCCCAAAACAGGTTGAGCAGGATAGGGAGGGACAAGGGGGCATTTTCTTCCAATTCCTACTTCCCCAGGTTGTTGTATAGAAGCAAAATAGTTATTGTGCTGACTTCTAAAGAAGTTGGGTAAGGATGAACCAAACTTCTCAAATCTTCAGATAATCAAAGACACATTGCATCATTTGCATCTGGGGCTCACTTACTCTATAGCTTAGGATCTGATGCACACAAAGGAAGACAGAGTTATAGGTATGTCTATTTATGACTTACAGATTTCATTTGACACCAAGAGAGTTGTATGAGAACATATGGGTAAAGCAGAATAACCAGCCCTACTTAGGTAGAAGAACCCCAAATATGAGCTTTGCTCAAAGATGGTGAGGCTTAACAACTTCCTTGTAAAAGACAGTGTGTTCCTTTTGTTTATATTTTTGGTATGAGAGGCTAAAATTTTGCTAGATTTACTAGTGGGATTCATCTTCATAGCCCAGATCTTCAGAAAACTTCTCACAGAATAATTTAACCCTTTTTTAGAGCATTGCTTCATTTCTGCTCTTTTGCGGAAGTAAGCAAGGAAACCTAGGCATTTCCTACTCAGCTCTGTGTCTGTTTAGATGCACTGAAATTCCCTGCCTAAGTCCAAGTTTTTCCCATTGTCAGCAATCTCAGAGAAAGCCTCAAGTTTTAGCCAATTTTTACAGGCAGATTCCAGTACTGTCACCCAGTAATCTCCTTCTGCTGACCCCTGGCTTCAAACTTGGCTCTTGACTTTTCCCACACTCCATGCTTCCAGTGGAAGAAAATGCAGCAAAGCCTATTTTCCTGTGTAAGCATGTAAATTCCCCACTCATCAACCCCAGGCAGCTCCTGGCTCAGGCCCTACTCAGGAGACAGACACAGACAATGGAATTTGTTTTTTAAATCTGCCTTTCAGGCTAAGAAGATGGTGCCTCTAATTCTTGTCAAGAGGACCTGTAATCTGAATGTTTCCCTATGCCTTGAGAGAGGAGTCACAATGAACCAGAACACTCCTTCACCAATGCACCTTGATAATCAATAGCTGAGAGCTCACACTAATGCTAGGTAATTCTATTTGGTTCAACAAACATTTGTTGAGTACCTACTAAAGGCCATGCACTGTGACAGGTGCTGGCAATTATTGCTCACAGCCTGTGCTTGTGAAGCAGTTGGCCAGGTTAGTGGTGCTCTTAGGTGGTTGGGGAGAACAAGACTGAAGGAAGAATCGAAGTCATTATCATCATACACCCTCTTTCAGAGAGTATCTTACATGTAAGAAAAACATTCAGAAACACGAAGGATCAAGTCTCTAAATAACTCATTGTATTGAGTCAGTTGTTTGGCTTTCCTTCTGAATTATGGCATAGTAAAAAGGGCTTGGGGTCTGAAATTTAAAGACCTGGGTTCAAATTTCATCTTCTCCACTTAGCTGTGTGAGCATGGGCAAGTTACTTGACCTCTGAGCCTCAGTTTCCATTGATACAAAACAGAAGTAAAAATACTTGCTCTGCCAACTTCATAGGTAGAAGAGAAAATGAAATGAGATGATGCAATATGAACTAGTGCTCAAATTTTAATGTGCATATAAATCACCTGGAGATCTTGTATAATTGCAGACACTGAGTTAATAGATGTGGGTGGGCCTGAAATTGGGCATTTCTAACAAGCTCCCAAGTAATGCTGTTGAGGCTGGTCTATGGATTACACTTTGAATTGAAGGCTAAAGACTGTTTGTTTACAAGTCGAATAGGAAGGACAATGATGCTATGAAGTATTGACAGCTAAGTCAACATCCAAAACTCACTCAGAATTCAATGGAGCCCTACTAAGTGATTAGAGCTGTGATAGGCAGCCACTATGTGAGCAATAGAAGAAATTTATGGCATGTTTTTGCTTACTTAAGTGAAATCATTAGAGGATAATATCAATCCATTCAAACTTAGCAGCTGGGTCTGAAAGGGAAAAAATGGAGTTTTTCTATCTCCCTCCCTTAAAAACACTGAGATTAGAATCAGAAGGTCCTTGATTTAGCTAGATCCTGTCCTGCACATTATCACTATATTTTGCCAAATTCACATGGAATCTTAAAACTGTTAGAATAGATATGCTCAAGGTTAGGGCCCTCCCCAGTCCTGAGCTTGGCCCATAAGTCCTAGTGGTCGAAGGCCCATTTGATGTCATCTCAGCCTGCTTCTGTGCACTGACATTGCCTCAGTGAGAAACATATACCTCTTTCAAAGGCTTTCAGAAGAGGCTTCTTCACCTTCCTAATAAGAATGACCACTAGTTCACACCCTTAGAATTATTAATATATAGTTAACATTTGTATAACTCTAACAAGCTCATGGGGCTATCTTAGCAGTGTGCAACTAGAAGAAATGAGCTTGAATCTGCTTGTCCCAATTACCTAAGAAGATATGATCCATTTCTTAGAACCCACATGGTCAGGTCTCCAAGGGCCAAAACAAGACATAAAATTGAGGCAATTACTGAGATAAATAGGAGGGGGAATATTATAATGAAATATTCCTTGTGGGAGGCAATATTCCCAGATTTTAGTCTTATCTTTGTCACTGCCCTGCTGATCTTGGATGGGGCTTTCAATATCTCTAAGCAGAATATACCAGTTTGTAATGTACATACTTCTGTGGGAAGAAGAATAGTAAAAATGTAAGAAAGCAAACACTTTTTTTTATTGTTTGTTTGTTTGCTTAAAGGACAGGAATTTTCTTCCTAACAATCCTACAGGCTTGAAGTCCAAAATCAAGGTATTGGTAGGGTTGGTTTCTACTAAGGCCTTTTTCCTTAGCTTATAGATGGTTATTATTATTTTCTTGTGACTTCACATGGTCTTCTAGGTTCATGTCTATGTCCTAATCTCTTCGTATAAGAACATGGGTCATATTGGATTAGGACCCACATTAATGGCCTCATTTTACCTTAATTGCCTCTTTAAGGAAACAAATCCAAATGAAAAATAAAAAGTCACACTCTGAGATACCACAGAACATACTTCTTTAACAAGTGCCCAAGTGGTTTTTATCTGTAATTTGCCAACAGTTGCTAGTTTCCTGCTTCTATTTGGGCCTGGAGAGAAGGATTCAGCTGCAGCGAAGGGGAATCAGACAAGGTTCTCATCAGAGTTCCTGAGAGTCCTTGCTCCCTCCAGGACTTCCCTAGAGAGCAATAGTCACTGGGGCCCAGTGCCTGCTCCAATCCTGCTGCTGCTGCAAAGCAGAGAGTCTTTCCCGGAAAAGGGAGGGCCAGGAGGAGTAAGTGGCGACAGTTTATCTGAAGCTGGCGCTGGGTTCATTAAGAGGCCTGGTGCAGTTTATCTGCTTCTTGTCCACAAGACTCAGCTGCTCTGAACACTGAGTCCAGGGCCTGTCACCATTCCAGTCCTGGCGGCGTCAGGTTGGAAGAGTGTGAAACAGAGAGTCCCTTCCCTCCCCACCCCATCTCTCCTTGTCTCTAACTGTCCGTCCTCAAGGGGTCAGATAGGAGCTGCAGTTATAGGAATGAAGCATGAAGGTCTTCTGTCAATACTTTCTGCTCCCAGAAAGTGAGGTCCTGGGAGATGATTTGGCTGTTCCATTAAAGAAGCAGCCCAGACCTCAGCAGAAAGAGGTAGAGGGTGAACAGAGACATGGACTTACCTTTATTGAAGCCACCTTGCCTTGAATGTAGGTGACACTTATTTTTAGTGGTCCTATTTGTCCTTGTCATATTCTAATGTTGTGGAATGGGACAAAGTCCCTTGTTCCAGAAGAAAGGATCCAGTGATTGTTAAGCTTCTTTCTTAACTTTCATAGCAACTCAGTGGTGAAATCAAAATCAGAACACAGAGCTTTTGGGTCCTGGACCTCCTGGGACTGAAGCCTGAGGTAAGACCTCAGTCGTTCTCCACTCAGCTGCAAATAATACAACCAGCTCTGAAAGTAAAAGTGCCTCAGACCCCTCAACAGGATTACCCAATAGCCAGGGACTTATCATAATTCCACCATCCATGCTGTCTGGGCTGGTTCTCCAGGATCCTCAGTATAACAGGATCCTGGAGATCCTGGGGGGTTCCTGTCTGTGAACAAGTCCAGTGTTACCCCAATGTAGAGGAGGGAAATGACTTGTCCAAACCACTCAAAGCACCTGTGCCAGGAGGGTGGCGACCCTTCCTAGAGGGTCAGTGCATTATCCAATTATTTGGAATAGATTTTTTAAACTGAGATTATTACCTTCCTGCTTTACCCAAAAGTACCACTATTATATCTACTATTACAAATTATTTCCAAAGCATTATTGACTTTCCCCAGAAAGGTGGAAGGCAACAAGTGGAAACCTGCCTCCTCAAAATCCCAAAAGCAGTCAGGGCCTGCTGTCTCCTGCCCCTTCCCAAATTCAGCTTTGTGGAGAGGCCAGTTCACACTTACCCTTTGCCATCTGTTTTCCCTTACTCACCACCTACACTAGTTTCCTCACTCCAGGTTCAAGTACCAGGCTTGTCACCAAATAAAATCAGACACAAATGTTCCTAAACACACATCAGTGGCCATGTAATTCTGTACCTTCAGACTTAGCTGCTCAGTGTGTCTCTGGGCTTGGGGCCCCAGAGCAGTGCTATCCTGTGTTTAAATCTCAGCTTTTCTTCATACTGGCTGTATACTTAATCTCTTTAAGCCTCTATTTCCTCATATATTAAATGGCTGTAATAAGAGTATTTACATCTTGGGATTAAACGAGATCAAGTGCTTAGCACAGGGCTTGGGTACATGGTAAATACACCATAAATGTTAATTATTATCATGAATGTCTCTTTATCTTTAGGGGCTTTTAGGGAGGGGGTTTCCACACCCTCCACACACACCGTCCTTCTAGAATGCTATGTCTGTCTCAGTGGGCATTTCTCTACACTGTTTTCATTCTTCATAAAGCAGGGTTGTTCCTGGTGCTGTTTGCCCAGCAGGTGCCCTTTCTCTCTTACTCTCCAGGAGGCAAAAAGGGCAGATGGGTTATTTGGCTACCTATTTCAAAAATCTGTAAGTAGAGAAAGAGCAAAATGACCTGCCCACCAGATTTCTGGAATCAAGGCCCACTTGACCTTCTGTGTACACCTTCAGCAGCCCCTACCTCATTCAGCCCTGCTTCCCCCCAACCAGGGTGGGAGACTTCAGAGAGGCATGTAGGCCTATAAGTGGCTCTCCCCAGCTCCTCAGAAAGCTGCTTATCAGGGAAAGAAACACCAGCCCAAGCTTGCCATGACAGCAGGAGCTGCCTGAGAAGAGAAGCTGAGATAAATGAAGGATCCTTCATCCCCGTCAGCGTGAGCCAGACAGAAACCAGGTGCAAGGCAGTGAGCCTTCATCTTTTGTAAACAATCTTCCTTCGCCCACTGCAGCAGCTTGAGCCTGAGATGGGGATTAGAAGAACAGCTTCTGCAGGCCTGGGGCCTCTCAGCTGGACAGCGAGGTAAAGGGCACACAAGATAACTCGCTGCTGGGAAAGATGCTTGAGGAAGTACAGCCATTCGTCAACAGAGAGTTCACTTGACCTGGCAGGAGAGAATCTGATATCTAAACAGTTCCCTGAGTCCCTGAAGCGCTCTGAAAGTTCTCCGGCTAAATATTTGATACCACACTAGATAACAGCCCAAGGCTCTTCCCACTAGTGTAAGAAGACTGCCACCAGAGAGGAGAGAGGACTAGCTAGAACTAGATTTGGCTGAAATCAGGCAGGGTTTTAAGTGGAGCTATCCCAGCTATGCTGGGTTTGGTGTCCCTTTAACCTTGGCCACTCCAGTGGGGTGAAAGACCTTGCCTGCCCAAAGGCTGGTCCTCTGTGAATCTATGAAGAGACATGAAGCCTAAATCTCTTTCAAAGGCTACTGTACCCTCCCCACTCCACTCTCTCTGCTTCCTCACTTCTTTGATAGAGGTTTCACTAGCAGGAACTGAAAAAAAAAAGAAAAAAGAAAAAAAAAACAACCTGACCCCTGTGCTTACATGGTAATGGATGCTAGCTTCATGCACCTGGGATTACAAAACAAAGTTAAGTGCTTGAATCCCCTAAGGGAGGTGAGGACAGACAAGCCTGGCCAAATGAAAGAGCATTTCTGTTTACAAGTCCTATTTTTCCAGCAGTGGGGATGAGAGCATCTCTAACTCCATGTTCAGAGTTTCTTATAAGCTGGTTAAAATGAAAGCACATTTCAAATAGTATTTCCTCAAGAGAAGGATGACCCCCCTCCCCACCACCAGTGGTGGTAAGGTAGGAAATAGGAATTAAAGCAAGGGCTCTCAGGCTGTTCAGATTTTAGTTCAAATCCCAGCTCTGATATTTACTAAAAGTCTGACCTTAGGCAAGCTATGTAACCTCTTTAAGCTTTAGTTCTCTCATCTGAAAAAAAGGACATTACCTAGCCATAGGGTTATTGTGAGGGTTAAATAGTGAGCCATGTAAAGAAAGCACTCACCAGAGTACTTGCCTGATACAATAAACACTCAGTAAATAGCAGCCATTGTCAGTAATGAGATCTCAGACATTAAGAGAAGAGGAGACAGGAAAATGAGGTTTACCTAAGAGTTTCGAAGGGGCAGGATTTGAGCACAGAACAGATTTATTCTTTAAAAAAAACAACAAAACACTTTTTTATTATAGAAAATTTTAAACATATACACAAATAAAAGAATATATGAACTCTCATATACCCAAATAGCAACAAATTTCAATAAAGGCCAATTTCAGATTGACCATACCTACTTACAAGGTATAGTCCATTTTAAGCTATCTATTTTGGCCACAAGTATAGGTTATTTTCTAGGAGAGGGAACATGGGAATTAGAGTCTGAAAACTTGTTCCACCCTTGATTAGCTGTATGACCTTAGGCAAGTCACTTAATTCATTGGATTTTTAGTTTCTTTATCAGTAAGAGGAACTTAATGATAATAACTTGCCATGCATATTTCACAGAGCTCTTGTGTAGAGAAAAGGAGATGTCTGTGAAAGGGCCTTATAAAAGGAAGTGCAAACTTCGATTTTATTGCCCCACCTCTTACTGTGTGTGGCACCAAGTATGCACTCAACAAACATTGATTCAGGTTGTTGTTATGTGGTAGGTCATGCCTAAGAAAAACCTGTTCGTCAATCATAGGCTGCACCCCTGAGTCTAGGGGACCACAATACAAATGCTGTCACTAAGGCACCTAAGCCAGATAGAATACATTACTCAGTATCTCTCAGCCCCACTTTCAGAGAAGTTCCTCAGTGTGCACATCCTGTTGGACCAAGAGAGTCACTTGTCCTAATTCATGTCTTTGTTCAATGTCAAAGCCTGGAAAATGTCAACTTGTGCCCAAAGTCTCTAGTGCTGTATCTCTGTTAAGGTTCAGAGTGAAAAGGTTCAGAGTGGGTAAGACCTCAAAATTACATTTTGAAAAAGAAGCTATCAAGAATAAAACCCAAGCCACCTTTTCAAAAATTATTTGGAGATAGGTCTTAGGTCCAGAATGTAAAGTTGTGAGAGGAAGCTAGGGGGTATACCTGACCCAAAGGTTGGTCCTAAAGCTACTTTGACTATAGCTGGAGAGTCTATTTCTATTGTTTTTCTTCCCTTAAAAAAGAATTTCAGAATTTTATCCTTGCCCCAACCTCTGCCTCCTTGTGGCCCATGAAAACAATATTTTTTCTGCTCAGCAGGGCAAAACCTCTTATTTCCAGCTGTCCTTTTCCCATCTCCTTGTTGTAGACAGATTTCTTCAAGCAAGTTATTTTCTCACCACTGAGCCCTGGCTGTTTTGCATCCCTGGAGCATGTCAGGGCCAGAGCAGAAATGAAAGGATAGAGTCAGTGTCAGCTACACGGGGGCCCAGGTCACTGGTGATCAGATTTTTTAATGAACATGGAGGCCAGGGACTTGAAAGGAAGGTCGAGGTTCACAGAAGGGTGAGCACAATATGTGTCTAGATTGTTAAATCCTGGATGTGCAGACATCAATGTTCTCCCAATACCCATTCCTCCCAGGAGCAGTCAGGACTCCTGATCTCCTGGAAGCCTTTGACAGAGGAGTATGAAGGACATTTGACAATTGGGTCATGTCCCAGTTTCGCACCCTGACTCTTGAAGTTCCTAACTTTTCTCTTTTTTTCCCAGAAAAAAATCCAAGGCCAAGTTTTCAAAGTGCTTCTAGGAGAAGGATATGGTCTTGCTCAATGGTCCCCCTTTCCTTGTCCCAAATGCAAGTGTTAGTCACACCTTTGAGTTTTGGAGAGCTTGATTTCCTGACTCCAGTTGAAATTAGTACTTTTTTAGCTTTGCAATCAATCCTAAGTATCATTGGAATGAACATACTTCCTAATGGGAACCAGTATGTACATATGTATGTTTGTATGTATGTATGTATTTTACTTCAGAGTTGTTTTCTTTACTTGCTTCTAGGAACAAGGCATAATTCATTTCTCTACAAAGTGGTGATGCCCATCTTTGGTGGTGGTTGTGGTTAAGCCAGCCATTCTGTATATCGACAGAGATGGTCATATATTGATGCTCTAACACCTTGAGTGATCGGAAATTGGTTAGGAAGCCCAGTTCAATCTTGGACAACCTAAAAATCTATTCCTATTTCTTTCCTAACTTCACTCACAGAAGGAAAATAGGATGAATGGAAGCCCTTTCAGGAACCTCATGTGACATTCTTTGAGGTCTTTGGAAATATCTGTAATGCCTACCCTACATCTTTTCTTCTCCAAGCTCAGTATTTCCAGTTACTTTCTCATTACCCTACACAGGGAAAGAACAATGAACTGGGAGTAAAAAGACTTGGGTTCAAGTCCTAGCTCCACCAATTACCAGCTGTGTAACCTTAGGAAAGTTATTTAACTTCTCTGAGATTCACTTCTTTGTCTGTAAAATGGAGATTAAGTATATATACCTTATCTACTGTTGAGAGGATAGAAATAATACACTACCACAAAAATACAAAGAATCACAAGACTATTATTAACAATTATAAGATAATAAATTGAGTAACCTAGAAAAAATGAATAAATTCCTAGAAACATACAACCTACCAAGACTAATCATAAGGAAATAGAAACTCTAAATAAACCAATAATAAGTAAAAAATTGAAGCAGTAATCAAAAGTGTCCCCAAAAGAAAAACTCAGGGCTAAATGACTTCACCAGCAAACATTTGAAAAAATTACTGGTTGACAATTCAGAAGAACGTATGCAACCCTATATTCATAGCAGCGCTATTTACAATAGCCAAGTGCTGGAAACAACCTAAGTGCCATTCAGTGGATGAATGGATCAAAAATCTTTGGTACATTTACACAATGGAGTTCTACGCAGCAGAGAGAAAGAGAGAACTCCTACCATTTGTGATAGCATGGATGGAGCTGGAGGGAATCATGCTTAGTGAGATAAGCCAGGCAGCAAAAATTAAATACAAGCTAACAAAACAGAACCAAAGACATGAATACAGGGAACACACTTTCAGTGTGTAGAAGGGAGGGGGTGGAGGTTGGGGAGAAGGAGGCAAGGAAGTGGAACAGTTTAGTCAATGAGCTAGCATCATGACCCACGGACAAAAACAACACATGGGATTGACTATGGGGGTTGTGGGGTATGGAGAGAAGGGAAGGGGAGAGCAGAGGGGGAAAAATGAGATGAATGTAATATAATAACAATTAAATAAATAACTAAATAGTTAATTACTTATTGGTTGATTTGGAGAGGGGGAGAGAGAGAGAGAGAGAGAAATATCTATTCACTGTTCCACTCACCCATACATTCATTAGTCTACTTCTGCATATGCCCTGACCAAGGCTCAAATGCACAATCCTGGCATAAGAGAATGATGCTGCAACAAACTGCATCACTGGTGAACTGTTAAAGAAATAATGCCACCCTGGCTGGTGTGGCTCAGTGGATTGAGTGCTGGTCTGCAAACCAAAGGATTATTGGTTCAATTCCTAATCAGGGCACATGCCCAGGTTGCAGGTCAGGTCCCTGGTTGAAGACAAGTAAGAGACAACTTCACATTGATCTTTCCCTCTCTTTCTCCCTCCATTCCCCTCTCTCTAAAATTAAATAAATAAAACCTTAAAAAAAATAAAGACTCCCTGGCTGGTGGCACAATGGATAAGGCCCCAGCCTGCTAACCCAAAGGTTGCTGGCTCAATTCCCAGCCAGGGCACATAACCAGGTTGCAAGCCAGGTCTCCAGCCAGCCCCCTAGCTGGAAGCAGGTGAAAGGCAACCATACATTGATGTCTGTCTCCCTCTCTGCCTCTCTCCCTTCCTCTTCCTCTAAAAATAATAAACAAAATGTTTTTAAATAAATAAATAAATAATAAAGAAAGAACTTCTCAAACTCTTCCAGTAACTTAAAGAGGAGGGAATACTTTCAAACTCATTTCAGGAGGCCAGTGTTACCCTGATATCAAAGTTAGACAAGTACACTACAAGAAAAAAAAAAAAAATACAGGCCAATGTCCTTGAAGAACATGGATGTAAAAAACCTCAATCTGGAAAGGATAGTCTCTTAAGTAACTTATGTTGGGAAAATTAGATATCCACATGCAAAAGAATAAAATTGAATCCTGTCTTACACCATACACAGAAAATAACAAAATGGGTTAAAGATTTAAATGTAAAACCTGAAACCATAAAACTCCTCAGAGAAAATATAAGGGAAAAGCTCTTTGACATTGACCTTGGCTTTGCTTTTTTTGGATATGACACCAAAAGCACAGTCAACAAAAGCAAAAATAACAAGTGGGACTATGTAAAACCAAAAAGCTTTTTGTACAGCAAAGAAAACCTTGCAGAAGTGACATTTGAACTGAATCTTGCAACATAAGGATTTTTCCTGACATAGAATAGGTAGAAAATCATTCTGGCAAATGGAAGAGCTTATTAGAAGTCAATGTTTTGGAGGGACAGTAACAGGTAAGAATGGATCAGAAGGAAATGTGAAAAGACAACAATTTCAGGAACATGTTACAATTCTAAGAGGAGAGAGAGGAAAAAGAAAAGAGACCAACCTCTTTTTGCTCTTCTTCCCTCTTCTTAAAACCCAATCTTTTTCTTTTTTAAGTTGATGACATCATTCATACTGTAAATTTTTAGTAAATTAGTTTTTAGTGTTTTTTCTCTTCCTGTTATGTTTATATATTTTTGGAAGATAAAGTTATCTTAATTTTTAATTTAATCTTGATGGCATGTTTTTCCATTACCATTTAGTTCTCTTACACCTCCCTCCCCACAGCAATCACCACGCTGTTGCCTATGAGTTCTTTTTCCTTTTTGCTCCCTGCACCCCTCCCCTCTCCACTCCACTAGTTGTCATCCTGCTCTCCACCTATGAGTCTGTCTCCATTTTCCTTATTAGTTCGTTTGTTCATTATATTTCACATACAAATGAAATCATATGGTATTTATCTTTGATTGGCTTATTTCACTTAGCATAATTTTCTCCATATCCACCTACACCATCCCAAAGGGTAAAGCTTTCTTCTTTTATACAGCCAAGTAGTATTCCATTGTGTAAATGTTCCCTAGTTGTTTTATCCATTCATCTATTGATGAACACTTGGGTTGCTTCCTTATCTTGGTGATTGTAAATAATGCTGCAATGAACATAAGGGTGTTTATGTTCTTTTGAATTAGTGTTTTGAGTGCCTTCAGATACATTCCCAAAAGTGAAATTGCTAGGTCAAAAGGCAGATCCATTTTAATTTTTTGAGGTATCTCCATACTGCTTTCAACAGTGGGTAAATCAATCTGCATTTCCAAGAACAGTGCAAAAGTGTTCCCCTTTCTCCATTTCCTTGCCAGCACTTGCTGTTTATTGATTTATTGATGATAGCCATTCTGACAGGTACAAGATGATAGCTCATTGTAGTTTTAACTTGCATTTCTCTGATGATTAGTGACATTGAGCATCTTTTCATATATCTATTGGTCATCTGTATGTCCCCTTTGGAGAACTATCTATTCAGGTCCTTTGCCTATTTTTTTAAATTGGGTTGTTTGTTTTTTTGGTATTGAGTTTTGTAAGTTCTTTATCATTTTTGGATATTAACCCCTTATCAGATGTATTGGCCAATATGTTCTCCCATTCTGTAGGTTGTCTTTTTATTTTGTTGATGTTTTCCTTTGCTGTGCAAAAACTGTTTAGCTTGATGTAGCACCATTTGTTTATTTTTCCTTTTATTTCAGGAGATATATTTGATAAAATGTTGCGACAAGTAATGCCCGAGATTTTACTGCCTATGTTTTCGTCTATGATTTTATGGTTTCTGGTCTAACATTTAAGTCTTTGATCCATTTTGAATTTATTCTTCTGTGTGGTGTAAGAAGGTAGTCTAATAAGGTGCCAGCCTGTGAACCCAAAGATTGCTGGTTCAATTCCCCAGTCAGGGCACATAACCAGGTTGCAAGCCAGGTCTCCAGCCAGGTCCTTAGCTGGAGGCAGGTGAAAGGCAACCATACATTGATGTTTCTCTCCCTCCCTGCCTCTCTCCCTTCCTCCCTCTCAGGAAATAATAAATAAAATCTTTAAAAAATAAAAAAGAAGGTAGTCTAGTTTCTCTTTTCTGCATGTATTTTTTTTTAATCTTTTCTGCATATATTGACCCAGTTTTCTCAATACCATTTATTGAATAGACTATCTTAGCCCATTTTATGTGTTTTCTTCCTCTGTTAAATATTAATTGACTGTAAAGTTGTGGGTTTATATCTGGGCTCTCTATTCTGTTTCACCAATCTATGTGTCTGTTTTTATGCCAATGCCATGTTATTTTGATTACTATGGCCTTATACTATCTTTCATATTAGGTAATGTGAGTCCTCCAACGTTGTCCTTCTTTCTCAGGATTACCCTTGCTATGCAGGGCCTTTTGTGATTCCATATAAATTTTTGAAATATTTGTTCTAGTTCTATGAAATATGTCATTGGAATCTTGATAGAAATTATGTTGGCTCTATAGCTTGCCTTGGGCAGTATGAACATTTTAATAATGTTAATTCTTCCTATCCATGGACATTTATTTGCACCTTCTTCAATTTTTTTCTTCAGTGTTTTATAATTTTCCAAATACAGGTCTTTTTTAAGTTAGGTTTATTCCTTGGTATTTTACTCTTTTTGTAGCAATTGTGAATGGGATTGTTTTCTTAATTTCCTTTTCTGTTAGCTTGTAATTGGCATATAAAAATGCAACTAATTTCTGGATATTAATTTTGCATCCTGACACTTTGATGATTTCGTTTATCGGTTATAGTAGTTTCTTGTGGAACCTTTGGGGTTCTTTCTCTATGTTTAGTATTATGTCATCAGCAAATAATGACTGTTTTACTTCTTCCTTTCCAACTTGAATGCCTTTTATTTCTTTTTCTTGTCTGATTATTGTGGCTAGGACTTCCAGTACTATGTTGAATAAGAGAGTGAACATCCCTGTCTTGTTTCTGATCTTAAGGGGAACACTTGTAGTTTTAGCCTGTTGAGTATGATATTGACAGTGAGTTTTGTCATATACGGCCTTTATTATGTTTAGGTATTTTCCCTCTATTCCCACTTTGCTGAGAGTTTGATCATAAATGAGTGCTGGATTTTATCAAATGCTTTTTCTGCATATATTAGTATATGTGGTTTTTATCCTTCGTTTTGTTTATGTGGTGAATCACATTTATTGATTTGCAAATGTGCCAACCTTGCATTCCTGGAATAAATCACACTTGATCATGGTATATGATCTTTTTGATGCATTGGTCTATTCAGTTCGCTAGTATTTTGTTGAGAATTTTAGCATCTATGTTCACCAGGGATATTTGCCTGTCATTTTTTTCTTTATAATGTCTCTGTCTGGTTTTGAAATTACTATAATGTTGGCCTCATAAAATGAGTTTGGGAGCCTTTCCTCCTTTTGAATTTTATTAAAAAGTTTGAAAAGGATAGCCCTGGCTGGTGTGGCTCAGCAGAATGTGTGCCAGCCTGTGAACTCAAGAATCATTGGTTTGATTCTCAGTCAAGGAGCATACCCGAGTTGCAGGCCAGGTCTCCAGCCAGGCTGGCTGGAGGCAGGTGAAAGGTAACTATACATTTATGGTTTTCTCACTTTCTTCCTCCCTCCATTCTTCCCTCTCTAAAAATAATAAATAAAATCGTAAAAAAAAAAGGTTTAAGAAGGAGAGGTGTCAGTTCTTCTCAGAATATTTGGTAAAATTCACCTGTGAAGCCATCCAGTCCAGGGCTTTTGTTTGACTAGAGTTTGTTGATTATTGCTTTGGTTTCATTAGGTACAATCTGTAAGTTCAGATTCTCTAATTTTTCCTTATTTAGTTTTGGAAAACTCTGTGTTTCTATGAATTTATCCATTTCATCCAGGTTATTCAGTTTTTTGGCATATAGTTGTTCATAATATTTTCTTACAATCCTTTGTATTTCTTTGATGTCAGTGTTATTTCTCCTCTTTCATTTCTGATTTTATTTATTTGTGTCCTTTCTCTTTTTTTCTTGGTGAGTCTGGTTAAAGGTTTATCAATCTTGTTTAAAGAACCAGCTCTTGAACTCATTGATATTTTGTATTTTTTTAGACTCTATTTCATTTATATCTGCTCTGCTCTTTATCATTTCTTTCCTTCTACTCTACACTTTGGGCTTTGTTGTTCTTTTTCAAGTTCCTTTAAGTGTGAAGTTGAATTGTTTGTTTAAACTTTCCTTTTTTTTTTCTTTCTTTCTTTCTTTTTTTTTTTTTTTTTTTTTTGAGGTAGGCCTGTAATGCTATGAATTTCCCTCTTATGTTTCCTTTCCTGGTGTCCCACATATTTTAGATTGTTGTGTCCTCATTTACATTTGTTTCAAGGTATCTTTTTAAAAATATTTTATTTATTATTTTTGAGAGAGGGGAAGGGAGGGAGGCAAAGAGGGAGAGAAACATCCATGCATGATTGTCTTTCACCTGCCTTCAGCTATGGACCTGGCTGGAAACCTGGCTTGCAACCTGGTTATGTGCCCTGTCTGAGAATTGAACCAGTGACCTTTGAGTTTATAGTCTGGTGCCTATCCACTGGGTCACCAGCCAAGGCTTATTCATTATTTAGTAACATGTTATTTAGCTTCCATGTCTTTACATGTTTTTCAATGTTATTCTTATGGTTGATTTCTAGTTTCATAGCATTGTGGTAAGAACATGCTTAATATGATTTCAACCTTCTTAAACTTATTGAGACTTGTTTTATGTCCTAACATGTGGTCTCTCCGAGAAAATGTTCTGTGTGCATTTGAAAAATATGTATATTCTGCTGTTTTGGGATGAAATCCTCTGAAGATATTGATTAAATCTATTTGCTCAAGTGTGTCATTTTAGCCCACTGTCTGTTTATTGATTTTCTGTCTGGAAGATCTATCCAATGAAGTCAATGGGGTGTTAAGATTCCCAACTATGACTGTATTTCTGTTGATCTCTCCCTTTATGTCCATCAAGATTTGATTCACATATTTAGGTGCTCCTATGTTGGATGTATAAATGTTTACTAGGGTTATATCCTCTTGTTGGATTTGTTCTCTTTATTATTATATAGTATCCTTCTTTGTCTCTTACTATAGCCTTGGTCTTAAAGTCTGTTTTGTTGGATATAAGTACTGCTACCCCAGCTTTTTTTTTTTTTTTTCCTTCTCATTTGCATGAAATATCTTTTTCCACCCCTTTACTCTCAATATATATGTATCTTTCTATCTGGGATGGGTCTCGTTGAGGCAGGGTACGAGAATTATGGATCTTGCCTTATCTATTCAGCTACTCCATATCTTTTGGTTGGAGCATTTAAGCCATTTACATATAAGATAATTATTGATAGATCCTTATTTAGTGCCATTTTATTGTTATTGTTAAATTACTTTCATTTTTTTGTTTTTTTTTTTTAAACTCTTTCTCCTTTTCTTCTTCTTAAAGCAAACCCTTTAACATTTGCTGTAATACTGGTTTGGTTCACAAACTCCTTTAACTTCTTGTCTGGGAAGCTCCTTATTTCTCCTTCTCCTTCAATTTTAAATGATAGCCTTGCTGGGTAAACTTACCTTGGGTGTAGGTCATTGTTTTTCATCACCATGAACATTTTACTCTACTCCTTTCTGGTCTAACATGTTTCTGTTAAGAAATCAGGTGACAATCTAATTGGTACTCCTTTTTATGTAAGTACCTGCTTTCCTCTTATGGTTTTTTGGATTCTCTCCTTGTGTTTAAGCCTTGTCATTTTATTTATAAATGTCTTGGTGCAGGCTTCTCTGGGTCCAACTTGTTTGGGACTCTCCAAGCTTCCTGGGCTTGTCTTTCTTTTTCCTTCATCAGATTAGGGAAGTTTTTGGTCATTAATTTCTTCAAATAGTTTCTCAATCTTTTGCTCATTCTCTTCTCCTGGTATTCTCATGATGCAGATGTTATGCTTCATGTTATCCAAAAATGTTTCTTAAGCTCTCCTCATTTGTTTAATTCTTTTTTCTTTTTGTTGCTCTGTTTAGGTGTTTTTTAATACACTATCTTCCAAATCACTGATTCAATCTCCACTTCATCTAATCTACTAGTTTATTCCTTCCAGTGTATTATTTATTTTAGATATTGCATTCTTTTTTATGGTTTCTATGTCATTTTTCATGTTGTGGAGTATCCTTATATTCATTGCTCTAACTCTCTATCAAATAAATTGCTTACTTCCATTTCATCTAGCTATTCTGGAGAATTTCCTCATTCTTTCATTTGGGGTCTGTTCCTTTGTCTTTCCATTTTGGCTGCTTCTTTGTATTTTCTCCCTTAGTTGTTAAATTGATCAGTGTTACAGCCTCAAGCTGTAATCATCAGCACCACAAAGTAGGGCAGGCCGGGCTGTTGCTTCCCCTCAGGCTGATTCCACTTGTAGAGTAGTGTTCTGCCTGAGAGAGATGGCTTCTGCAGTATGGGAAATGATTCAGCACAAGGATCCTGGCAGCTAGCTGTTCCTTCAGTTCTCTCTCCAGAGCCACCAAACCCAGACTTTCCTCAAACATCTCTAGTCTACTCAGCTCTTCTCTCTGCCAGAGCCCAGTGTAAGTGGCTGCAAACAAAATTTTGTGCATTGGCCCATTAAGAAGCTCTCTGCATCTCCAGCTGTCTCTCCTTGGCAGATGAAAACTGCTGCTTTTCATAGCTGAAAGTTATCTGAGTTCCTCAGCTGAGTATCTGAGCTGTAAGCTGGGAAGCCCAGCTTGAGGTTTAGACACCACACTTCTCAAGTGAACTCCCCCAGCTGCTGAAATATTCCTCCAGAACTTCAGCTGCCACATGTGGTAGCTCAGCCAGCCCTCTCACACCTCCTCTGCACTCCCTACCAGTCTCATTGTGGTGAAGTGGTTTCTTCTGTCTGTCCTTGGGTATGAGACTTCTCACCAGCTAGTGTTCAATTAGTTACTTAGTGTGATTTATCTGTAATTTAGTTGTAATTCTCATCTGGTCCTGGGAAGAAGTTAGTGTAGCTTCCACTTATTCCTCCACCATCTTGGATTCCTGTTCTATGTTTTATTTGCAGATACAGCAACCTGGAATTTGTCTCTTTCTGGTTGTACATTTAAGATATTTGATTCCCCAAAATACACCTTACCTGCTCATTCTATCTTTTAATGGGCTTGTCTGAAATCTCCCATCAGGACACTCTCGATAAGTATGTCATGTGTGGGGCACTCTTGGTTCCTCCAATTAAAATTCCTTGTTATCCACTCATTTCTTTAGTTAAAAGCAAGGCCAATGATAGGAGGGGTGAAAATGAGAGTGGAAGAGATTCATGAAGCCTAACTTGACCTTATACAAAGAAACTTTAATACTGCCCCCCACATACACTCTCTCATTACCATTTAATGATTTTTTAAACTAATTCTCAACAAAAATTGATATTCCCTTTTGTCATGGGCTGATTGGCTATCTGCAGAGTAAGTGAAATACGGCACGCTTAGAGTCTCTTAGCTTATAAAATTACTAAGACCCATTATTTCAGCATGCCAGCTCCAACACATGAAAAAAAGACTGGTAAAATGCCTGGCTCCTTGGTCCATAGCTAGAAGCAGGTGAAAGGCAACCATACATTGATTTCTTCCTCCCTCTCTGCCTCTATCCCTTCCCATCTCTCTAAAAATAATAAATAAAATATTTTTGAAAACATTTTTTTAAATGCCTGGTTCCTGCTTTCCCATAACTTATTTAATTTATTTGATGCTTCTTACAAGTAAAAGCTCGGGTAAAGGAATACTGAAGTCAGATGAGGGCTTGGATTTCTAAATATGTTGAAAATGTTATCTGCTCTTTTTTCAGATGTCTCTCCTATTTTGGTATTTTCTCTGGTTCTTGTTTTGTTTTATTTTGTTTTGTTTTTTAAACCTTGGCAGCCCTGAGTCTCTGGGTCTTGTATTCCAGAACAGATAAGGAAAGGCAAGATTCTTCCCATATTGTTTATGAGAGCACCTGATGACTTGGGCTGCATGGCCTCACAACCAGTTCTCACCCATCTCCCCCATGCTGTGCATACCATGCTTTGCTCATCTAGAAAGCAGAAGGCAGGGGAAAAGAGAAAATAAATGGGCTTTCTCTGAAGGACTCACACATGCACTCTCTCTAGTGATCTTATCTAAAGACTTGGCAAATACTTCACAACATCTGACCAAGGAAGGGCTTTTTTGATGTTTCTGCATGTTCTCAATTTACTGCCTTGTTGCTGGAATATGATGAGATGCTCTTATCAGGAGTTCTTTCAGAGCTTTCCAGATGGGTTGCAAAGTCTTCGTATTTTTTAAATAAACTGCAAGCCAATCCCAGAACGTGGCTTCTTTGGGACTAAAGCAACATTTGCATAAATGCCAGACCCAAGTGATCTACTGCTCCTAATCTGGCTCTGTGTCCCTCTCCTTTCCTCTTCCTGTCTCCCACCTTGTTAATTATACTGTCAGGACCACTCTATAAGTCTCCAGGAACCAGCTGAGTTACAGGTTGGGAAGCTGTTCATGGCCTCCAGGCTTCTGCCTTCCATCTGCCTTATGCCTGGCTGTGCAGACCAATGCTGGGATGCTCACAGGTGGAAGAGATTGGAGATTTAGACTTTTGATCTGCTTATTCCTCAAAGTCTTTAAAGCTCCAACCTATATGTCTACCATGACCAAGATCTCCAACAGGGCGGTGGAGAGAATATGGTGGAGGCCAATTCATTACAGAGCAGGCACTTAGACAATGCAGAAAGCTCTCACTTTTCTTTTCTTTTCTTTTTTTAATTTTATTGTTGTTGTATTACATCCATCCCCTTTTTGCTCCCCTCTGTCCCCCTCCCCACCAACCCATTCCCCCCAAAGTCAATCCCACCTGTTGTCCATGTCCATGGTTCCTTTATACTAGGTTCTTGTCTAAGCTGCTCCCCTTTCTTGCCTCTGCCTTCCCCCTCCCCGCAACCCCTTCCCCCCTGGCCACTAAAGGCCTATTCATTGTATTCATATATTTGGTTCTGTTTTGCTTGTTGTTAGTTTTGCTCATTATTGTCCCGTAATGGGTGAGATCATATGATATTTGTCCTTCACTGACTGGCTTATTTCACTAAGCATACTACTCTCCAGTTTGCTCTCACTTTTCATTCATCCCTGTTTCCTGACTCCCAGTACCTGGGAAGTCATTGCACCCATCAAAAGAATTTGGAAATATGTGTCCTCATATTTGGGAACCCTTCCCAAATGCACTTTAATAGCCCCCTTCCCATTTCCCCAGACTTCCTGTGATATACCAAGCCTGAGCCCTTCAACTTTAAGATTAGTCATGTTCAAAATATCTACATCTTTCCAAACTTGGAAAAGACCATCTCAAGTGGGAGAACCTCAAAGCCAAACCTCCCATCATGGTCAAACCCTAAACCTTAAGAGTTTTCCACAGAAGCTGCAAGTCAACCAATACCTGACTTGGACTCATTTTGCAGAAAATCTCAATCTTTAAGGGTTACACAGAGAAGAATATTCCCTAGCTAAACCTGGTGATCTTAAATATTTGAGTAGTCTGCTTGAGTTTTCTCCTCCAAAAGGAAAAAAGGACAGTGACCTAAGATCCTGAATAATGCCTGGTGATCTGATAGCTAGGGTGGGGATGGGGGTAGGATGAGGTGGAAGAGAGGCTATCAACCAAAATGCATTGTGTATTTCAAATATGTGGACTTACATATAAATTCTTGAGGGCCAGAGGCAGGAAAAGAAAATGATATGTTGTTTTTCAGATATGTGATCTTGGATGCATTACTTATTTTCTCTGAGCCTCAGGCTCCTCATATAATGAATAATGATCATACTAACATTCCAGAGATGTGATGAAAAGTGTGGGCTAATAGCAAAGTGCTATATAAATGTCAATAACAACAACAGTGGCAACAAAAATAATAACAGCTGCCACTAAGAAGGGAGGTCAGGGTAAAGCATTGTGAAAGAAGCAGTTACCTGGACAGCAATGATAAGAAGTAGAACTGGAGTAGTGGCTGAGCCAAGGTCAATTGAATTTCCTTCCCTTGAGATAACAGGCCTCTCCTTCTCACCTGTCCACATTGTTTCTCCACTCTAAGCTCCTTTCCCTTCTCACAAATTACACATACTGCTCAGCAAATATTTGTTCCCCACAAATAGCTGCCAATCTGGTAGCTCTTGCCCTGAGCTTGGAGATATGTATGGATTATGGTATCAGTAACTGATGCAACTCTAGAGCTCAGTTAGAGGGACACAATTTGAAAGACAGAAAGGATTTCTCCCCTTTCTCATCAGACACCAGCCTGCCCACTGTCCTTCCTTGCTCAAGCTCTCCTATGTTACCAACAGAACTATAGTGCCCAGATGAAGGTCACTCTTTACTTTCAACTGATCCAATAATACTTCATTTTATGGAAACCATTAACAAAGAAAGGAAGGCAGAATGGAGAAAGATCTGGAAATCAGGACTTAAAAAAAAAACAAATTAAGGAATTGGAATGAATTACATACTCTAAAGAAGGGAAAACATAGGAACATACAGAACAACTCTCTTCAAATGTTTGGAGGGCTATGTTCTATCATTTAGAGAAGTCCAACATTTGGAGGAATCTTCCTAATAGTGATCTCCTACTGCTAGAGGTGTCTGAACCCAGAATGTTGTAGTAAAGATTGGATGAGGGTATAAAGGACAAGGTCTTTACATTTTTTTCTATCTCCAAGCTTTTAGTCATTCTTTTTTTTTAATTTTTTTTATTATTTTTAAATTTTATTGTTGTTGTATTACATCCATCCCCTTTTTGCTCCCCTCTGTCCCCCTCCCCACCCACCCATTCCCCCGAAAGGCTTTTAGTCATTCTTTTGCTTTGGTTTGCCCCACTCTCATCCTCTAAGTCCATCTCAGGTTGGCACTTAGTAGGATTGAGAAAAGCAAGATATTCCCAGCAATAGTCAGCTTCAGCACTGGTATGTCTTGAGAAATTTACTTACCTGAAGGAGAAATAAAAGGCTTTGAGGTTATGTTCAGGGGGTGTATGAGGAAAGGAAGAAGGAACAGAAGACAGTTCAGTAATGTAGATTCCTCAACTCTCTCTATGACCTAAGGAAGCAGCTAGATGGTCATCAAAATATCCAAAGGCAACATTGATCTGAAAGCTGGATTAATATCTCATTATTGGACAACAATATCTCTCCACATCTGCCAAAGGTCTGTTGCTGGAAGCAGAGTAATTTCCTCCTCCTCTGTTTCCATTCCCTTAACAAAATTCCTTTAAGCTTTCAGGGTTGTGATGATGATGATGATGATGATGATGATGATGATGATGGTGTGTGTGTGTGTGTGTATGTGTGTGTTGGGAGGAGATGAGATTCCTTTCTCTCCAAGCACATCTAGTATAAAAAGACATACTATTCAGACCTGTCAGAAATGTGTGAGCTTTTCTCTCTCCTCTCCCAATCAAGGTCTTCAGACCCCACCAGACAGTGGACCCTGTGACTCAGGAAACCACTCCCAGTTCCAGGCTGAAGCAGGAAGGGGCGTTAGGGGCCCTGATCAAGACCCTCTCCTCTGTAACTGCAGGAAAGTTGTCTGGATCTTGATCCCTAATGCAGTTCAGAGGAAAGGATGGAAGAACGCTCCTCCAGGCTTTACTTGACTAGAGAGAAGAATCTGAGCTATGTCTCAGCAACTAAGCAAACATTTACACTTGTCAGCAAAAGTAAAATTGAAAGCTAAACTTAAAATATCTGAGAGGGGGAGAAAAGAGGGAATCAGGTCTTTTCTTGTTTTCCAAGGGAGGAATCTGACATTGGGAGCATATTAGCACCTGGTCAGTGCAGAAGACATAGGAGCAAGGGGTTTAATTTACTGATTAAGTTAAATTCAATTCTAGGATGCTTTTTTCTTTTCCCAGTGATTTTTGGACAAGAGAGCTGGAAGAAGAGAAAGAGTAAAGCAAAATTTCCTTTGAAAATTTTCTCATCTCCTATATCTTTTTACTTAGAAAGAAGAAAGAGGCAAAACAAAAAGCTGTATCTATTGCAGATAACTCCTCTTCTTACCCAAAGGGAGGAATTTCTAAAAAAACAAAACTTTCTCTAGTGAAATAGAGTTTTTCAGAAAGGGACAACTTGGGAAGACACTTGGATTATTTCTGATAGATTTATTTAATGCATATTTGAAAGTCTAATGCTTTTCAAAATAGGTTAGGATATTGAAGAACCCAAAGGTAGGATTGGAATTAGACATTAACTGAATGCTATTTTTCTTTAATTTTGTATCTGTCCCATTGTTCTTCATTTTTTAATTGTAAGGATAAATGCTAGCTATTTATGTTTTTTCCTACTCAAGGCACAAAGATTCAGGCAAAGTCTACTAAACTCTGAATCCAAAGGAAAACCAGGAAAGTCAGTTTGCCAGATCTTTGGCATTCTGTAAAAAAATGTAGATTAGTTGTGTTTGAATTTTTTGTGTTTGTTTTGCTTTGTCTTAATTTTTGCTTTCTGTGTGAGTGCTTAGCCACATACCACTGAATGTGAAAAACTAATTTCTCAACTCCTTTTATTTTCATTTCTCTTCTGAGAATTATGTAGAGATTGAGAGAATTTTAGCAAGGCATCCTCTTACTTTTTATGCCTATGTGGAGAATTCTTCTGTTTTCCACTCACAATTCTCAGAAGTTTCATTTTGTGCCACTTAGGGCCAAAATATAAACTCCAAAGAGTGAAAGGGAAACTTTCCACATAAGTAACAATACCGTATCCCTAGCTTGTTTTCTCTGGTAGTCGCAGACATATCTGCAAAGCTGTGTTTCTGGTAGGGGGCACAAGTAACAATGCTTGTTTTTAGATAAGTCTGTAATTGTGTGAGGGAGGCCACTTGTCGAAGGAATGTGTCAAGGTGTGGATTTCAATAGGTTTAGAAATGTTTGCACTGTAGGTGGGAGCCTGAAGACACAGCAGATCCTTTCAAAGGCATCTTTGCAATTACCCCTTTCCAATGCACCCAGATTACTGAATTTGAATTGCTGAATAGAGACCCCATGCTGGATTTGGGACTTGTCCCAACCTACTCCACACATTCTCTAGGGAAGATGTTGGCTTCCTGCCTTCCTCTGACTCTTTCTAGCTCAAATCCTTGGGCAAGGTCTCTTCTGCTGAGCCCCAAAGGTAGCAATTAAAAATTGAGTTCTGGAAAATGACTTGAGTCTCAGTAGGACAGACATTGGAAGAACTGGAGGTGGGAGACAGGATGAAAGGAAGTTTGGGGCTGGAGAAGAATGTGGAATAACTCTTCCCACAAGCTGCCAGCCTGTGTTTCCTTACATACACCCCAAAGCCCTCTCTCCTGAACAGCTGGTTGTCCAGATTTCACCTCTTCAGACTCCCCATCCTGAGAAACAACAGCACCTAGCAGAGGCGGTAAGCTGGATGGAAGTGGGGAATCAAAGAACTCTGGCCAAAATTGTTAGAACCATGCCTAGGACCCTTGAATTTGTGCTTTCCTTCAGATTGCTACTGAGGAATTCCCTCCACCAATTTTGTTCTTCAGGGTTGGGGAGCCATAATCTAGTGCTCTAACCCCAGGATAAAGTGTAGGGGAAGTCAGAAGGTGACTTTCCCTTTTCCTTGACAGTTTCCCTTTCCTTTTTTTTTTTTTTTTTTAATTGTTGTTTTATTACATCCATCCCCTTTTTCCTCTCCTCTGCCCCCTTCCCCACCCACCCTCTCCCCTCCAAAGTCAATGCCACTTGTTGTCCATGTCCGTGGTTCTTCTCCCTTTCCTTTTCCTGTCTTAAGTTAGGTGCCTGTTTCTTTGATCAGGATTCATGTGTGTAGACCTATGGTAGCAGGAGTAAGCTACAGGCCATCATCAGTTCCTAACAGTTTCCACTGATGGTAACTGGCCAGGCCAGACTGGGTGATCTTTTTCAGTGATCCAGAACTTCCAACAGGTGATTTTCTTGCCCTTGGGTTGCATTAACATTGAAAGTAATGCTTCTCACTGTCCCTCTTTAGATTCAAACAAGCCCCATGCACTGCCCTGTGTGAATTTACTTTATTGGCTCTAGAAGGAGATGCTCATCCCAAGCATTTTTTTTAAGATCAAAGGAAACCTTGGTCCATTCATGAATAAAGGACACTTGACTCTGCAGGGGTGAACTGGGGAATGAAGAAGAGAAAGGAAGGCTTGTCTGTGACTGGAGCACCTCACCTGGATCCTGAACAGAAGGATGGTTTCTTTGTCCCTTTTCTACCAACATTTCTACCAATCTAAACATCCAGCTGGGCCTTCAAATCCTTTACATCTCCAAAGCTGGGTCTTTTCTTGAGTTTACACTTGCAAAAAAAAAAAAAAAAAAAAAAGCCCAAACAAAACAAACAAACAAAAATTGTAGGCAGCCTTGGCAGCACAATGCCCCTGAAGTATGAACTCTCTGCCTTTAACAAAGGGAATATTGGAGAAAAAGAATGTGCCTTCCAACCCCTCTCCCATCTCTTGCCCTACTTCCATTATCTTCCTATTAATACATTGACTATGATAATGCTCTTGGACTAACCAAATATCTGAAACCATCGTCATTTCAGAACACCAGTTTTGGGGTGTTCTGCCTTCTAGACAGGAGAACTTTGCTTCAATATTCACTTATCTAACCAACATTTACTAAGCATTTACTGTGCCAAACATTGTTCAAGGCACTAGAAATGGAGCAATAAACAAAACAATAAAAATCTCAGCCTTAGCCCTGGCTGGTGGCTCAATGGATAGGCGCCAGCCTGTGAAGCCTAAGGTCACTGGTTCAATTCCTAGCCAGGGCATATAACCAGGTTGCAAGCCAGGTCCCCAGGCAGGTCCATAGCTGGAGGAAGGTGAAAGGCAACCATACATTGATGTTTCTCTCCCTTTCTTCCTCCTTCCCTGCCTTTCTCTCTAAAAATAATTAATAAAATCTTTTTTTAAAATCTCAGCCTTGATGAACCTTACATTCTAGAATGTTAGGAGGTGAGAGATTATTTTTGCGTATGGTTGTTGGAAACATGTGTCACTTCTTTATTGTATTAATTTTTTTAGCATCTTTGGAAAGAGTCCAAACTATTTCAAGTCTACCAACTCTCTCTACCATTAAACATAGTTTATAATACTAATAACATGCAGATAAATGGCCCTTTGCAGTCCTGGATCATCTCTCCAATCCAACAGTATCATTTTAGTCAATCTCCATGGATCCTTTCCCTAAAAAAAAACAATTATTTTCTGAGCTTTCTCTGTTTTGGGAGGCCCAGGCTTCTGGTCTGGCAAGAGTGGAGAGACCAGGGCATGACCCCAAGACCAGGACCCTTTCCCCACCCCTCTGGCCTTAGCAATCCTCTGGACAGGCTGCAAGCCTAGGCTGGGGGGTGGGGGCTTGCAAGCCACTGCAGGGCTGAACTCTTTATGAACCAGGAAGGGAAAGGGGTGGGGGTGACAGAGCGGAGCCAGCAGGAACAGGCTAGGGAGGAGACAAGGCTTCTGGGCAAACCTCTCTGGCTGAGTAAATATTGAGCCCCCTCATCTCCAAGGTGGGGGTTGAAATGGAGCTGTCAGGCCAGAGTAAACTGAAGGGAGCTTCAGGTCTCAGAGGAGCAGAGGGCGCATGCTTTATGGAACTCCTTCCCTCCTAGGTTCCCCTCTAGGCAGAGAGAACTGCAGGGCTCAGAATTGTCTGGACCCAGGCCAGTGATCTTGAGAGGTTGAAGGAAATGGACAGGAGGTGGGGATGGGGTGAGGGTGAGAGCGATTTTAATTAGCTCTAACTAGGCCAGTAAACTATATTCAACAGAATGCTTTTCCTCCACACATACCGCTATCCTAACGCAGACCATGTTTAACATTCCTTCTTACCTACATCTTTTATCCTCAGAGGAAAGATGAGTCAAGCTGCAGTTGTATACAATTCAACTTATATTAAAAACTAGGAAAGCAGGCCCAGAGAGAACATGCAAGAGGCCCATGGTAAAGGAAACTCCTGTGTCCCAACCTTCTATAAAGTTCTTTCTCCCCTGAAGTATCTGATCCATTCATTTCCTGGTGAAGAGAATGACAGTGACAAGATTGAGGAGGTCCATCTTTGAGCTGAAGTCCATAGCGGCTTGAGCCTCTCTGTTCTTCTAAAAATGGATATTAAATATTTTTTGTCACCAACTCCTGTCCTACCCAGAACACACTCTGATTATATAAAGCAAAAACTGAAGTCTTTGAAATGCTGTGGTTGACCCAAAAATGAGGTCATACAAAGAAGTTCTTAGAGCCAGGACTAAAACCATCATGGAAAAAACTGGCACAAATGCAGGGGGTCCCACTGTTATGGACTAATAGGAATGTGCTCCCAGGGTTGTGCAATGAGCCAAAAACATATCTCATACTGATATTCTACTTTCAGTGAACCAGTATTACTCTGTGGGACTACCCTGAACCCTTTCATTCATAATTATTTTATCCCCTAGCAGCAAGTTTTATGATTATGGTACCAGGTAAGTCTGTGGGTGCAGTGCAGGAGGACCAAGGCTGAAGGATGTCTGCTTCCATGATGCCAAGAACAACTCGGTGTGAAAAAGTAAAAGAAAAAAGTGTTTCATGTGAATCTCTACTGAACACTGCCAGAGAGTATTCTAAGTGTTTCTCATACTCGTATATAATTTATTTTTCAACATCCCCCATTTTCTATTCAAAGAAACACAAGCACAGGGAAATTAAATAACTGGCATAAGCTCACCCAGCTAATAAGAGGGGGACCATTTTGATAACTGAGTCATACTTCAGAGCCCTTGCCATCCACTACTCTAAATCAGGACCTCAAAGTGTCTGTCTTCAAGACTTCTTATCCATCCCCCCAATAGAGAAGAGAGGTAGAGTGTGGGAGGCCCAGGATAACTTTCCTCTTCTACAAGTGAATAGGCTGAGACCTGAAGGAAAGGAATTGTTCTCAACCAGACCCATTCAAGATGTTCCCAGATATTAAGAAGGAACCCCTTTCTACCTGTCCTTAGCCCCACAATCTGTTTCTAGTCCCATACTCATATCGGGTCAAACAAAATATGAGTGTGAGAAGTGAGTGCATGTTCACATCTCAAGGTCAAGATGTGCTCTGGAATAGATTAGGGACCATAGAAAGGAGGGAAGACATAGCCCCTTTAGTGATGATAATTACTACTATTATAGCTCACATTTATTTATTAGGAGCTGTTCCAAGCATTTGATACATATGAAGTTATTTAATCTCAACATCAACCTTATAAAATAGGTTCTGATATGATCTTCATTTTGTAGAAAATGAAACTGGCCACAGGAACTTAGGCAACTTGCCCAAGAGCACAAGGCTGTGAGAGGCAAGCCTAGAAAGATTTGAACTCATTATCTTGGACATCCCCTCAACTCTGCCTTCATCTCAGTCATTTGGAGGTGCCCCCAGCCTTCCCATCTGCACCCACTTCCATTCCCTGTCCCACCAACTTAAAGCAGCTCAGTGGTATGGTTGCAAAGAATACTCATAAAAAAATCCACATTAAGCCTTGACTGGTGGCACAGTGGATAAGGCGCTGGCCTGCAAACCCAAAGGTCGCTGGTTCAATTCCCCAGCCAGGGCACATAACCAGGTTGCAAGCCAGGTCTCCAGCCAGATCAATAGCTGGAGGCAGGTAAAAGGCAACCATACATTGATGTCTCTCTTTCCCTCTATGCCTCTCTCCTTACCCCTCTCTCTAAAAATAATAAATAAAATCTTTTTATGTCCCTGGCTGGTGACACAGTGGAAAAGGTGCCAACCTGCGAACCCAAAGGTAGCTGGTTCGATTCCCCAGCCAGGACACATAACCAGGTTGCAAGCCAGGTCTCTAGCAAGTCCGTAGCTGGAGGCAGGTGAAAGGACCATACATTGATTTTAAGTATATAAATAAATAAATAAATAAATAAATAAAATTAAAAATCTTTTTTAAAAATCCACATTAAGGAAAACTTCAGGGGTTTTTAATTCTTTTTCTTGTCTCTCTTGTCCAGAAGATCAAAGCACCTCTCATTGGGAGAACAAATGCCGAAGAAAAAGGCAAATGGAAGAGGAAAAGTTCACACTTGGAGCTGAGAAACAGATGGTGCAGAGAGTTGGGTGGAGTGGAGGTTTGACTGCCCTCCCCAAGCCCAGACAGTGGGGGAGGGCCAGGAGATGCTCCTCAGAAATCCTGACAAACTTTCAACCAGCCCATAGAGAATCAAGAAAAATAAATCTCTCTTAAAAGTTTTACTTTCAGGTCAGGAGTTTTTTCATTTGTTTTGTTTGTTTGTTTGTTTGTTTGAAATCTAGTAAATGAAAGTGTGAAAGTAGAGGGAGGGCTTCCAGATTTTGCCTAAAATGCACTTTCAGATCCTCTGGTAAATATTATTCCCTTCACCCCCTCAAGGAAAGGGGATAATTTCACATTCTGAAAGGCATGCAGGAATCTATGACTGGAAAGTTCAACACAGACCATCAGCTTAATTGCAGCAAAATGTGTTTTTGCTTGTTTGTTTGACCCTTTATCATTTATGATAGGAAAATACACAGTGACCTTTTCTTTCTCCAAATAAATACTTCCTGTGTAGACTAATCTGGGGCCTCAGATACTAAGTGGGATTTTAGGAGAGAGCAAAGTGAAAGGGGTCAATAGCTTTGCATCTAAGGAGGCTTATATTTATTGTAGATTATTTTGAGCCTACCCCTCTGTCAACAGAGAATTGATTTGCCCCTCATCCTTCCCTGGGGGAATCTGATGGTTCCTTCTGCTATGACCAAAAATCAAATAGGCAGCCTTCCCTTTACTCCTGTTCCTTCCATCACACCACACACACCACCCTCCCTCAGGACCTGTCAGCCCCAGTCTGAGGTCCAGCTCCACCATCTTTGCAATCCTGTTCTAACCACTGACCAACCCTGCTTTCCTGCCCACTGCAGGAAACTACCCCAACCAGAAGGCCCTACTAGCTTACATTGAATGGCTTCAAGCAAGGAGAGTTTTGTTTCCACAGACACTTAATTGCTCTGTCCCCTCTGTTAAGATTACCCCTTTGGGGAAGCCAACCTTGATGGCAATTTCAATTAAATACAGAGAAGCAGTTAATAGATTTTTTTAAGACAAAAGACAAGACAGCAGCCTCTGGGAAAGCTAGGCTTCTTGCAACACACTTCTTTTCCTCTCCAGCTGGGCTGTGCAATTATTGATAACCTTGCCTCTCCTGTGATGGCACCAATTTCATTAGGAAGCAAACATTCAGCCTTTCTTACACACATTCTTAGTCCTTTTCGCCACCTCTCTTCTTTTGAAAGGTCAAAAATTAAATAGATGGAGTGGATAAGCTTCCCCCTTGGTCCCACTGCCCCCCCCCACCCCCCAACCAGCTGTCCTGGCCCTGAGGCATTTGGGCTCTGGGTGACCAACCGGGTTCAATAAAGCAGGACTCAGAGCCTGGAAGCCCTCAGGCCAGTGTCATCTCAGTGGCACTGAAGGGCCAGGGAGCGATAGAGGTTTGTTGGCCGCGGGGGCTTCCTGAGCCCCGCCCCCATCCCACCCCGCCCTCCGCAGACCAAAGGTTTATCAGTGGGACCCGCCAGGGGAAAATAGCTACCCCCACAAGCGCTTTGTTGGCTTGTTTGGAAAACCCAGAGGCACTTAGAGGTAAAAAGGTCAGCTCAAGATCCAGATCTACCTAAGGCCTCCTAAACCCACCTCCAGACCCCTACCTGTAACTTACTTCCTTTGGAACCACCTTCCCTTTCTCCTGCACCCACCTCCACCAGCCACTTGCTCCTTCTGCAGCCACCTCCCTCCTGTGGTCCAGCACTAGAGACCTGGGGCTTTCACCCTAGGAGGATGGCACTGAGCTGGGTGGATGATCCTCTGGAGGTGGGCAAACTACTGTGGAATTGGGTTGGAGGTGACCCATCCTCTAACTTTTTCTCTGCAAGAATTGGTGGGGAGGAGGACATTATGCAGCCTCCCTACCCTTCTTCAGCAAATACTTATTGGGCACCCACTTTATTATAGTAGGTCTTCCACTATGTAGGAGGGGGTGCCCTTGCCTTCCCCCACACTTCCTACTCTTTTTACACTTTTTTCTGATTTCTCTAAATTGATCTGTTTCTCTCCCTTCCTGTCTTCTTCTCACAACTTCTTCCATTTCCTCCCAACACCTTTTCCTTCCATCTTTGTCTTGCTTCCTCCAGTAAAGACCAGGGAACTGACATCCGTCAGACCTGGAGGCCTGGGGCCAGGTTCTGCTTCAGATCCACCCAGTTCCTTTCAGCCCAGTAAGCCTTAGCCAGTTCCTCCCCAGGGTTCTTGGAATACAGAGCCTTTTCAACCCTGAGTTAGGAGCAGAAGCAAGCGGGAAGAAGGGAAAACACAGACTTTATTGAAATGAGGTAGTAGGAGGTACAGAGAGAACCCAGTTTGCTTAGGGGTCAGGTTTCCAGAAATTCAGGTGGTGCCTCCACTGTCTCCAAGGTTCAGAGAAATGCTTGCTGCTGCTAGGAGCTCTAACTGCACCTGAGCCTCCCTATTGTGGGGGTGGGTGATAGATAGAAGCGGACATGGGAAGGAGGTTTTTGGGTTTTCCAGGAGGCAATAAATAGGGGAGGAACTAGTAGGGGCGTGCCTGCGCCTTCCTGGGAGAGGCTTGCTGAGGGCAGGCCTCGCACAACATTCCGGAAGTCTCCACAGTACCAAGTTCCAAAACACTGGTGGCTTAGAAATGAGGTCACTGGTAGAAGAAGTCAGGTGTGAGAAAACAACCTCTGGAGGCTGCTTTAGTGCAATACAAATGTGCTGGAGGGGTTTAATCAAGTAAGATGGGAGGGAGCTTTTTGGTCTGTCACAGGGCAACAGGCTACGGTGATCGGAGAGTTTACGCATTTGTGATGTGGCTGCACCCAAACACCTCCCACACAAGAAACTTCAAGGCCTTCTCTGTGTCCCAGGCCTAGAAGGGGAGTTAAGACAGGAGTGAGGACATGAGGACAGTCCTTGCAACTCAAAGGCACGGAACAGAACAAGCAGAAGTTGTAAGGGCAAGCAGAATTCAGCAAGATGCTGTTTGCTCCCACCCGGCCCCAGTGCTGATCTCCAGATCAAAGGCGAAAGGAAGCTCTTCCCTTCACATTTGACAGTTTACTTGTCTCTGAGCCTCTGATCCGATTGGGTCCCCGCCATCAGCACCCCACCCAGACCTGAGAAAAGTGTTTCCCCATTGCCTCCAAAGGCAGCTCCAAACTGGGGCTCCCAGCAGGCGTGACGATCTCCCATCAGAAAAGCCCGGAAGGGGGTTATGGAGAGCGGAGGAGAGAGTTTGGACAGGGGCGCTGGGGAGCACCGTCGGTTAGGGTGGCTGAAGTTCAGGAGGTGACGGAGCTGGGCGAGGCCTCCGGGGAGGTGCACGTCGACTGGTCTGAAGCATCTCCAGCCGCTTCCTTGGCACAACCTGGAGGGGCTGGGGGCACCCGGCCTCCCTCCCGCTCGCGCTTTTTCTGCTTCATGCGCCGGTTCTGGAACCAAATCTTGACCTGCGTCTCGTTGAGCTCCAGGGTGGCGGCGATTTCCACCCGCCGGGCCCGGCTCAGGTACTTGTTGAAATGAAACTCCTTCTCCAGCTCCGTCAGCTGCCGCGTAGTGAAATTGGTGCGCAGGCCGCCAGGTGAGCCCAGGCCCAGCTCCGACACCTTTGCTAGGGGCGGGGGCGAAGAAGGGTAGGTGAGTTCTCTCACCTTTCTCCTTCCCATCCCTTCCTCCCTGGCCAGCTCTGCACTTCATTCACCCTTCTATCCAACTTCTGTTCCCAAAGTCCTCTTGGATGACCTGGCACACCCCACTCTCAAAGTGTTCTCCAAATATAGAGCAACCTCTTCCACATTTCCATTCCCTATCCCGTCCCCACCCCACTTAGGCACATCAGGTCCTGGGCCAGTGCTGGGCACAAAAATCAGGAAAGTGGAGAGTGTGTATGAAGACTTACCCTTTAAGGTAAACGGGCACTTACTACATGGGGACACCGCACCTGTTCTGAGACGGGGCGGGGCGGAGTGCTTTTACCTGCCTCTACCAGAGTGTCTCAGGGAAAGAAACTCAGCCTGGGCCCAGGACAACTCAGGGCGGGAGCAGCAGAGTGGCTTTGGGACCCCAGAGAAAGGGTGGGCCCCGCCTGAGCCCTACCTGTCTTGGGCGGGTTCCTCTTAACCTTCATCCAGTCAAAGGTCCGAGCTGAGGGGATGCTAGGTTCTGATGAGCAGGGCGATTCCTTGTCCTCAGAGAGGAGATCAGCATAGGCGGGTGCAAAGCTTGTTGACTCTTCTGTCCCGTAGGGAGGCTGCGGCGTGGGGTAGGGCCCGGGGTCAGCTCCACCAGTTCCATAGCTGTCGGATAAGCCTCCTAGTTGTGCCGCATAGCTCGATGGGTGGAAATAGCTTCCATCTCCTTCTGGTTGGCCCAGAGGGTAGTACTGAGAAGGCCCATAGCTGGGGCTGCAAGTTGCTGTGGCGTACCCCGAGGACCCAGAGCTGGGGAAGGGCACCCCCAGTGCCGAAGGTGGCTGCTGGGCGGTATAGCCTGAGTTCTGCTGAAGCGCGGGGCTGGGTAGTCCCTCACCATAGTGGATCTCGCTTGCGTAGCTGTCAACAGCGGGAGCCGAGCTTGGGGGAAAGGAAGTAGGGGTGCTATGGGCGCTGTAGGCGCTGGGTCCCCGGTTACAGAGTGGATACTCTAAGAAGGAGTTCATCCTATTATAGTCCATGCGTAGAGGCCGCAGGAGGGTCGGCCCGTTTGGGGGAGACACCCTCTTGCCCTACAACCTTTCGGCAGTATGTCACAGCGCTGAAGCTTGCATCCATGGCCTGGTCCAGCCCGCCTGGGCTAGCGCTCCCCCAGGAAAGGGGTAAGGAGTGGGGGTGGAGGGGCGCATGTGATCTCTCCCAGGCCAATGGGCGCAGTGGGCCAGAGTTTGGCAGCCCCAGCGCCCATCCATCACCCCCCAATCATTAGCATGACAAAGACACTTCAATCACCCGCAGCCCATCCATCTGAGAGCGACATGGAAGCGTCAAAAACATCTTTCTTCAAAGACTTTTGGAAAGAAGGGATGGGGGGTGGGGGGGAGTTAGAGAAATATTCAAGACTTTCCTCCCTTCCCAACCCCCAAAACCTTCAATAGGCTCCTGGGTTATTAGATTTGGACAAATTCAACCCAGCTGCCCCTCACTCTTCCTACCCCCACCCCAAAGGAGCCTTCTCCCTCAGGCTGTAGATGAGGAAGTAAGGAATCCAGCCTCCTTACTTTGCCCAGAACTCTTTCTCCCAATTTGTCTTGGGGTGATGGGCTAGGACACCCGGGTGAAGTATGTTATCTTGGGCCAAATGGATGACTGTGAAGGAAAAGTGTGCAAAAACACCTAAGGGTGTGAGGTGGAGTCTAAAATCTAGAGGATGAATTCATTAAGAGAGGGGTGGGAAACTGACATTTCAGGGAGAACGACAGGACAGAAATATAGAGGGAGGATGAGAAATGCCCCATTTCTCTCTCCATCTTGCTGCATAAATGCTCTCTTCTCATTCACACATCCATTTCTCTCCCTCAGCTTCTCTTTATATTCCTTCTGTCTCAATCCATCTTTTCATTCGTCCATCTCTCTCCATATTTATATTCGTTCCCTACCTATCCATCAACTCATCTCTCTAGATGTATTTATCCTCTCTCCAGCCATCCATAGCTGTAGTTGGCTCACTCACTCAGACTCAAATAACTTCCTGTATCTCTCCAGAGAGCCATAATGAGCACCGAGCTAGGTGATATTTACAGGTGGAGAGGAGGGCATTTTTATCCTTTTTCTGAAAGGTTTAAAACTAGCGTGGATCCTGCATTTTTTAGTTTTCTCCTACTTCTGTCTCCACCACCCTCCATGCTTCTCCCTACCCCCCAAAAGAATTCCAGGACTCAAATCCATAAGCTCAATACCAATTACATCTTAAAGATTACTCAAATTTTCAATGACTTTTCCAGAATAGATCAAGGGAGTTTGCTCAGAGAATGGGAGATTTAGTACGGAGGTCCTGAGGTTCAGGAGTGGACTCTCATCCCTTTCTACTCTTATGTGTCTGTTGATTCAGGAATGGGGGAGGAGAGAATAGGAAGTGACTCCTTTACTCTCTTCAGACTCGGCTGGGACTGGAAGAGAAGTTCTTAGGTAGAGCCCATTGATTCTCCTCCTCCAGACTCTGAGGACAAGAGCTTGGTGCAATCCAACACCCACGCTCATTTGTAACCTGTCAGGGTGTCTGCCTGGCCTAGAGGCCTGGGGCCGGGGCTAGGGCAAGTCCAGGAGGGCAAGAGTTCAGGGAGAGATCTTTGTAAACAATTGAACTCAGGAGAGGAAGAGAAGCAGGTGGAACAGGTCCAGAGAGAAACCTCAAAGTTTCTCAGGCCTCCCCACCCCCAAAAAGGCAGGGTGAGTATTCATCTTTCTGCAAGGAACCCCAAAGTTGTCTCTCAGTCTGTGTTTCTTCATCTTTCTATTTCCCATGCCCCCTCCTCTTGCCTTCCCTCTACAGTTGCCTCTCCTGCTTTCTATCTTTATCCCCAGAATTGCACTGCCTTTCTCTTCCTTTAACAACTGTGAGCCTCGCTTAGCTCCCAACCAAGAAAGAGCTCAAAGCATTTCACAGGACCCCTGCCCCTTTCCCTCCTCACATGTTACTTCAGACCCCGGCTTAGGACCAGGACAAGTTGGGGGAAGGGGGACCAGCTGGTAGCTTCTTTAATAGAGATACAATAGGGGAGGATGAGAGAATGTTCACTGCCAAAGGGATGAGGGCAGACAAAGGGAAGGAGGACTGAAATGGGAGGCAGGGGTGGCCTGCAGAGGGACTGAAGAGAAAAGGGTGTTGAGGTGAGAACAAACATATTACTTTCTATTTCCCCTTTTTGGGTTTGTAGATGCTCTCAGCTTTTTCCTCTCACTTTAAGATGTTCTCCACAGAAGGCTTTGGAGAAGAAAGGTATAGGGAACTAGGATTTCCCTTCTAACCTCAAATCTGAACTAGGCCTATAGCTGAGGGGCTATAGACTGGCTGCCCCGCTTCTGAGAGACCGAGGTTTCTTCACTTTCCCTCAACCTGGAGGAAACCTACTCACCTCATTCCTTGCCCTCTCAATCATGGGAAAAATTTGAGGTCTCAAGGAGGAAGTAAATCCCAAACCAGTTGAATAAAACAGTAGACATCTGTGTGGGAGTTAGGGAAATGCAGTCTCCTGAGTAACAGTTGAAGTCGCCAGTAGTCCATTATTAATGACAGGAATAAAAGGGGTGGGGCAACATGCCTCAAGTTATAATGTCAGTGACTGTTTTAGCCTCAGCTTTCCAAAGTCACCATAATCTCCAGTTCATTCCTGAGTCTTGCTTCCTTCCCTTGTGCAGTGGAAAAATTTTAACTTTTCCCAAAATTCCTGCTGGCTATCCCAGCCCCAGCAGAAAGAACTGGGGGAAAAAGCAACTTGACTCCCTAGGTTCCCAAGTCTCTTCCTCCTTTAAAGAAGCTTCAGCAGCTTCTGGCCTGCAGAGGAAGTCTGTGGAGCCTGGATTCCTTGCTAAATCCACAGCTGAGTACAAAATAAAACAAACAAAGGCAAGTAATTCACATCTGGAGTAGCCTATGGGCTATAGGATTTTCTGGTTGACCAAATGAACTTCACCAGAGAAGGACTGGTTAGTCCCAACACCAAAGTGAAATGAAGTTGATTTCTTCATTTATATAATCCACTTAGACATAATTTATATAAGAGCAAAGAGAACATAAGAATGTTTGAGAGGTGTTAGTCCTTACCACATGGGAATGCAGACAGGAAACCCATTCTAATTAGGAGGGAGATTAGATGTTTACACCTGATTTTGGCCTTTTCTGTAGAGGAAGCTCCTGTAACTAGGGGTTGGCAGGAGCAATCAGAATAGTTCTTTCCTTAGGTCTTTGTCTCTTTGCCTGCTCTTCTCAACCCAGATCGTAGAGGCCAAGCCCAAGATCAAAGGCTGGAACTTAAGAATTAAAAGGATATCCAGGGTTATAATTTCATCTCTATAGGAGATGGTTTCTTGTTGCTGTTCGTGAGCAGGATAGAATTTGAATTCAGTGATGTTTCGTTTAATGGAAGCTCATTAAATTGTCACAAACCTGGTTGAGTACCAGAAACTATAGGTGGTGGATATTGTGATGAGAATATCATTAGTTTGGGGACCAGAAAATTTGAGTTCAAATTCTTGCTTGACTAGTTCTTAGCATTTTGACCCTGGGCAAGTTTCATTGTTTTTCATTTTTAGCCTCAGAGGAGAAGAATGGGTTTAATGCTACTTATTTCATTGCATTGTTAGTAAGATTAAAGTAAATTTAAAAATACAAACCACAGGGAACTCTAAACGTATGAGTCAGTCTTCTGTTTTTAATATAACTAGCATATTAAAATAAGGAAATATGTGATAGGAAAATAGCACATGTGCTCTATTGTCATGTAACATATCACCATATATTATACACTATGTACTTTATCATATGCAAATTCACTCAAAATTGAGAAGGTTGGCTCTATTTAGGCAAAGGATTTTCTCCTAAATTGAAGAGTTTTTTGAAAACCGAAACCTAATATTATGTAATCTGTAAAGAACCCAAATGATTAAAATTGTAGCAGAAAGGTTTGAGGTTGTATATTAGCAAGAACTTCCAGATTTTCCAAATAGTTGGAAAAAATGTTTTCGAGGGAGGACATTGTTTCTCCTCTCTTGAGGGATTTAGCTTATAAATTGTCCTTCCTGGGGGAGAGGGGGTGTGGGTTGGACCTCACTTCTATAATCCAGATAGATCAGTAGGATATAAACTTTCATCAGGAAAGAAAAGTCAATCAGAGAGCTGACATCTTTCTATAAAGAAAGACTCAAGTGATATGAAGAATTGAAATAATTTCCTACTGAATTGAATTGGGTTTACCCAAGTGCAGTAGTTGTGGCCAAAATAGCCACTTTGAAAACCTTATCAAGTACTGATCAAGCTGAATTTGTATCTGAATGACTGTCCTGACTGTGTGATTTTTCTGTGGTGGTTAGAGGTTTTAGGAGAGTTCTTTCACTGTTGATTCTCCTTTTAGAAGAGGAAGCAGCTTGTTAGATGTCCTTCAGGAACTAAATATCTGCCCCACCCCTGGATGTGGAGAGAGGATTGAGGGGTCTGGGAGGCAAGACCAGTGGAAGAGCAGGGCTAGGCTGGAGAGGTCAGTAGAAAGACTGGGGTCATTCATACCAACCACAACAGGTAAAGAGGATGACATGGGACCCCACTTTCTTCACACTGAGGAAATGTATTTGACCAAAGCACATTTAAGGAAGATGTACTTTGGGAGCATTAGGTGCTTGTTAGAGAGGTGGGGGATGGGGGGGAGTGGGAAAGGCAATTCAGCAGGGCTATGTAGGGAGATCCAGAATTTGTACCAGTGCTCTGATGCTCCAGCAACCAGATAAAACCTGACTAAAGGGGACTTTTTTAAAGATTGTATTCATTATTTTTAGAGAGAGAAGGGCAGAGAAGGAGGAAGAAAGGGAGAGAAACATTAATTATGGGTGCCTTTCATCTGCCTCCAGCTACTGACCTGGTGGAGATGAACCTTGCAACTTGGTTATGTGCCCTGACTGGGAATCAAACCAGTGACCTTTGGGTTCGCAGACCGGTGCCTATCCACTGAGCCACCAGCCAGGGCTAGAGGGGACTTTTAAAGTCTAGTACACCATGTCAAAGAAGTAGTTTGGTGTCTGTCTCTTTTTGTATAAAATATCCAACTTTTTTTCAAACAAGAGTAAACATAACCAAATATTAGGGAAGATGGCAGGGGATGAAAGCCAGAGGAAAACACAGCTAGGACACTTCTTAATATTCATATTTATCCAATACCTGGCATCTGGTACACAGTACTGCATCCAATTACATGCTTAATGAAAAAATTTCTCTCCCTTCTCATTTAAATAAGGACTATGGGCTCAGTTTTGGTGTAAAGATACAAATTAAAATTTGTTAAAATGACTCTACCAAATACTTGGGAGGTAGGCAATTGTCACCACCTCCATTTAAAAACACACAACACCAGCCACAATAAATATGTAATGCATTGTTTGCGAAGACTAATGAATATACTTTTGGCACATATCAATGTGCAGGACATTAGAGGCATTTAGTTTTTCCATTTATTTTACAGATGGAGAAACTGAGGTCTGAAAAGGGAAAGGGACTTGCCCAGGCATAAGTTACATTATTTTAATGACTCAGGGTTATCATGATTGCCAATAATTCCTCAATCTAATGGTCCTTTGCTTTCACTATAATATTAATGAGCCATTCTTTTTAAAAGAATGACTCACCAAAAGCTTGGCAGACTGACCAGCAGCTTTCGGGATGGCACTGAAACCTTCCTACTCCAACCACAGTCAATTTATATCCAGCCTGTGCTACACACCACTCACATTTGGTCCTGACCTAATCAGTATGAGATAAGTTAGTGCAGCCACTTGGCACTGCCCTCTAACCTGCCATCACTGGGGGGTCTGCTGCCTTATCTGGGAATCTCTCCTCTTCTCCTTCCATCTCTAAAACCAGCCAGAAAAACCTCAGGCTAAAAGAGGCTGACCCCAGAGATGAGAAAGAAAAAGAGCTAATTTGGAACACAGGCACCCTGAACCCCAATCTTTTATGAATCTGAAATTGCTGGGTATGCCTTTGAGTTTGAAATTGGATGGGAAGATTGAAAGCAGGAGTCATTTCCTTCTGAAAATACTTTGCCTCTTTGCTCTGCTGTGATGGCATCAGAAATAGTGAGTTTCATGAGTATAAAAATGATGAGAGAGAGAGAGGGAGAGAGACTTGTGTGTTGCTTGTAAAAGGAGTTTCAGCTCCTTTCTAATAATCACTCAAGGGAAATGCTGAAACTCCTGATTCCCTTGTTTCTCACCCCCAGGATAGACAGGTAGATCAAGCCTTTGGCTGGACCCTCCTGGGTCCCCAGTCAATCTGGCAGGTAGACATCAGGACTGATGCCACCTCACTCAGACAGGAGCTGAGATTCCCTGCCCTTTGGGTCACTGATTTAAGTTGGGGAGGCTTGGAAGGCAATAGCTGGGTAAAGTGGGTCAAAAATTTTTAAGCATGAGAGGAAGGCAGGGAGCAAGGTGGCACTATGATCCAGCAGTACTTCTCAAGCTTTAATGTTTATATAAATGATGCGGGAATCTGCTAAACTAAGATCTTTATTCAGTTTGGAGTAGGGCCTAAGATGCTGCATTTCTAACTAGCTCACAGGTTGTGCTGATGCTGCTGGGCCATAGAACAGTAAGGCCCTTAAAGAACCAGAGCCTCAGAAGCCCCTGAGCATTGTAGACCAAGCTGTGATCCCAAAATGTGAATTCTCTCCAGCAGAGCAGATCCTGCATTTTTGGCATTGATGAAGGGTGCTCTTCTTTTGACCAAAGAAAGCTGGAAAGTGGGCAATTAGCAAGATCCTTCTGGTATTCTTGATCTTTGTAACAACCTGTTATAGCTGAAAAAGCATTTTTAATTAGACCAAATTATCCAGTTTGGCTATCCATAGAAATCAAAGCCCCAGCTGAAATGCGTTTCATTTTGTTAGTGTGGAAATAGCTATGTGCTGTGACTTTTAAAATGTTAAACACTGCCTATGGGCATATTTTATGGAGAAATAAACACACAGCCCAATGATATGTATAGTATGGTTTTAATATATTGTATATTCACTTATTTATGAGGAAACTAAATACACAAGCCAATAAGCTGTGTATTATTACTTTAATATATTGAATTTATTTCATACCTATATATATGAGGGAAAATAAACTAATAAGATACACAATATTATTATAACACATCTAATTGTTCTATATTTATAAAAGAAACAAGTGCAATTTAACATGACATAAGATTATTTAATGCAGGAGGTGAATTCTATATTAAGACAGTTCAAGGGACTAAGTTTCAGCTGAATAATGTGTGTACTTCCCACTCTGAGGGACCAGTTTAAAAAAAAAATTGGTGAGCACCTGTTTAGTCCTTTATGTCACTACCTATGTTGTTGTCTCCTGCCTTTTCCTTTCAGTTGTTGCCTGTAAGTGCCTGGTACTCCAAGTCCCCATCCTGCTGGTCAAGGGGAAAGTCTGGGAGGCCCAGGAAATAAACTGATTTTAGAGACCTGCAGCATCTGCTAGGGAGGTAACCCTGCGATATCTATTTCTGAGCCCAAGAAATATTAAATAAACCTAAGGAGGATGGATTGCTTTCCAGGGCCCTTTAAATCTCCACGTTCCCCGAAAGAAACCAGAAGGCAGATGGGAAACATCGATCCTTGCTTCCCGCTTACAGGGTTTGCAAGTCGCCGGCCGATGCGGTGGGGGATAGAGGATAGTTTGAGGTGGCAAATGAAGTTGTTGGCAAAGACAGGTGGGTCTGCATTTGCCGAAAGCGCTGGCCAGGCTTCAAATCCCAGAACGAAGGATCAAAAGTCTGAGCCGCCGAGGCGGACCGCGGCCTGCAGCCCGCGGAGTCCCCTCCCCTTCCCACCCCCACGTGGATTCGCCGTCCATCATGCGTTCTCAGCCTCCGTTGGGTTTACTGTTTAAAATAAAACAAAATCCAAAAGGAGGCTCCTTGGCTCCCTTTCTTCACTGGACGATCAGAAAGAAAGAGGGTGCACAGGGAAGTCCCCTGGGCGGAACCCCGAACCCCGCTCATCCCGAAGCGGCTGTCATGGCGGCCACCAAGTCTTCCCTCGCCCTCCCTGCTGCCCGGCCCCAGCGCCATTTTGAGCATCATCCTTGCTTCCCCGGCTCCTCCCGCATGTCTTGCTCCTCCTTCTCTCCCTGCAAGCCGGGCGCCCGCCGATGCAGCCTGGGCTCCCAGCGCTAGCTGCCGCGCCGCGCCGCTCCGCTCCGCCGACGGTCTCCGACCCCAGAGGCCTGGATCGACTGCAGGGACGAAAGACCATTGGTGTCCCGCCCCGCTACGTTTTTCACTGGCCTCCAGGACTGCCCATGTGGAAGCCCGTTACCCTCTGGGGCACCGGACCTTGCTTCCCCAGAAATGCCCCAACCCTCACTCCACTTCTTTGCCCGGCAATGCCTCTAGACCTCGCGTCCCCAGGCTTCCTGCGCTCCGGAAAAAGTCCCTCCAACCATTTGGGGCATTGTAGCGAAAAACCGGGGAAACCCCAGGACTCCTCAGTTCAGTTAAACCTTTGTGCACCCCAGCCCCGCCAGCACTCCGCGGCCTGTGTCCGAGGCCTCCTCTCCTGGCACCCTGCTCTGTGGACAGCACACACTACCCTTACACGGGCTCCAAGCAGAGGCCCGGGAACACCTACGCTGGACCGAAGGCCATCTGTTAGGCTCTGGCGCGGTGACCCAGCTTCCAGCAAATCTCCAGTCTTTTCGGAGCTGCCGGAAGAGAAGCAGCCGCCAAGCAGGGGCCATTTTTTGCACCACCCGGACTTGGCCAGCCCAGGGCCAGACAAACCCTGGGCAGGAACAGAGGAAGTCAGGCCGGCCTAGGGGCATCGGGGCAAGGGGCTGCTTTCCAACACAAACACTCTATTAGTATGATAAAGACATTTATTTAATCTATGAAAATAATGTACAATAAATACTTTCCCCTTTTCCTATTATTAAAGAGTTTTAATAAATAATCTACGGTCTAAAACTTAAAAAATAGAGGAAACTAGGTTCCTCTAGTTCTTTTTAAAGAAAGCCCCCTAGAGTTTAATCATTCCTGAGATTTTGTTGGAAGGAGTCTACCAAACGGAATTTTTCTGTGATTTCAAAAAGACGCCGGAGTGCCCAAAATTTTAGAGAATAGAGGAAATGGATTAAACACTAACTCAATAACACCTGAATTTTAGCAAAACACATAAAGAACTCTAAAACACTTGAGGGCTGAAGGGCCTTGGGAGGAAGGTTCTGGGGGGCAGAAAGGCCAGGAGGAGGAGATGGTCAGGGGAACTGCAGGTCGATGGCGCACAGGGTGCTGGTGAAGAAGTCCAGCTCCTCCTCGGAAAACGGAACAGGGCTGTCAAGCGAGCCCTGCAGGCTTGGGGAGAGCCCTCCGGACAGCTGGAGACAGGAGTTAGCCGCGAAGAAATTGAGGTCGGGCAGGAACGGTGAATCCTGTCGCTCTGGGAAGACGTCTTCGGGCGACCGCTCCTGCTCCAGCCCGCAGGCCCGGTGCAAGGAGCAGCCGAGGCTTGGCGGCCCCACGCCCTCCCCGCGAGAGGCCAAGGCTGGGGCTCCCGGGGCGCCCTGGGAGCATGGCGCGACCTCGGGCGGGTGGGAGCAGGCTTCCCGCGCCTCCCGAGAGGCGGAGGAACAGCCGGAGCTGGCCTCAGGCTCCGCTGCAGGTTCGCCGGTGTCCTCTAGGGCACCTAGGCAGGCTGGCTCCGCATCGGGTAGCTCTCGGTGTTGCGTCTGACGCTTGTGTTTCATGCGCCGGTTCTGGAACCAGACCTTGACCTGTCTCTCGGTGAGGTCCAGCAAGGCTGCGATCTCGACGCGGCGCGGCCGACACAGGTACTTGTTAAAGTGGAATTCCTTCTCCAGTTCCAGCAGCTGCGTGTTGGTGTAAGCGGTGCGCAGCCTGCGCGCTCCGCCACCGGCCGCCTCCGCCAGCCCCTGGCCCTCTGCTGGGAAAGCAGACTCGGCGTCAGAGCGGGCCGCGCTCTCCTCCCAACCTCAGTTCAGCTGAAATAAAGACTACTTCCATCCGCCAAAAACAGTATCAGTAATACCCCTTCCTTTCCGCCCACCAAATCGGTTCTCTCTCACTGCTTTTCGCTTCTTTCCTGTGCTGGCACAGGCGGCTGGGGTCAGGGCAAAGCATGCACAGAACCGCCCACCAACGACGCAGGGGTTAGGAAGCGGCTCCCTTTTGCCCCCAGAACCTCAGGGTCCCCAGCACAAGGCTTCGAGTGGACCCCTTAATTCGGACTTCCTCAGGAAGAGGGTGTATAAAGAAAGATATTTCCTCACCTTCTTTCCTCCCTAGCTCGCAGCTTCACCCCTCTTGGGTAGGAGCTGCGGGAAATGGAACCAAATCTTTTCCTGCGCCCAGATTCAACCCTAACAACACACGTTCATTCCTCCACACAGATAAAGGGCAATCGAATTCTTTTCTCCTAGCAGAGATTGCTCTTTCCCAGCAATCTTACAAAATCTGCTGTAGGATTTTTAAAATCTGGCAGTGGCCAAGGCCTGCACCCCAGTCGTCTATTCTGCTTCTTCGTCCCTGGAATCAAGGGGGCAAGGGACCCCAACAAGCTCGCCACTTTTCCTTCCTCCGCCATCTCTTTCTCCCCCTCTCTTTTAGCTGCCCCTCACCCACCCCACCCCCTAACCCGTTTACCGACCTGTGGGTGAGCCGACCCCAGAGGCCGGGATGGAAGAGGCGGCCGGAGGGGACGTGGCAGATTGGCTGGGTTTCCTAGCGGATTTCTTCTCTTTCATCCAGGGAAACTCGGGGGCCAGGGGGGCTGCGGGGAGCGGCGGCAGCGGCAGAGCCGGCCCATCTTCGGCTAGCCTTTGGCTCCTGGGTCTCTGAAGGGTGGAGGCGCCGGGCTGGAGGCTGGGGAAGGTTTGCTCGAAAGGAGGAGGAGGAGGAATTAATGTCGACTCCTTGATTGATGAAGTTTGAAATGTCTCCAAGACAGCGGGGAAGGAAGTCAGACACTCGGCAAGCGATGGCTGGCTGTTTATAAACCCAATCTCCCTCTCAAATTCAAAATTCATGGCTTTCAATGGTGGGGGAGGGGGCCTGCTGGGGGGGGTGTCAGGAGGGAGGATCGGAAGGGACCCCCCCTCCTGCCCCCCCCAGGTTTATGTGATGGAGCGATTTTGGGAGGGGGAGATTTCGCTATCTCTTTTTTATTTTTTATTTTGGGCCTTTATAATTGTATATTGCTGATAAATACAAGCGTATGGGGACTCTCTCTATTAAACCCAGGACTCCGGTGAAATTGCAGGGAATTCTTGGTCACGCGATCGGCCTCGGCCAATCGCTCGTCCGGGCCTGGTGGAAAACAGAGAGCATTATTTGCTTTAATTGATTCAAAAACTCTAGAGGACCCCAACCTGGATACCATAAGCTCCCCAGTCCTCCCTCTTCCCAATGCCTCCTTTTCTCCAGGAAAACAAAACAAAACAAAACAAAACAAACAAACAAAAAAACTAAAGAAACTTTCCCTCATGTTTTTCACAGGATGAGAGGTTCTGGGAGCCCGAAAAACAAGAGAATCTAGGGAGAGAGTGTCCTCTTTTCTAAACATTTCAATAGAGTAAATTAATGCTTTCCATACATGGCAAGCAGCATACCCCCTCCCAAAAAAAAAGAAAGAAAGAAAGAAAGAAAATTCTCAATGTGGCAAGAAAAGGCAGTAGAAAGAGGCTTGCCCCCTTTGGGAAAAGTCAGTGTTAAGGTGCAATAAGGAAGAGAGAAGATTTACAATCATCAGTACCACTATCCCCATCCTGCCCTCCAAAAGCAACAGATAAATCTTGGAAAATCGACAGACAGTCCCAGGCTGACACAGAGGAGTGAGATCGATGGTGAGGGTCCCTTTTGGGCCTCTGGCCTTCATAGCTGTGTGGTCTTAGTTCCCTTCTCTGCCCAGTGTTTGCAGCACTGCCTCTGCCCCTGTGTCCACCTGCCTTCCTCACCTGGTGGGGTCTGCATTCCTCTATGACACCCACCCCACAACAGTCAGGGTCTAAAAGGCAATGCACTCACTCAAGCCTCAAGCCTGTTTCTGTGCCTGTGTCCAGGAACATGAGTGAAGGTGGTAAACATTTATTTAACTTAGTATACTCTCAAAGTTCAGGTCCATATCTGGGGGGAGGAGGTCCTCCCTTAGGACAAAAAGATGCCCCCTCCCATTTCTGTCTTTGTGCTAGTGGGGGGAAAAATCACCGTCAATAAAGAATTCCCTGAATATGAAGGGGGTGGAAATAATGACTGGTGAGATGATATTCCTCTTCTGGTCCCTGGGGGAGTTTTTGTTTGTTTTGTTTTTTATTTTAAAATAATTGAAATACTGTGAACTTCAGGGAGTGCTGTAATTTACTGGAGGGAGGAGGCACAAGACTTAGGACCCCCAGCAATTGGTGGGAAACCAGGTCTCAATGCAGAAAATGAAAAGTCGATCTGGGGGAAGATTTTTAAATAAGTGGGTCAGAGGGACGGAGAAGAGATGAGGCTATCAATCTTAGCCCCCTGACAGCTCCCTCAGATGGCATCAAAGAATTTGGCTCTTTGGGAAAGCAGAAGGAACAGCCGAAATTCCACATCCCTTTAAAAGGCCTGGGGGTAGGGGGTGTTAGCACAAGAGAAAGGTGATTCTGGGAGATGGGGAAACAGATGGGAAATGGGGACAGAGGGAAGGCGCTGAGTTGGATGGAAAGTTTGTCTGAAGAACTCCCACGGCTCTGGTCTCCCCTCCCCCTTGGGCTCTCAGCTGCCCAGAAAGGAGGAGAAGGCTGGTTAGCAGAGAAATGGCAACTCAGCCGGGAGCTGGAACTAGAAACTTTCTGTCAATGTAACAGCCGCGTGGGTGGTGGTGAGTATTCATCCGCGTGGGTGGTGGTGAGTATTTAAAAAGGACAGAGATGTCTGAATCTGAATGGAAGGGGGAGGGCTGTAGGACGGGGTGGGGGTTGGCCGACTGGCAGGGCAAACTGGCCAGGGTCGGTTATGTCCAACTCAGCTCCAAAGAAAGCAAATTTCACCATTTAGAGGTGTGAGTGGGAGGGTAGGGGCCAGAAGAACCTGAGTAGTGGTTATCTGGAAGTTGTTTAATGAGGCCTGAGAGCGAGTTCGCCCTTGGCCACCCCTGGAGAAGCCCAGAAGTTTTTTCACGAGCTCTGGAGCTGGCTGCAGGGTCCAGCGCTCCCCTCCGCAACAGCCCACTCTGGCTGTTCCTGTAGGAAATACGGCTCTCCCTAACCCTGCTGACAGATTTTACTGCCAGATTAGAGAACAGCAGAAAACGTGGGTGTTAAAAGGGGCCAACGGAGTCCTCCTTTCCAGAGACACTGCTCCCCCGTCGCCCTGTGGTGCTGTGGATCTTACAGCACAGATATTTTCCCCATGACTTTGGCTGCTAAGCTAGCGCTGGAATCTCGCAGGAAAAAAGGGTGGGGGACAGACGCCAAGCCAAGTTGGCCCTTATTTTTCTTGTTTGCCATTCCGTCTTTAAGCCAAAGCCCTGTTTTTCAAACTCAAGCTAAATTCTCTCCTGGCCTCCCTTTCTCCTGCTAAATAATCCACTGGCACCCCCGGAACTAAACATGGCGCTTCATCTAGTTATACCATTAAGAAAATGTTATTCGGGAAAGAGGAAGAGAGAGAGAAAGAAAAACCCTTGAGCGTTATTTGATCCCAATCAAACTTTGCACGCTCTTATGCCTTTAAATTATAGCCTGACCCAATGCTAAATTGCTTGCTGCTTGGATGAGCCGAGTCCAGTTAAAATCCTATAGGGTGGGGTGTAGAACTCAGGTTGCTTTTTTATTGTTATTTATTGTTGCATAAAGACTGTAATTACTAACCTTGGACTGCCAGGATGCAACATAAAAATGAAAATCAGCCCTCGCTTTTAGGCTGAGGGCCTACAACAATTCTCAACCCCCCCACACACACACTATCACTACCACCAAATATATGCTCCTAATTAAGCAATGCGGGCGCATCGCTTACAATTAGAATTATGCAACTCTTCAGCAAGCAGCCATCGCTTCCCTTTCAACGAATTAGCTCCATATTTCAGCCGCCCTGTCTCCTCGCTCTTATCGACTCCAGCGACGCAGCGGTGACATTTCATCTTTGACAGACCCTCTCTATACTCGCTCCAATGTGATAAAACTTTTATGGAACCACGACTAAGAAATGAAGTTTTCCTAAGGATCATGGAAACAGAGCCGCATATTAGCCTGGGGACCATTTTATTGACGCTTGGATCCAACAGCTTCTCCCACCCTCCTCCTCTCCCTTTTTCCTGGCAGGGGAAATCAAAGGCGCCTCCACCCCCAGTTTTATTTAGTGATTTAATTTCACTTTGGTTTTAAGGTTTGACCTGAGAAGTCCAGGCCTCAGATTTCCACCCCCCCCCCCCTTAGATTAATCATTTTTCTTTGTTTTCATTTTAGACCCAATGGTGGTTGGGTTTCAGGTCACGTGACGACTGTTTTGTAGCTCCGGAAGAGAACTGTGAAGTTTAGGTTCTGTGGAAGGAGCAGTAATCAGGTCCATTTTTGTTGTTGTTGTTGTTGCTGGTGAGGGCGGGGCGGGAGGGCGGTGAGGAAGTTGTGGCCAAAGGAGCCAGAAGACAAAAGGTCAATGAATGAGAAAAATGGAGAGGCAAAGAAGTCAAACAGAAAGTCCTAGAGAGGACACCCAAGAGTCCTCCTTTCCCCTAACTTGTTACTTAAATCTCAGCTAAAGAAGGTGGCAGTACGTTCCAGACTCCTGTGAGAAAAGCTATATAAACACAGCAAGGGGAGGTAGGCGCCTGAGCAGTGGACAAAACGGCCATGATAGGGCCTTCAGTGTCCTTGTTCCCTTGGGGGAAATTTGGCAGTCAGCAGCTCTGCTATCTAAATTGGACCACCAGGACAAGATAAAATTGATAACAGAAAGTTTATTCAAGAATTGTTTGACAGACAACCCTTTTAAGTAAGGAAAAAAGTAACTACGGAAGAACAAAGGAAGTTCCAAGAGGGAATTAACTCTAATTCTACAAATTCAGGACTATACAGTGACAATTAGGAGCTGAGTTCATGCCTTTTAGAACTAATTACAATTGCTCATAAGTACGAGTTTAACATAAATCTACAGCTCTTTTCTAGAGTACAATAATAACTAAAATAGCTGGTTTTACATGACAGGAAACACGTCCTTTATAACAAGTAAATACTAAAAAAAAAAGTACAGTTTTTTTTCATTTTTCCCTCATATAAATACGTAATGTAAGGGGATAAATAATACAAAAAAAGAAAAAAGAAAATATTTTAACAGGCTATGACCAATAAATATATATGAAAATGTTCACTAGAACACACACTTTTTGAGCGATACTGGACTCCTGCAGGCCCAGGCATCTCTCACAGTTGTTTTTATACCCATTAAAATGTAAACTCTAAGTGCAACAAAAGTGTCCTGTCAGGGGTTTGAGCAAGGCACACAGGCCCAGCTGCAGCCCCTGCCTGGGACAGACAGTTTGTTAAAATATACCCTGTTTTCACGTTAAGTCAAGAGAGCAACAGAAGAAAAGAAAAGTGTAGAAGAACCTCGTGTCTCCGATTGCTTTCTGTGGAAAGAGGGGGAGGGATGGACCTGGAGCTAAGATGAGTGGGGGAGGCAGCAGAATGGGCAGACCTTCAGTCCTGACAATTTGCCTGCCCTCACCTCCCAGCTTTTCATAAAAGAAAAAAATATATATATATTTATAATATAGACAGCTCTGACTTTCAAGATCTCCCACCATCCCTGAGCCCTCTGAAAACTGTAATTGATGGGGGCGGGGGTATAGATATTAATGTCCTAGAGCAGAAAAATATGGGGCTAGAAAGGAGTGCCCAATTAATCTCAAATAGATGGGAGGAAATTTTGAGGCTTCAGGGAAGTGGGAGGGGGAACTTGCTTGGTGCCCCTGGTTTTGAAATGTTTCCTAATTCTTTTTAAAGGAGAATTGCAAGGGGGGGAAAAGCCCAAGATTTGGGGGAATTACCCACGGAGGCGGAAGGTAAGTTGGTTGGTTGATGATGGCCTAGCCATCTTGTCTGATTTTTAAAATGTGCTTCTCTGCCTTGTTTTTCTATCTCCTCCTTCTTCTGCCCCACTCCCACGCGTGGAATTCCAGCTGGGTGTTGCTGGAGGCCTAGGGTTGATGGGGTCATATCCAATCTGCTGTGGACTCCTTTCCAGCGAGTTGGCAGACAAATGGAACAAGGGCTGGAGGATTTTAAAAAGCAACCTTTCAGGCCAGGAGAGAAAAGAGCTCCAGGCCTGTTCTTCCCAGGAAGCCTGGCTACCACTTCTCTGTCTCCTCCTTCAGGCCTCCAGACTGCCCGGCTAGGCTCTCCCCCACCCCTTGACCTCACCCCTCCGCCCTCCCTCTCCCATTTACAGGTGTGTTAACTTGGGCGCTTCTTGGATTCTACCCTGAGGAGGAGGCGCATGGTGAGAGGAGAGGTCTGTGTAGGTGGGGTGAGGGTCGCAGGGTCCATGGTGCTGGTTGGGGGCCATAGGGGGCGCCCCGTTGTAGTCCAGGGTCCCGGAGGGGTGGTGGGAAAGGTGATTGAGGCCGTAGAGGGAGGGGCCGGCAGGGGGCGGCAGCGGATCCGCGTAGCCGCCACCACCCACGTACACTGGACTGCCCTGCATAGTGGGCGTCCCGTAGGCGCCCCCGTTGGCTTGGAGGACGTGGGGCTCGTAATCGGGCGCCGGCGTCTGGGGGTACTTCTGCGGGGCGCCACAGCCTTTGAGAGGGGGCTGGTAGTTGGAGGACAACGCGTAGGCATTCTGGTGGGCTTTGCCGAAGGTGGGAGGGGACGGGCTCTCATAGCTCGGGGTCATAGAGTGTAAGGCGTTCATGAAGCCGGCCGTGGACTGCATGGGCTGAGGGGGGCTGCCGGCAGGGGAGGGGCCCCCAGACGATGAGGCCAGACCCTTGGCTTTCTGGTCCTTCTTGTACTTCATGCGCCGGTTCTGGAACCAGATCTTGATCTGCCGCTCGCTGAGGTTCAGCAGGTTGGCCATCTCCACACGGCGCGGCCGGCACAGGTAGCGGTTGAAGTGAAACTCCTTTTCCAGCTCCACCAGCTGCGCGCTCGTGTATGCGGTCCGCGCCCGTTTGGACGCCGCAGACCCCGTGGGGCTCTTGTCCCCTCCCCCGCCGCTACCGCCCCCGCCACCACTGCCTCCGCCGCCGCCTCCGCCGCCACCGCAGCCCTCCGCTGGATCCAAGGGGGAGGGGTGGGAAGAGGAGAAAATGAAATAAAAGATAATTACTGAACACGCCGAAATTGAATGCATCGTTTCTTAATAAATCCAGGCCTGGACTCGGAGCCCCCCCGCCACCTCCCCTTCCCATCCCCGCCTCCTCCTCGCTACCACCTCCCCCCTACACACACACCCGTCGCATTAGCGGACACTCTATAATAGTGGCATTTATTAAGAGACCTGTTCTCCTCTCGCTGCCCCAGCTTATGAAAATTTGATCATGTCACGCAGACAGAGCCACATGGCCATTTATTTAGGGCTGGATGTTCTCGAGCACGCTTTCTCCCTCAGTCCTAATTCCAGGTCTGGGAAGATGCTCCCCACGTCCTACCAAGTCCTGTGGACCAGGGTGGGTTCCCAAAGAAGACCATTTAGAGAATCTGAACATCCGTGGGCTGGGCACGAGAGTATGGCAGGAAGAGGCTTCCGTGCCTGGAGGCCCGGACCCTGGGCAGCCCGAGCGATTGTGATTAATACCCACAGTAATCATACTTAATAATCAGTTGACGACACTGCGTCTACCGGCAGCGTCTTGCGGCCCAGTGGCCTTGGAAGACCTGAGGCCCAGTGCCTGGCCTTTGGGAGCTTTCGGGAGGTCCAGTGGAGGGTGGCTGGAGGGAGTGCGTGTTGGTGGGGTCAAGGGTCACCAGGTGCTGGGAGGTAAGGGAGCTGCACCGCTGCTGCAAGGCACCTGATATTGTTCCCAGCCGCCGCTTGGGCGCCTAGGAGCTGGGTGCTAGAATAACAGTGACATTCCTCGCCCGGACAAAAGCGGACTATGAGGAAGGCAGAAAGCTGGTACCTGTGCCGGGGGAGCTGTTTTTCAGCTTGGACGTCTGCCTCGACTCTTTCATCCAGGGGAATATCTGTTTGGTGAGGGTGGAGTTGGAGCCGGGACCACATTTGGGGGGGCCGCTTTTGCCGGACCCGCCCCCATTGCTGCTGTTGCTAGTGGTACTGGTAGGTGCGGCGCTGGGCGGGGGTGAGCCGGGTGGGGCGGACAGGGGCTCAGGGGCCAGACCAGGCCTCATGCAGCTGCCGTTGAGCTCCTTGCCCTTAGCATGCGGGGTGGCGTTGCCCAGGGACTGCAGCGAGCACGCTGAGCGCTGGTAGTCACCCTCCAGGTGCGTGGCGGCCTGGAAGGGGGGTTGGGGGGCACCATCGTAGCCGAAGCCATTACTGCCAGGGTATGAGGAGTAGCCTCCGAAGAGTGCAGCCGCGGCGTTGTCGTAGTAGGTGGCTTTCTGCATCGCTGGGCGAAACCCGGGCAGTGGGTGGCAACTTGCAAGGGCCTGATACCCTCACGACCAGACATTGGCACCCCTGGGGGTCACGTGAGGCGCCGGACCCCCCCTACCCTTTCTGCCCCCCTCCTCCCGGGGTCTGTTCCGAGCCGCTGACCTGCGGGGCGAGAGAAGAGACACAAGGGGGAGAAGAGGACTGGGGCTCGAATCCATCTTAAGAACTGAAAAGGGAACTGACATCAATAGGGATTTTTCTTCTCCCCAACCCCAACATCTTCACAGCAGATGCTGAGGCCACTTCCTGATTTGAAATGGATTTTTCCTACTCTAATGCTTTAATTTTAAAGTAAAAACCCACCAGTTTTCATTTTCATTTAAAAAATAAGGACTGTATTTCTTGGGGGACTGGCTAGGTATGACTTCTTACTGCAGGAGACATTGGTTTCTCGCCTGTTTGCACACTAGCCCCTGACCTCTCCTTTTCCCTCTCCCTATTGCCCCAACCCCAGCTCTTGAGATAAGGTGGCTCAAGAGGGGGGAGATGGGGAGGCTCTAAAATAAAAGTGTCATCAACACTCTCCTCTGAGCTGAGAGGCCTCCTGACTCTGTCTTCCCCATGTCCATCTAGGTCTCTCTCATCTGAGCAGTTAGCCTGAAGGAAAAATATCTCCAAAAGAGATAGAAAGAAGCAAGTTGAGCAGAGAAACTTCTTGTATAAGGGATCCTCTCCTTCCCCTCCCAACTCAAAAAGACAACAATGGCCTGACCTAGAAACTTCCTGAAGACTTTTTAACCTCCAGAACCAGAGGAACTGAGCATTTCTTGGTTTCCTGCTACAGGTACCACCACCTCTAGTCTGAATCTTTGCTCAGCCAACTCTGGGACAAGCCACAAGCAGCCCCCATGGGGCCCACAAATGGAACAGGATTGTTTCAATTCTCCTGACTGGGCTCACTGGTGCTGTGACCATTTGGCCCAGCTCTCCCCTCTCCTTCATTTTTTTCACCAGACTTAATTTTTTTCCCACCCTTTTCTTGACAGTTTGTTTCCTTTGGTTTATTCAAAAGAAGAAAGAAACTAGATAAACGCTGGACTTTTCTACCAAAAGATGGGAAAAGGCTTCCTGAAAGAGAAAACAAAAAATCCCTAGGAAAAAAGAGTCAACAAAGCAATCTGAACAATATTATTCTCTGGATTGGAAACAGGGTACCCCTGTTTACTGAAGTTTTCTGAGGCAAATAAATAGATACAATCCGTGCAACCTTTTCAAAGGGCGGGGATAAAGGCTGAAGCTGTCATAAGATTTTGTATATTTCTTCTGAAACTTCTGACTTTATTTACCTCTCCCCCATCTGTCTTCACCAATGCCTCACCATCACTTTTTCATAAAACCTCCAGACTGATCCTCTCTTCTGACATGTGAGTTTGGAATACTTAAATCTCATTCAGCCCAGCTGGCAAACTCCAAAGAAAACTAAAAATAGGAAAATAAAGGAAAAAGTGCAAGTGAAGGAAATCCCGCCCACACATAAATCCCCTTCTTCATGGCGCAGATTTATACTAAGAAAAAAGCTAAGGTGGCTCTCAGTTCCTATTGGTTTCCGGGAAGAATTTGTTTCTGGAAAATACACATGGGTCTGCAAAGCAGCAGGTCCTTTCAGGGAGAACTGGAGTTCAATTGACCAGGCTGACCCAATCCTTTTATTATTATTATTACCATTAGCCTCTGATGACTTTACCAAAATTAGCTCTGGGGTAGCCTGGCTGAAGGGGGAATTAATTAATAGGCATCAGTTGAGTATGTTATTAATAGAAAGAATAATAGAATAAAATAAAAACGTTGAAGGGAGTTGGCTGACTGGGCCCTGGCTTTATTTAGTCTAAATGATTGTTACAGCGGTGGTAGTGATGATGATGATGATGATAATGATGATGGTGGTGGTGGTGGTGGTGATAAAACAATAATTTGAATAGACGCCGGAGGCCAAAATTTCTGTCGCTCCCCTGCAATAAACCCGCAAACCAACGCAGGACCAAGCCCAGGAGTGTGGGAAGCGAAGGAGCCAGAGGCGAGATAGGAAAGAATAGAGACTCAGCCTCCGGGGAGAAAGGGACGGGAAGGTTTTCGGGCCGGCTTAGCCCGCGGCTGCGGCCGCGGACCCTGCTGCCGCCGGGCTGTCTCGGCAGCTGCTGCCGCGGTAGCTGGCGACTAGCTATGCTGTCCCGAGGAGGCGAAGAGAAAGCGTTCAGGATGCCGAAACGGTTAGCGATGGCAGGTTCCAAGCGCACCGGTTGAGGGCCCAGCCCTGCAGGCAGCAGCAAGTTTGGGCGCTAGAGGTAACCAAATTAAAAGGCGCTTGAGCAACTCCGCTCCGGGACTTTGCCAGGCCGAGCTGGAGGGCGCCGAGGCCTGTCTGACGGGACAGTGAGATGAGGGAACGGTGCCGAGGGGATCCGAGATCTTGGGATCCAGGAGAAGTGGGGGTGGGGAGCAGCTCTACCAAGCCAAACATGACTATTCCCCTTGCCTCCATGTTGGAAAAACCCAGGCTCCATATGGCTTCTCGGGAGCTAGACGGTGGCTTCTGGCCTCCCCCAGGGTCTCGCTGGAGGGAGCCACCCCAAGAACCCCACTTTGCCAGGCACACCCCCGGAAGAGCGAAGGAAGCCCCGGGAGAGGAGCTAGGCCACCTTCCAGGACTTAAAAACATTAATGGAAGGAAGAAAAATAAAACAAGCAGGGAAGAGAAAGGTTACAGGCTCTTCTTAGCAGCCGGAGAAAAATTCAGCCCTGGATCTGGCTGCTGAAAGAAAAGAAGAGAAAAGGAGAGAGGCAGGAAGAGAGAAGGGAGAGAGGGAGGGAGAGAGAGAGGGAGGGAGGGGAGAGAGAGAGAGTCAGTCGCTGCGTGGAAGGAAGCTTAAAGCTTGTGAACTCTTCTTGAACCGAGATTGGAGTCATATGGGCCATAAATCATTGAGACATACTCTCCGCCATTCACAAACTGATAGCCTATTTTAGTCCAGCTTACCTTAGCCACCGACGAGGGGAGAACAGGCAGACATAATATATATTCACATCGAGCCCCAGCGCGAGCGGCAGGCGAGAAATCTCCCCTCCTTGAAGGCAAAGGAAAAAAAGACCACTGTTTAAAGCTGCGTCGCCCCCCCTCCCCAATAGCCACCCCGGCTAGGGAGCCCGAGGGGCAGATCGGCCGGAGGTGCCGCGCGGCGTCCGCTTCAATTCACTCGGCTGTGGAGCGGGGGTGCGCGGGAGGGCGGGGTGGGGAGCGGGGGAAAAATAGAAGACCGAAAGGTGCTCGGGCTGTTGGGCTCGCGGAGAATTCAGCTCTGGGCTCCGCCACGGCCAAGTCGCCACAGTGTGGTTGCCCTATAAGACTGGTACGCCCTACTCTCCGTAACAATGGCCTCTGCTTTTGCACAGGGAAAAAAAAAAAAAAAAAAAACCACACAGACACACACACACTCACACACTCACACACACACACAAGCACACACACACACACACCCCCACCTCTCCCCCTTTAGCAAGCTTAGATGCCTGATAAGGAGGGAAGGTGATGGTGATATTGGGGGAGGAGGATTTTTACACCCCCCAAAAAAAAAAAAAAGTATAAGGAAAGAAGGTAGAGGTTTGGGGGTTTTTCCTTTTCTTTTTTAAAGAACAGGTAAAATTTTAAATGTAGATTTTAGCAGGGGAGGCAGGGGGAGCAAAGGCAAGGCAAAGCCAGTTGGAGACACAGCTCCCCCCACCCCAGTAGTAAACCATTATGCTAATTGGAAGTAGCTGTTGGGAGGCCTGGTCAACAGCACTGTCTTCCCCCAGGGTGGGGGTGCTGGGTGTCCCTCTGCATTCATTCGTAGTGGAACACTAGGACTTTTTTTTTTTTTTTTAAGTAGTTTCACTCCTCCGGTGGCTGGGTCTTCTGTCCTCTCACTCTGACTCCCTCCATCTGATTTGACTAGCCTGTTTCTTCTCTCCCCCACACCCACCCTATTCTTCCTCTCTCCCCACAAATTTCCAGACCCAGTTTCCAACCAGAAGAAGGGAAGGCCAGATTGTTTTTAACCCTCCCCCCTTTTTTGAGAACAGACAACAAGCGGTGAGTGATTATTTTAAAAATCCAGACCATCTTGCAGAGGGAGGAGGGTTGAGAAGAGGGTGACAAAAGGAGGACCCTGTGTTTAGCTGGAGCTCGAGACCGGCTAGCAATAGAGTTTGTAAGAACTTCACGGAGAAGTTTCTGTTACAATTCTCACCTCTGGATAGGCAGAGGGGCTAAGAGGTGTTAAGGATATTTGTACTTCTAAGAAGATGAGAAGAACCAGCAAAATGGCTTAATTTTAAATGTACTGGCAGAAGAGACAGTGGGGGGAGGGATACTTGTTACTGTTATGATCATCATCATCACTACTATTTCTCAGAACAAACCTGGTTGTTTCTTATCTCTGCAAGATTATGATTCTTGGCAGAAGTGAGGAAGATGAGAAAAGCTAAACCTTTTTTTAGGGTGTGTTTGAGAAGGGCAGGGAGAGACGAGGAGGCCTGTGGGAGGAAGATAGGAGCCAAGAATGTAGGTGTCTGCAGATTTGGGTTGAGGGGTGGGGAAAAGGCATTCCCTATGGAAGAAAAAGACAAAAAAAGAACCAGGACATTTCCAAAAGCAGGAGGAGTGTTTGAACTCTGCCTAACTGCTGACTTGGGGTTTAGGAGACAAAACAGAAAACAAACAGGTTTTTTTTTTGGGGGGGGGGGTCTACAAAGGCAGCTTGGAAAACTTGTTCTCTTAACTTTTTGTAAATAGAACCAGCCACTACACTACCCTGTGACCTGGTTAAAATATTTGGCTTTTGCCTTCTCCCATCTGGCTGCAGCTGGAGAGATGGAACTGGGTGAACAAAGGTGAGAGATAGTTTCCAGCTATTGTCTGTCTTCCAGGAGAGGGTGGTTGTGTGTCCGGCAATGCTTCCCTTATACCCTATGTTCCTCACTCACAGGCTCTGCTTTGGGCTAGGAAAAGGGTCAATTGTCATAGGAAGTGGTCCCTGGCCTCCTCTGGCTCCCACTTCTTCTAGGGCCCTAAGTCAGGCTTTCTAGGGTACTGCTGAATTAGAGGACAGGACACCCATGACCTCCCCCCTCCAGCAACAGGGACCACAAGAGGAGCCTCCCCACGGTGGTGTTCCCAAGGATCCTACCGCCTGCCTAGAGAGTTGGCTTAGAGAGGGGGATGGAGGTACATGAAGATGGAGGGTGTGAGCCATTTTTTTGTTTGTTTGTTATTAATAGTAGCAAGAAAAAGAAAAAGATGCCTAAACCAGACCCAGTGTGGGGGCTCAATCAAAGAGACTGATTAGGACTGTCTGAATATATGGCTGTAAGGAGTCTGTCCCAAGATCTCTAGTTCCCTGGTTAGAGACCTGCAGAATTGTATGCTAGGTAGCTTTGGGTTTGGTGGGTCAGGGATTCGGCCCAGGGAGGCTTCCAGAGGCTTAAGGGAATCAGCATCTTTGGGTCTTTTCTCTCACTCCCCAAACTTATAAAGTCAAGAATGTACCTCAGACCCTCCAGCTCTCCCAGCTGTTGCTAGATGGAGGTCATTGTGAAATGGACAGAAGAGAAGAACCTGGTTTCACCAAGGAATAAAAAGAGAGCCTGGAGGGCACGCAGCTACAGGCCTGCAAGCCCGGGCTGCAAGAGGATCCAGCCTGGAGCTGAGCTGAGACGGTGGAGCGGTTTTCCAGAGACAGCAGTGAACCCCTCCCCTCCTGGATCCTCCTCAACTCATAGTGGTCCCTCTGACTACATACACCACGAAATGGGGCACAGTGGGGTGGAAGCAAAAAGAAGAACTGGGGAGCAAGAAAAGTAACCTGGAGAAAAATGTCAGAGGACGTGCACCCCCAAATGCGGTAGGAGATGGAGTGGAACTTCTTAATTCTGGAACGCAGAGCCCATTTGAAATAGTTGGGAGGAAGTTAGATCCCGTTTTGGTGTATCTCTTGCCTTTTTTCTTCCTTTCTCTCAACTTTCTGCTTGGCTAGTTGCACCTCCTGGGGGCTGGGAGGGTGGGGGTTGTGGATGGTAGAACAGGCAGCCAGAGGGCTCCCACTTTGTTTGAGGTGCTGATACGGGGTAGAGATCTTAACAACACAAAGGCAGGGAGGTGAAGAGCTTGGGCAGGGAATTTGGGGTGGGAGACACCAAAACTGTCTGAAGGAAGACTTTGGAGTCTTCAAAAAGAAGATAGGAGAGAGCTTCACCCCTGCCAATGAAATTATGATTCAGGGACAGGCTAAAGAGATGAGAGTGAACAATTTCTTTCTAGAGTTAAGGTGGAAAACTTTGTGTGTGTGTGTGTGTGTGAGAGAGAGAGAGAGAGAGAGAGAGATCAGAAAAAAAAAATAGGGAGAAAGATTAAGACACAGAAACCTTAGTGTAATCTAATCATTAAAGGCAAAAGTTAATAATAAAGGTAAGAATTAAAGAAAAATGTCCCCCTTCCTAGACATTCTTTTCTTTCTGATTCAGTTTCTAAAAAGCCAGGGTGTTCTCCTGGCGCTGGCACTCCCCTCCCTCACCTCTAATCCGCACCCAGTACCAGGGGAAAAGAAGTACATTAAACTCCCCTAAGAGATCCCCTAAGGTTTCCAGGCCTTTGGGGGATCACGTCTGTCCCCTGATTCAAATCCATCAAAGAGCAAATGAAAATTTTCCTCTCGAATGACAGAAAATAGCTGACTCCTTTAAAGTTGATTTCTGATTATCAGCCTTCGGGTGACTAAGGACGCTGCCCCACCAGCTCAGTCTGCACCAAATCCAGTTCACCTGTGGGTCATGGAGAAGCTGGGACCTGGAGCTGAACTAAGCCTCTAATGGTGTATCTTTCTGGTCTTATTTGGGTTCCCAGACCCACACTATCCTAGCTTCATTGCCCAATTTTCTGGCAATAGCAGAGTCGTGTAAAGTTCACACACAGACCTGAATGAATTTACATCTCTTCCTAAATATTAATAAAGATTTTAAAGCTAGGGGTTGTCAAATGGAAATTGCTACTGAAGACAGCTCTTGGTATTTAAATTCCCAAACCTGCCTTCCCCGGACCCTCAAGATGCTGGAGCAGGAGGAAACAAAGGGGCAGTAGCTCGGAGAAGATCTGGCGCCTCCGCGGAGGCCAATGTAGACCCGGCTCAGCAGAAGGTGGGATCGAAAGAACAAAAAGGCCACTAGGGTTGGAGAAGAAAAATCCAAATTGGTTACTCCCCCAATCCACTCTGTACCCTCCCCCCATCCCCCACCCGTGCCCTAAAAGGTAGGATGAAAGGTAGGTCAGGGGAAAAATGGCTGCTGCAAGGTTTTGCAAAGCCTCCTCAGTGACCACGGAGGCCAGCTGAACAGGCTGATGGGCTTGCCTCCCACCAGGTTGAGAGTCACCGGCAGGCTGGAGCCTCACTGGCCTAAAAAGCTGTTCGGAATCAGAGGTCCTGCCTCATCTATAATCTCAGTTTTGGCCTAGTAAACCCCACTTGGCAGCAGATGTCCGGAGGTCCAGACAAAGTGGGCTGAATGGGGAATACAAGAGGGAGAAGGGACAACCTAGAATAGCTGGGTAGGGGGTGCTGGGGAAGGGAGGGAGATGCAGAGAAGAGAGGATCAGGGCGCGGGGGTGGGGGGGTGGGGGGGGCGATGAGATGCAGCCACTGCTAGTGGTGCGCAGCTCTCTCCTGACAGATTGGATGTCTCTCTCCCAGTGACCTCTGTTTAGCAGACAATAACTCACCGGATTAATGACCAATCAGCAGAAGGCCTTCCGAAATGCCTCCAAATATAAAACTCCAAAGTCAAATGGGATAGGGTCAGAGTCCGGAACTGCCAGCCTCCTATTTCCTCCTTTCTCTCCCTCAAAAGAAAGTTTGGGGTGAGGCTGTAGGAAGTGGATTATCTGGCCAGCAACTCTGATTTCCAGAACCAAGATGAGGTTGTTTCCCATCTCTTCCCATGTCCTTCCGTCCTCCAACACAACTCATATCCCTGACCACACTTCCCAAGGCAGCCTGGAAACCTCTCCTCTGCCTAGACTCCTCATATCCCTGAACCTACAAGAAATCTCCATACTCATAACCACTCAACTTCTGAGAACCTGCCACCCCCTTTTAATTTTATTTTTTCCCATTTTGGGGTGAAAATGGACAATAAGAGCAAGAATTAATGGGAGGGGTGTCACCAACCTGGCAGGCCTTCTACCCTGACTGCCCTAAGAGGAGATCTGGTATAATGCTGTGGCACCCTGTATTTGCCCTCTCCCAGGAAGAGAGGGTCCAAAGACCCAGGAGTCAGGGTGAAGCTGGGGGTGAGGTGGGGCCAGCCACCATGAAATCTGGATTCTGAAACCACAATTCAGTCCCAGGGCCTGGCAGGAAGAGTGCCTTGCTCTATGAGGTCAAGCCCTCCTTCCTTAACCTCCCTCCAAATACCAATTCCAGCCCAATCCAGCTAGTAAACCCTACTCCACTGCCTTCTATTTCCATGGCTCTCAAGGGCCTGGGATTCTCCTCCAACCCTCAAGAGCAGGAATGGTCAAGGTTCCAATGGATTTCCTAGAGCCAGTCTGATGGTAATCCACTGCTGTGGACAGGTACAAATACCCTGTAGATTGCAAATAAAAATGGACTAACTTCTGTATGCAAGGGAGCTGCTCCTAAGCACCATAGCTACTCAAGGTCAGAAGGGGGAGAACTTAGGGATTGTCCACTCCTGCCCTTGTTACAGATAGAGAAACTGAGGCTCAGAGCAAGGAAGTGACTTGACTTAAGTAATTTTTTAAATGGGCTTGGGAGTCAGAAGACATCAATTCTAAATGTTCCCAAGTTGACTGTGTGAGCTGAAGTGGAGAACTCCTTGGGTTCACTGTACCCTTCTGTGTGAATGGGAGGTGTTGGGCTAACCGATCTTCTGAGGTTCCTTGTTGGACAAGGGAGTTTGTGGTTCTCTGTGTCCTGATGTAAAAAGTGAACAACACTAAGCAGTAATGATAAACAGAGTTGACACAGTAACAGGCACCAACAAAGCCAAAGGCAGGATATTTCCTTTGGGGATTTAAATGCTTACACCTTCATTATTGAACATCAGCCCCATCCTGGTCCTTGTTGCCCACGCAGAGGCTCATGCACTGGCTTTTACTGATTTTCTGTTTCTGTGTATGGGGGGGAGGGCAGTTGTTCTCTACCTTCATCACCAAGTCAAAAGTGCCCTTTTTGCACACAGAAACCTGAGCAGTAAATAATTAATTTGTATAATTAGAGAAGGAAGGCTTCAACCTGGCAAATTTTAACCAGGAGTCAATGCATCCATTGTACCAGCCTGGCCTTCTCACCCAACCCCCAAAGCTGCCCACACACCTACCAGCTTCCCCACTGCCTCCCCTAGTTGGAGACTGCATTCCCAAGATGGCCAGCAGGGTTCATGGAACCAGACTAGTCTCCCTCCCCACAAAGTTCTGTTCCCTGCCCCCCACCCCCCAGAAATCAGTCTGCTTGCAGCTGCCCCTCATAGCTTGCTTTCCCTCCCCCTGAAGCTGTGCTGGGCTCCAGGTCCAGGCTTCCTGCTCTTGGGACACATGTAATCCACCTCCCCAGCTCAAGATGGCCCAACAATACAGCGAGTTTGCATTTCAAGAAACTCCCATTAATATCAATTTACTTCACTGAAACCTCGGGTTCTTCATCAAGTTGATGATTTATGATAAAATCAATTAAATTACGGCCACTTAGGGCCCAGCCGCTTCCTCTCAGATTTCATTGGTGCGGGGCCCAAGTGTCTGGTGGAAAAATGCAAGTTTAGCTGGAGGCGAGGAAAGATAATTCTGCGGCTGAGAAAATTTAATGCAAAACAATTTCCAGGCAAAGCCAGGCGTCTGGACAGAAATGCAAGAGCCACTAGTTGGCCTGCGGAAATAACTATTTGGGGGTCAAAATCTTTTTCTCCCTACCCCCATCATCCTGCTCTGTTCCCCTTTGTGCTCCCTTGCCCCCAAGCAGGGACTTGGGGGAATCTGAGCAGTAGTGGTGGAACCAAGCCTCAAAGCCCAGATTTCCATTACTATCCCAGACTTTCCCCCCATTTCTTCCTCCCCTTCTCACACAGCTATGCTCACTAATTCCTTAGTCTTCCATGGCAAAGTTAGAGGTTCAAAGTGAACATCAGGTGATGCGTGGGCCGATGGCACAGAGGGGCCAGGGGCCAAGCCAAGTAGACTCTGCCGCTTGTGGCCATGGGAAAGAAAATACAAGTGGAACCAAACAGTACCCTAGGGCGAGGGCATGGAGCAGCAAAGTGTGTCTGGAGCTACCCCATTGTAGAGTACCAGGACCAGCGAACACCCAGTCTGCTTCCCAGCTCCTTGTGTGCCCACTCACAAATCCATGTTAACTCAAGCCTGACAAATCCCAACCAGAGCGCTGACATATACACAAACACACCTACACGTGTGCATGGTTGCACACTGTCCTTATACCTCACACAGACCCACCACATTCTACGCCAGCAAAGGGACAGTTCCCGCCACCTCCCCACATCTGAGAAAATAAATCTCAGAGAATCAGCCTGGCATTGCCTCCTACTCCAAAGAGAGGGGCTTCTCCTACCTCTACTCTGTTTGGTTTTGGTTTCCAAAGCAAGTAGGGAGTAAACACAGCTTCTCTGAAGCCATAAATCACCCCCTCTCCTACCTTCTCACTTTAACACCCAGCCGCAGTGCAAGCCCTTGTAGTTTCAGCTTCAAATAACCCGCAAGGTGCTAAAAGACTTCTCCATGATGGCAGCTGAACTGGGGTGGCAGGCAGGTCAGTCATCCTTGCCCCCTCCCCAGCAGATGCCCCTCACAACCCTGAAAAGCCCTCCACAGACTCCAATACCCTTCCTAAGAGGGAGATCTCCCCCATCCCAGCCACCCACACCCCCCACCCCGCTCCTGTCCACACACCACATGCACACACATATTCCTCCACAATACCCTACACACAGGATCCCTCTATGTCTTTCAGCCCCCACCCTCATAAGTTAACCTTCACCTTTGTCTTCTATGATTTGGATCCAGCCTCTTTGCTGACCCAGAAGAGAGGGGATGAGGATCTCAGTCACCCTGCTCTCCACCCCAAGCCCGCCCCAGGAGCCCTTGCTCAGCACCCACACTTACCTGTGCGTCCTATCTGTCTCCCGCTAGGGCGCAGGCCGCAGCAGGCAGCTGCGAGCAGAGTGCGCGCGCGGGAGCCAACAGCCAGGCCCGTGTCCTTTGGCCCTAGCTGGGGCTCTGCCGGCTGAATCCCGGTCATTCAGACCCTGGCAGCCCAGGATGGCAGGCCAGCCGTGGGGAAAGGCTAGGAAGCGCTGCCCACACCCGGCCCCCGTCTCCGCCGGGGCTTTGTTTGGCCTTCGAGGACTTGGGGCGGCCGGGCGCGCGGGGGCTGCACTCAGGGCGCACCTCGCCAGAGAAGCCCGGGCGCCCCCTCGGCCCGGCCGGCCCGGGCACCGTGCTGAGATCTGGTCTCTAAAAGCCGGCCAAATTGGCAGGGAGGGGAGCCGCGACTGACGGGGGGCACAGCGAGGCGCGGGAGCGCCGGGGGCGCCATGGCGGAAGGGAAGGCGGGCGTACGGGCGGCTCTTCAATGTCACCAGCGAAATGGGTTCCATATGTCCGGCCCGGCAGAGAAGGGAGGGGAAGGGAGAGAGTTCTAGGCAGGACAGGACAGAAGGATGGGGGTGGGAGGTGCTCAATGGAGGGAGCAGAGCAGCGGGCGAGGGGTTAAGAGAGGGACTGGAGAGGCGAAAAGGGTTTGCATTTTCCAGTTTCCCCAAAGTTTTAAAAAGCTGCTTAACAATGTTCTTTCCCCCTTTTTCCGTTTCTTTCCTGAAAGACGGGGGAGGGAGGAGATCAGCGAAGGTAGCATTCGTTTGTTCAGGCTGGGGATTCCTGGGAAGGGATGTGGATTGGAGGTGAGAGGGAAAGTTCTTAAGGGGCAGGAGGATCAACTCCCGGTCCCTAAAGGGGAAAGGAAGAGACCAAATCCACGAGGGGACGAGAAACCAAAGGAAGACCCTAAGGTCCCGGTGTGAGAAACTGACCCTAACACCCTCATCCACAGTGGAATTCTGTTTTGAGTCAGTCCAACCATTAAGTTACTCATGGTGGTGGTGGAAGATTGAAGTGCCCAAGACTTCTCAACCATTCTGACACTTCAGTTCCTGCCCCAGTGCCTCACACCTGATTTAGCAACATCCCCAGGACCCACTCTAGAGGCAGTTGGTTCTGGGACCGTCAGCTTTGGGCAGCTGCCTGTAAAGAAAGCACTGAATCCGGAGGAGTTCCAGACCCTGCAGCCCTCCCCTCTCTGTGTCCTAAGAGGTTTGGGCTCTCCCCCCCCCCCCATTTTCTAACCATCTCTGTTGTCCCTGTCTCTTTCTCACAACCCTTTTGTTTCCTCATGCTCTGCCTTTCTCTGTATCTTAAGTGAATTTGAATTGAACCTTGGGAAAGACTTAGGATTGTCTCCAGAAATCACTTCTGGGCTTGTCCTTCTCCTGGAGGGCAACGTGGAGTCCCTGGCCTCCAGGTGGGTGCTCTCCTCTATAGGGAAAACCCAGCTTTTTGTCATGGAGACATTCTCTTCTACAGAGAAGGGGGCAACATGAAGGGCTTCCTTTCCACCTCCCTTCTTATCACGTAGCTCCTAGGAGAGTACGGATATTTATCCAAGTGGTGGGGCTCCTTCTTCCAGGATAGCCTCCTGCCTCTCTGATGGGCCTTTGTCTCCGCTTTCCCTGCCATCCTTTCCTTGCATTCTGCCTTGACTTCCCACCTCAGTAAGGGGTTCTGCTGCTTGTTCTCTCTCTGGGGCCTGCTCTTTTTCCTTAATCCTCTTTTTCCTCATCTTTCTATCCGACTCCTCTGGTCACTAAAGCAGTGGCACCCAGCTTCTCAAAGGCACAAGGAAAACATGATAATTCAATAAACAAAGTGGTTACCAGCAGAGTTGGGGTAGAAAACAGAGTCAGCAGCTTTCCTAAAACCCCTTTTATCAAATGTGTTCTACCCCATCCTCTGAAGAGCAAGCACAAAAGTAAATGGAGTGTGTGTGCGCGCACATAGAACTGGTAAGAGGCAGAGTGCTTCATGGTTAAATGAGCCAAATGTATCCTTTTTTTTTTTTAAACCAACAAAATCTTGTCAAGCTTGATGATTTGGTGGAGGGGGAGTGGGTAGGCCTATATGCCTGGATGGAGGGCATTAGGCTTCATATAGGGGAGATTTAACCAAGGACCAGCAACTAAAAAGATAATGGTGGAAAGGGATGGTCTCCCTGCTTTTGTCTCCTGGGGAAGAATCTGTGTGTAAGTTGGGAAAAGAGAAAGGGAGGGGGTATCCCCAGGGTTAGAAGAGACAAAGACCTGAAGGGAGCTGAGAGAATGGAGAGCAAAAGAGGGGGGATCAGACCGCTGCTGTCACAGGCACAAGCAAAGGCAGCAGGGGGGAGGCAAGCTAGGGAGGAGGAGTTGGCAACATAAGGGTAGAGGCCTGTGGGACTGGCTCTCACCTCTCCCGACTAGCTGTGGCCTTTCCCAAAGAGCGGAGCCTTCAGCCTCCACCCCTTTGTTCCCCACCCTCCAGGACAGGCTGGATTCAGAAGTTAATAAACAAAATTCGACCTTCTTCCTCCTCCTTTTTGTCCCTCTTCCTCTCCAAGGGAGGCATAATCCTCCCCTCCACCCAGCTCTCTCAGGGAGTCCAAGACTTTGGCCTAAAATTCTGGAACACTAGTTTGGGGGTGGACTCACTGCCTCCACATTTACAATCTCCTTGTCAGGTGAGAGAGAAGGAAAAATTCACCTCCCGCACTATGTGTGTGGCAGGGGAGAGATTCTCTAACATTTAAGGACGCAAGGCCTGAAGGTCTTGGAGCCCCCTATTTTTCAGGTGTCTTTGCTGCTGCCCCCAGCCTTTCGCACACATCCCCTGCCCACCCACCAGTGATCTCCAGCCCTGTCAAAGCTGCCTTGAATGAATCCAGTCTCTACCCTTCTTTTATCCAGGCCAGGTAATGTCCACGCCCATCCCAGCCTAGGATCTTGTTCCTCTCCTTCTCTTTCTCTCTAAACCAGTTTCAACCCAGACTCCCAAACTGGGGCGCTTCACCCACCACCCAGCCACAAACCCTCCGGTTAACATGGACAAGGCTCCCCACCCACCTCCAGCAGAGTGTGGGAGCAAGCCCCTGGACGCTCCACCACTGGGCCTAAGCCACAACTCCAGGAGGCTGATGCCATAAATAATTAACACCTGGGCGCAGAGTCGCTCTAATTTCCCTACTCAAAGGTTTACACTAGCAGACAGAGTTAAATATCACAGATAATAGTAGCTATCAAGTCAGTTGGCCCAGCTCCAGCCAGGGAAGAAAAAGCCAGCAGCCCAGACCGACTTGGCAAAGGCTCTGGCCCTCTGCCCCTCATCTATCACAACTTTGGGCCACAGCATAGTGTGTCCCCAGAAGCCACCTCTAGCTTTCCTCCCTTGACCAGCAGACTCTTCCCTTATGGGGAGAAACTGGGTCCCCCAAATGAAACCCTCCAGAGCAAAGTTAGCAGCGCTCTCCCTCTTAATCTATACCGCATTTGCTTCCTCTTTGGACGGAGGCTCAGGGGAGAGAGAGAAACACACTTCAACTTTCTGGGACTGCCTGATCCCTGGAACATTTCTTTTCTAGAAAAACTTGGAGAACTTCACCCTGCTTTTGCCCCAAACACACATAGTCCCTCACTACTGAGGAAACTTCCTTTGTTTCAGGAGGTCGAAGGAAGGCTACTGGGGTGTGAATTCATTTCCTTGTTTTGTTAGCCAGGAGGGTGGGGAGCCAAGGCTTTTAGCTTGTCTCCCTGCCCTTCACCCTCCACCTCCATTGTCCCTCCCAATTTGGGCAGCTCCTTCTTCACCCTGCCATACACATCAGTCCTATAGGTTAAGCTTTAGTACCAGAGCTGAATTGCACGGGGACTTGGATTTGGTCCCCATTGATTACAAAAATCTTTGCCTTCAACTCCAGTAATTTCTTCCTCCAACTCCACCTCTCTTGCCCCCAGGCTCCTTCTGCCTTCAGAGCTGGGTTCTTTCCCCTGGCTGGAGTCGAAACAGTCAAACTCTGGAGGGTAACCACTGAGAAATGAAGCTCTGTCTGCTGCTGCAGGAATGTTGGCTGTATCAGGCTCACAAATAAAATTTTTATATTAGGTCATGGTCTTTGACTGGGTTTATATGCCAATGAGGCATTTCTGGTTTACCAAATTTATACAAATCTCGCCTTAATTGATAATCACGGATGCTGTAATTTAAGACCTCCAGCTATAGAGCTTTCATATTAACTGCTGATATATTACTGTAAATTGTCTGAAATAACCAACTCCTGGGAGCAGAGCAGAGAGGGAGGAAGTGCCTCTGAGAGCGACTCTCTCCCGGCCACAGAAATAGCCCAGCTTCCACATCATTTTCCGTGAGAAATGATTTATCGAAGACATGGCCATAAACAACACAACTCGCTCACAAACACACGCAGACGCTCACACACGCGCGCGCACACACACACACAATGGCTGGCATGCCGGCTGAGAAGCTGACACCCATATTGCTATAAATCAAGAAAAAGGTTGGAGGAGAGGGAGAGGGAGAGAGAGAGGGGAGAGGAATATTCCTAAAATCTCTATGCAATGCCTCAATGGGTATAAACACACAGAGCACCGTGTGAAGAGAAATGGCAGGAAATGAAGATGGCTATTTGTCACAGTTTACGACAATAACATTAATAACAAACAATAAATTTACATGGACATATAAGACGCGGTAGGTAGTGAGAAATCCCTTCTACTTACAATACCCCAGCCCGTGGTGTGGCTCCGGCTGCGGGGCTGTTTTATTGCTGCCTCCCTCTCTTTTTCTCTCTCTCTCCCTCTCTCTCCCCCTCTCTCTCTTTTTTTTCTCAGGGTACAGGCTTGTTTTTCAAAGGACAGTTGAATTGCACGTCAGAAACAGGGAGACCGAGCCTGAGATTTTCCTGACGAATACATATCTATTCTGCAACCTCGGCATTAATTATTTAATGAATCACGTGACCAGAAGGGGGAAGGGGGTCTTTCGATTTCAGGCTCAAAGGACCACTCTGACCTTCCCCTTCAGGAGGAGAAATTTTCCTACAAAATAACCCCCCCCCCAACCTGCCAATGGAATAGTAACGAATTCTCCTTCTCTATCACAGATTTACAACTATACCTACTATATCTACAGCTTCCTAACCACCCCCACACCGACACACACTTACCTACAGCCCACCTCTCCTCTCTCTCTTCTCTTGCTTCTGCTTAGTTCATGGAGGTGCAGAAATAGTCTGCTGGGGCGTCTGGGGTGGGGGTGGGGGTGGGGTGGGCGCGAGCCCTTCTCCAAGCCCCTGGATTTCTCAGCTTCCAGTTTTCTCTCTGCATCCTTTAAGATTAAAATTCCCCCTGACTCCATTCTCTCCCTCAATCCTAGGATACTGATTTTAGTGGGACACGCTCCCCCTCTTCCTAAATAATCAACAAAATTTCTAAAGGGACCAGCTTCAAAAGAAACACTTCGTAAGTCCACATTTTATATGTATAAAGAATGGAACTTCTGGGTTTCATTCTCTTTTTGATCTTTTGTGATACCTTTATAAAGGGGCAGAAAAGGGACAGGGTGAACAGGCGATTCTGGAACTTCCAGAGTCAAGAATAACTGCAACAGGGACTTTTTCATTTGTGGTGTTACTATTTTCTGGAACCAAATTTGACCAACTGACTGAGAATACATCTAGAGACAAAGACCCAGACTGAGGTTTCTACACAAAAGAAGTGAACTCTCAGCCTCTCTCTGCCTATGTCACACCCAGTCTCAATCCCCTCCAACTCCAGTGAGGACAGATGGAGATTTGAACTGGAGGCAGGTAGGGAAAAGGAGGAAAGAGGCTTTGAAGTCAGTCCGGCAGCCCCAGGTCCCTATTTCCCAGGTGTTAGAGTCCTGAGCTTCTAATCCACAGACAATGGGGAAAATCAATGAGGAAAAGATGGGATGTGTTGCTTATTAAATGATGGAACACCCGGGGTGATAGAAGAAATCCATTCTCTAGGCCTAAAGAAAGAAACAGTATACAGATACCTTCATCTCAGATATAAAGAAAACAAAACATCCTAGACCTTCACATATAGCTCAACCCAGAATAAGCAAAGAAAGCAGCTACAAGAATCGAGTTCTTGGCTATGGAATGTGGTAGAAACGGAAAGGGGAGCAGAAAAGATACTCCTGAAGAAGTCCCATGCTGCACATTCTCAGCCTTATCTTCTGCAGCTCTTGGGCAGGCTGGCCGCAGCAGCCTCAGGCAGGCGGAACAGGGAAAGGACAAATGCAGTCTTAGGCTAGGGAAGCTTGGGGATTCCCCTTTTGATGTGTTTGGAGGGGTCTGAATCAAAAGCAGTTCAATGGGGAGAAGGCTGAGGACCCAGATGGTTTAGCAATCTCCAAAAAACAGCCGCCCCTGTGTGGGTCTCCGTAGGGTCCAGCTGTGGCGGTGTTGAGGCCCCTGCAGAAGGCACCCTGGCAACCTGGCCTCCTTGATATCCAGGTCCCAATGCATGCGTGAGGTGCCAGCAGGGTTCAGGCTCTGTAGGGGGTAGTTGGCTTTGATTGTTCAGATACAAAACACAGACTGGTATTGAATTCAGCCAGCTCCCTCCTGAAGTGGGCCCCAACTGGGCTCTAGCAACTCCCTGCAACTCCCTGCAAGGTCCTGACCACAAATCCATTAAAATGGTTCCCTAAAGAAAACTGTCCACTAAAGTCTAAAAGAAAAATAAGAGCCAAAGAGAGAGAGAGAAGATATAATATGCTGAAGCGTGGGGAGCCGGCAATCTCTGAAAAGGAGAAATTATTTTTAAGGACAAGAAAAAGAACAGCAAACTGACACGAAGGCATTCCGGCCAGGTTCTGTTAAAATGCCCACACTCTTCTGATCCTGGGAATGTCCGTGTTCAAATAAACAAGCGCCAAGCGCGAGCTGAGCGCTTTCTCGCTGCCGATAAAGTGAACGTTTATACTGTGAGAAAGGCGAGATTGATTTACGAATCTGAACGCGCCGGTTTTATGGCTGATCACAAATCCGTCAGCGCTCAACTCACGCTGGGAAACTTCCCCACTCGGTTTTCCAACCAGACCTCCTCCCTAGTCGCTGCCCAGGGAGACCCACCACAGGGTGCTGAGCTGCCCCAGTCTACCCAGGCAGATGAAAGTAAGAGAAAGACGGGGAGGATCAGGGTCCTGGAGGGAAGAGAGCAAAGATTAGAAAGACTGGAGGTAGCCGCTAGAATTGTAGAAGGTGAACCCAATGGGCTGGGGAGCCCTAGGCAACACTCAGCTCTGCAAAGGTTGGGGTCTGAAAGTAAAGGGAAGGAACGTCTCCAAGTTCCCACCTGTGGGCCTGAAATCCCTGAATGAACCCCAACCTTTCCTTTTCAGTGTTTTCCTTCTCCTTTCCACTGGTAAACCCCTAATCCTCACACTGCCAGAAAGAAGCTTGTAAAGTCCCAGGTAACTGACTAGCTCCTTATTACCTGGACTTATAGAGCTCCCACAATTGGTCATCTACCCTTGTGAGTAATGGGTGCACACCTCCCTAGAGCCCCAAATATTTTCCGTCCGAGGGCAGCCCAGCTCACCTTTCTGTACACTCCCTTTCTTTCCCAAGAGGCCTCAACCTCCTGCATTTATTATGCCACCCAGGGACAAAGAGAAAGATACCAAACAAGTCTGGTTATTTCTTACTTGAGACTGGGCCCCTGAGTTACAATAGACAATTTACAAAATGCAAACCAACAGCAAACACATCCCAGCAAGGTTCTGTCTCTCCTAGTCTTAACCCAAAGGGAGCATTTCCTCTTCCCAGCTGGAGTCTCTGTTTCTCTCGGTCTGTCTCTCTCCTCCTGAGAGGATGACTGCTAGTGTGGATTTTTAAGATACAGAAAATAAAGACTGATTTGGAAAATATGTTCAGAGTTCACATCTTAGAAAACCTGCACCCATCCTTGAAAACTGAAAGTTGCTAGAAACTTTGATTGACATGGCAGAGCTGTCCCTGGAAATGGTCAGAAGAGTCTGCACTGACCCTTCTCCCAATCTCTCTTGTGCCTTTGGTGGGGAGGTACTCCATAGTCTCTGTGCATAACTGAGTGGAATTGGGGATCGGAGGAAGGGGGTGAAAGTGATGATAGGAATAGCTCCCCAAACAAATGAGCTTCATAAAAATGGGTTTAAGAGGTTGTGAACATCAGACTTTGAGACACAATAATCCCCAATGAACTGTCCAAGGGGACGGGCTCTCTCCTTAGGACCCAGGGGCTTGTTCCCCTAGCTTCTGAAGCCTTGTGGATCTCTCCTACCTCTTCCCTTTGTCTATCTTCCCTCAGCTTCCCCCAAAGGAAACAGGAAAAAAGGACATGGGGGTGAGGGGGGAATTGCAGACTGGCTGAGGAAAAGATCTCTGCACAGAAACAGACCAGCACCCTCTTCCCTCCCACCAGCTATAACCAAAATAACAATTTTATTCCTTTCCCCACCCCAATGAACAACAACAACAACAACAACAGCAAAAAGCCCAGAAATTCTAAAATTGCAAAGAAGGGGCTGGGGGCTAGACGAGGTTGAAGATGGACACACAGCGGCCCAAGGACCACTCCCAATAGAGGTGTGAATTTCCCTCCAGGGCAGGACGCAAAGCCAGCACAATGTCCAGTCTCAGAGAGGTCAAGGGGCTTCCGAGGTCATTTTGTGGTTCTAATACTGAGCTAATCGCCTAGAAAACGTGGCCTTTCCATGAACTCTCTCCTGCCAGCCTCCTGCCTCCAAACTCTCAGTGAGCCGCAGGGAAAAAGGATCAACACATTCAGGTCTGAAGCAGAGCCCACTGGATGGCTCAACCTCAGAAGCAGGGCCCTAAGTTGGGGTGGAGAGTGGGGGAAGGCAGAGCCCCCAAATCAACAGAACAAAAAGAAAACAAACCAAACACTGAGTCTCCAAGAAGAAAGGAGGACAGAATCAAATCCAGACAGAAGATTCCTATGTCAAAGAACCTTGCATGTTAACGGAGAGAGTTGGGAATATTTGTCTAGAATCCCAAGCTAGACACACACATACACACAAATAAATAAACTGAAAGGAAGGCATCCACCTATACCCTGTTCTAAGGCTGGGGCATTTCATTCAAGAAGTGCATTCCATTTTTCCAGGAGGTGGCAGTGACACCTCTCACCAGTAAACAGACATATGGGACACAAGCCTCCAGTATAGACAAGCAGAATCATGTAACACACTGGCCACATGTGCACATTGCTACACACACACACACACACACATGCGCACATGCTAGGGCTCCACAGGCCCACCTGCATTTTCCAACACCAGGAAAGCACTTCTGAGCTGCCTCCCAAGCAGCCTTCTCTGGGGTTCTTCAGGGGCCCTGACACCTTAGTCCTCAGCAGTTCAAACACTCCCCAGGTGTCAGGCTTCCCTCTCCCTCTGGCCCAAGCATCAGTCATCATAAAAGGCCCCAAACCTGACCAAGCATCCACCATAAAAAAAAAAAAAAAAAAAAAAAAAAAAACGACCAAGATAGGGGTTTCTTCTTTCCCTTGTAAAAAACAAAAAGCTCATAAAACGATTTTTTTTTTTAATGCCAGCCCAGGCAGGGGCTTTGTTACCTTTGCGCCTCTTGCCTCCTTTTGCCTGAACTCCTCGCATCCCATTCATGATGAAGGGCTTCTTCCAAACTGAAGAGAAAAAAGTTTTCAACTTTACGGTTCCAAAAATTTTTCCCCCTCGAAGAACTGGGAGAGACGGCTAACACTTTTTTCCCCCAACAGCCGGTCTGCAGAGATTTGCTGTTGAATAATAACAAAGGAGAGAGGATACGTATTTAAAGAAAAGAAGTGATTAATGGTTTTCTGTATAATTCTCACATTTTTCTTAGCTCTTGTCTACACAGAATGGCTGTGAACTTTAAGCTCCATAGAAATCTTTTTTTATTCTATTCATACCTTCCAAGGAGAAGCTTTGATTTGGTTCTATAGAGGCATTGGGGGGGGGCATATGCTTTTTAAAAACTATTTTCCCCCTCTTTTAAGGGGGGTCGCATCCCCTGGCAGCTAAACATCACACCGCAATTGACCAAAACAAAGCTGGCCGCTCTCATCCTCCAGGTCTGGGCGGGTTTTTTTTCTATGAGTCTAACAGCAGGCATTTAAACAAGCAGTTCAACCCTTTCTTGGGCACCAGGGACCCAGCTACCCAGCCTCAAACTCCTGGGTGCTGCAAACCAGGGGAATACAATAAAGAAATAACAATTAAATGTGCGGGTGGATTTGGCTCTTTTTATTTACCGAAGGGAGATAGGACAAAAAACGACCTTTAACTGCATTTGCTCTCCTGAGCCCTGAGCTTTCTGGCGGCAGGTGGCTGTACCCTGGGGCCGCCACAGAACCAGAGACCCCAAGCTGGAGCCCCCAGACCTTAGAACTTCTCTTGGGTGATGCACAAAAGCAGCCCAAGCTGAACAGAGCTTCTGAGGGTCACCCGTACCCCCTGCCCCCACTCCATTTTAGGGGTGACTGGGACCTCGGACAGAATGCTATTTGGTCCCCAGTTGTACTTTCGATACTTTCTATGAGAAAGAAAATGAAAATTAATACAGGAGCAGGACTTCACAAAAGAGGCCATTTGTCTTCTTGATTATCTATTTGCTTGTCAGAGTTTGAGCTATGGCACCGGCTAGCTCCTTTGTAATATAAAAATACTCTGAAAACCTGCAAACACCCAGAAACATCTGTGCAAAAAATTAGACTCATTAAAGCCTTAAACACCTCAGAGGAAAACGATACCTTCTTACACTGGAGGAAAGAGGCCAGCCCCGCGGAATCCTCTCTCGGAACTTTAATAAGCAAAGAGCCGTCTGTCTAGAAGGAGACAGCTTAACCACATTTTATTTGCTTATGACAAATAAATCATGATATGAAAGGCTTTGCTGTACTTAAGCCTCTTGTGTCCTACAATGGAACATTTCCCCCGCATTAGAGATCGCAGTCAGCTCTCCAAGTCCTCTCTATACATTTTTTGGACTAGAGGAGAAAATTTTAAATCCCCAAATGGAACACACCCATCCCAAAAGAAAAACAAACCAGCTACTACAATTTGGAGTTCTCAGAGATAGAAATTCCCCTCAGATTTTGGAAAAAAAAATCACAAATGTGAGTCCCAATGAATTGGGGTGCTTAAAATAGAGACTAGGTGGCCATTTGTCTGTATCTTTAGATCAAGGCTTCAACAAAAACACGCTGTGCTGGTCACAAGAAACCAAACATTTATTTCTATTGTCACTCTGTACAGGACACAATTTTTCACTCCAACGAAGGGTTCTAGCCTCAAGGACCCCCCCAAACTAGAAAGGAGGCCTGGTTTGGAATGTCAGGACGAGAATAGGAGAGAGGACACACATGACATAAAATAATAATAATAATTAATAATAATAATAATCAATGCAACAATTATAAACCATGGGAGAGGTTTCTGTAACATCATCTCCCAGACTGGGAGGGGCACAATTTATTTCCTAGTTTCACATTCAATTTCAGTCTAGGAGAGCAGGTAGGTCTCTCTCCTCTGGACAACTCTATAAATTGGGGAGAGGGTTGTGCCCAGCTCTCAGAACTCAATTGGCCCCTCACCCTGCCAGGAATGGCTTGACCTTCCAGAGGAAGGCACTCCCGGGTCTCTGGATCTTTCTTTTTTCTTGGACTGTTTCCCCACGCCTCCACTTGTTCCCTTCCTGCTGCTCTCCATCCCAGCCCTGCAGTGGAAGGGGGTGAGCAGTCAGTGTCCCCGCGAAAGGGCAAGGAGGGGGAGGAGGTTGTATATGTGTGTTTGTTACCGTGGCTAAAACACTGCGCTATCTGGCAATGAGAGGGTGCTTTCGCTGGGTGTCAGGAATGGGGGACAAAGAAAGAAAATCCAGGTTGTCTTCCAGCAGCGGCAGCAGCAGAGGCGGCGGCGGCCCTGCCGGGCCTCATTTGTTAGCCGGGTGTCGAGGTAATGGTCGCCACCGAGGCCCGTCCTCTCCGTCCTCTCCTCGGCAGAGTAAACAAGACAGATGGGCATGGGCCTGGCGTGATTATAGATGAAACGTGGATCCATCTTCAATGATGCTGAAAAGGAGGAGTGCAGCCTCCTCCTATTTCTCTTTCTGTCTTTTTCTTTCTTCCTTCTTTTTCTTCTCTCTCTCTCTCTCTCTCTTTTTCTTTCTTTTTTTTTAAGGAAGAAAGCAAGAGACTTGAGCTTTGCTTCTGGGGGGCCTCGCCGGACTCCCTATTTTCGTTTTTTATAAATAAAGCTTCCCCTCCCCCTTCTCCGCGTTTATTCACGTATATAGATAAGGGGGGGGGGGACAGGAAGGCTTTTCCGGGCCCAGGTCCCTCCCGCCTTTCTTCCCCAAGTATTCCTAACGCTCTCCACCCTCCCCCGCCCCAGGTTCACGGCTCTCGCGCTGGGGGCCACTACAGCGCGGGAGGACCTCCGCTGGGCCGGCCTGGGGGCCCGCTGGCTGCGCCTGCGGTGCCACCCGAGCGAATCTTGGTGTTGGGCAACTTGTGGTCTTTTTTCCACTTCATACGCCGGTTCTGGAACCAGATCTTGATCTGGCGCTCAGAGAGGCAGAGCGCGTGTGCGATCTCCACCCTCCTTCGCCGCGTCAGGTAGCGGTTGTAGTGAAATTCCTTCTCCAACTCCAAGACCTGCTGGCGAGTGTAGGCGGTCCGAGAGCGCTTGGGCTCCCCGCCGGCGTAGTTGGGGTTTACTGGACACACACAGAGAGAAGGAGAAAGAGAAAGTTTTATTGCACAGAAGGGAGGAGGGAGAGCCCTTTCTCCCAGCTAACACAGTATTTCCCTCCCTTCCTCCCTCCCTCTCCCGCCAACTCTTCTTTCTGGGGAGGAATGGGGGGGAGGCGAAAAGGAAAGAAAGCGGGACCCCAGGAAGAAAAAGAGACCTCAAAAGTTTTAGAAGGTTATCTTGATGATGTGTGGGTGTCTGGCGGGGGTGGGGGGCGGAGTGAGAGATCCTCACAAGGTTTTAATCGGTCCTCTCCTGCCTTGGCCTGAGGCCCGGGGTGGGAGAATGAGGGGTGAAAGGGGAGGGGGCTTCCCTAAACCTTTCTTCTGTTAGTTCCCACCCTCTCTGCTCAGATTCCAAGCAGTGCCTGCCCCCAGTAAAAACTTTCGCCCACTTCTTGAGCCAAGGAGCAGACTAGAGGAAAGAAAGGGGAAAAAATAAATAGTGGGAGTTGACTCAACTCTCTCTTAAATACAGATTGCCTCCTCCTCCTACTCCCCAACCTCCCACCTCCTCTCCAACTTCCAACTTCACTGAGACTACGTCTCCCTGGCGAAAAAGTCGCTGGTGAGAATGGCAAAGAGGATGGAGAACTGACTTCAAAGGCGCGGGGCCCACCAGGCCATAAAAATTTATGGGGGATGTAATTATGTGGCTTAGAAAACAGGCGACCGTAAATCTCGGCAATGGCGAGTTTATAGCGGGGACAATTGGTTTCCTCCAGCCCCACCCCCGCCCGGGCCCCCCATGCCTCCGAGGTCCCTTTGGTGCAAAGCGCCGGGGTGGGAGGGGGAAGGGGTGCCCACGCACTCACCCGTGCTCACGTGAACTTTGCGCATCCAGGGGTAGACGACAGGCTCTTTGCACGCGGAGTGGGACGGGCTGGGGTGCAGGGGGTTCTGGGCGCAAGGAGGCGGCGGGGGGCTGCTGCTGACCACCTCGCAGCGCTGGCCGGGCTCCGGGAGGAGGGCCCCAGAGGGTGGTGGCGCAGGAGCCCGAGGGGACAGCCCGGGTGGTGGCGGGGGCGGCGGGGGCGGTGGTGGAGGCGGCCGGGGCCCGGGATCCCGGCAGGCCGCGTAGCGCTGCACGGTGCACGCCGCGCGCCGGCCGAAGCCCGCCTCCGGCTGGAAGCTGCTCTCTCGCCTCTGGCCGCCGGCGTAGTACCCCGGCGAGTGGTCGCTGGGTAGGTAATCGCTCTGTGAATATTCCTCGCACGGAGGGAACTTGGGGTCGACATAGTTTGAGTTGATCAAAAAAGAACTCATAGCCATTAATTTCTGGGAATTGCCCACAAAATATACTAAAATTTATTCCGACCCCTGACTCGTTTTCCTGTTTCCGAAAGCCCTCCTACTTACTGTCAAGTGAACAAAGTTAGGACCCCACGTGATCCTGGGAGCCAATGGCTGCCCCGCCTGCGATTCCCGGATAAGGAAATCTGCTCACCCGGACCCTACTCCAGCCAAAGAGGCTTATTTCCCCTTCTTCTCCGGCCCCCCCCAACCCAACCCACCCACAACAGGATTTGCATAGAGCTCCTGCGGGGCGACAGCCTCCTCGCCAGGCTCTCTTCGAGGTCAGAGGGAGAGAGAGCAGGTTGCCAACAGAGGGTTTGTTGGGGCCCTAGGCGGAGCGCAATCCCTGGATCCTCTTGGAAGCTGGGGGCACCGGCGTAGCCCCTCCTATCTGTCCTGCCTCACCTCTACCCCGCATTATCTGCCTTCCGTTGGCCCCTATCCTTTCCTCCCTAAGGGAGGGAGCCCATGCACCCTGCATCTGCGTGGGTAGAAAAGTGACAGGCAGCCTGGGGTCTCCGCTTAGAGAGGGGAACCCACTTGGGGGATACAGGCACTGAGCGTGGGGCTTTTCTCCGCCGCGGCACGGGGAGGGGTAAGGAGTGAGAGAGGCGTTGGGAGCAAGCAGGCGGGTGCACTGAGGGACTTGTCAGAGATGAATGGAACCGGGGGCGGATCGATAGGAAATTCATGCACTAATTCGGGGAGACCTCGCCTTCCAAATCGCATTTAGCTGCGCTATTAGTTTGGCTTTGTCAGTCCCTCCGTCTGTTCCCCTCTCCTGTCCACTCCTCCCCTTACCCCACGCGGCCCAACCAGGAGAAAGGACTTGGTTTCCCACACTGAACATGAGCATTGGAATAAAAAAACAAAAAAACAAAAATACTAACTTTTGAGAGCACACTGAATAGCAATTTGTTAATTCCAGAATCATCGGAGCAACACTAACCACGGGGTGGAGACGTTCTAATTGTCACTAATGCCACTGCCTTCTCAGTGAACAGAAGTCACACATCCTGGTGATGCTGGGGATAGGAGCCCTGGAGGTGACCCCCACGCACATAATAATATCCCTTGGTAATTGCATTTTTCCAGGGCATCTTGTTCTGAGCCCAAATGAAAAGGCGACCTCAGCGACCGTTTCACAAGCGAATTTCCTTTGCCTTCGAATACTGAAGACAGCATATTTTCCAGATTTTCAGTAAAGCCTCTGTGAACCCAGAATAGAGAATAGGTGGGCTCTATTCTCTAAAGTAAAACTCCACCCACATTAACCTATTAAGAGAAGTGAAGAAGAAACCCAGGCTCCCAGGGGCAAACATGGGGAGATTTCAGATAGATGATGCCTCCATTTAAAACCAGTTGCAGGAGGAAAAGAAAGAGGAAGAAAGAAGGAAGGAGTCTTCGCAGGGTCAGTCACGGCATGGTCCTCATTTAGAAAAAAATTTTTCTTCGGGAGGGGGGAAAATGAGCGGAGTGTTTATGTCAACTACATATTCCCCTAGATACGAATTTGTGACCACAAAATTTCTTACACAAATTCGGATCTACAGGGTATATACAGAAGACAGACAGTTCTTCTTGGCCCAGAAATTTTCCAGTCCTCCTACTTTCCGCGTGCTCTTCGTTTGGGGTGTGGTTTGAGTGCCTTGATTTTATTTCGTTTTGTTCTGATTTTGAGCTCTGGAAACAGGAAAAGGCACTGCGGGTCCATCCTTGGGATTGCAAGGCTTTCGATTACCTTTCTCTTCTATTAGAGCTAGAAGCAGCCGTCAGGCATAGAGACGTGAACCTCGCCGACGCTGCGCAACTCTTGGCGGTGGCGCATGAATTATGAGATGTAAACATTAGCTAAACACAAAAGGAGGAAGGGTCATCCTGAGGCTGCGGCGAGTCAGAATCAGGCCCTTCTGGGTGCCCTCGCGCCCCTCCCATTCCCCAGGACTTTTTTTTTTTTTTTTAAGAAAAACAAAATCCCAATGGGCTCCTTCAGTGACCCTTGCAGCCTTTAGTTTTCGATCAAACGAATATCTAGATATTTTTCAAGGCACCTCTTAGCAAAAGGAGGGGGGAAAGGCGACTGGGTGTGAAGGGGGTGTCATAAAAGTCCTTTTGGAAAAATTCAATGGTAAAATGAAGGAGAAACATCTGTAAAGAAAAATGCTGGGAGACCAAGCAGATGGGGCCCCGGACAATTAATGACGGGGCAATTCCATTTACAACCTGAGAAAAAGATCAAAGATGCTTCATTTCCGAATGAAGGGCAATGAGGAACCATAAAAGATGCAGCCAGATGATATTGCAGTCCCTCCCAACCTCCCAAACTTTCCAAACCTCCTGGGGCCAGGAACGGAGGATAATCCCTGAACTGTGAGGAAGAACCCATTTCCCCACCTCCTAGCCCCAAGCAGGCTCTCTCTCCCTCTTTCTTTCTCTCTCAGCTTGCCTACAGGCCACCTGCTAGGGTTGCTGGCAGTGGGACCCAAATGGAGGTCTGGGAACCCTGGGGGATCTAGGGTTTCCAAATGAATTTCCTGAGACTTCCAATAACCACTAAATGTACTAACCTGGGATACTGGGGGCTAAGCTGGAGGAAACTGAGTCCTACACTGTGAAGGCTGATGGCAAGGAAAAGTGTGCACAGAAGCAACCTCCTTCCCACCAAACTCTCTCTATTCATCTCCCTAGGTCTGAAAAATACTTGTATCCCTTGTGAACAAGTCAGACAAATATCAATTTCATTAACAAATTGGCAATAACAAAACAAAAACAAAAAAACCTTCTAACCACCTATTCCAGAAGTCTCCGCTCATCCTCAGTCCTGGGACTCTTGCAGGTGTGTAGGAAGAGAGCTCTCACCTGCCAGCAACTGGATCCAGAGACCTTCTTTTCTACCCCAAATCTAGATTGCCAATGTTGGCCTCCAGGCCTGACTTCTAACACAAACACTTTTCCAGCCAAGCTGGACTCACATATGTTTGAAAAATCACACACACACACACACACACACACAATTGTACAGTAGTTACCTTAATCTCAGACCCCCATCTGGCCCTAAGCTCACTGACAAAATGCTTAAATTGGACCCCCATCAGGCCCTCAGCATCAAGCAAGGACCTTTCTAAGTTTTCTCAAAGACCACTAAGGACCAAGACCCATTCCAACTGTTCAGACCCCTCCCCCATTCCATACCTCCTTCTCCGTTTTCTAGCTCTCTGAAACCTGTCCAACTCTAGGCTTCTGGAAATTTTGCTGCTCAACACTTTAGGAGGGATGTGGCCCAAGTGCCCAGAACACCCCAGGCGAGAGGGATAAGAGGCAGAGCCACTGAGGAGTTGGGAATGGCTGATCTAAGGGACAGAGCGTGGAGATTTTCTCCTCTGTTTGCTGGAAGCTGCCACCTGCCCATGCCACCCATCCCACCGAAGCGCCGCACTCCTACCCCAGTGAGTCCTGCCAGGAAGGCTAGAAAACAAGGTTTATCAGCGATTCCCAAAATGGGTTTCACCAGAGCAGGAGGCTGCCTCTCTCCTCCATTCCCAGAATCAATATGCACAATAATAAAAATAAGAAAGGGCCAGCGCTCCGTGCGCGGTCGAGCCACCTCCCCTGATCTCCCGGGGTGGCTCGCTGGCAAGTCGACCGTCTTCTGTCGGCAGCCACAGGTTGCTAAAGTGACCTCTCGCTGCTCAGCGCCCCTCAGCCTCCCAGATAGCGTGGAATCTTTTACCTTTTGCCGGCGGGGTAGAAGGGATTTAGGGAAACCGAAGGGCCACAGAGGCGAGACCCCAGCTGGCCCGCGCACCGCACCCGCAGCCGCACGGAAGAGTGGAAGGCCCTGAGCGGAAGCCCGCAGACACTCACAGGGCGACTCCGCGAGCCTCCCGGCTGCCGACCCGCCTGAGACCGCTCTGCAACAGCTGAGCTCGCTCTTGTCCACTATTGTGTGTCCGGAAAACCGAACCGCGGCTACGGGGCAGAGGAGCTCTGGGACCCCTTGGAGGCCGGAACAAGACTGTGTGTGTGTGTTTTTGTTTTCGAAGCGCAAGTTTTCGGTATTAATCTCATACTTTGGCAGTCTTTGTTAAACAGCTAGGCGCGTCACGAGGCTCTCAAACATTTTAATAATTTTTAGACGCCGTGACCTGCGGTTCACCCCTCTCCAGGCCTCCCCCATGAGGGAGCAAGCAGTTACTATAATATGGTCGCGCAGTTCTCTTCGTCATAAGGAATTTTGCTCAGGTAATTATTACTTGGGCGAAAAATGACAGAGCAGGATTTTTGCTCAGCTCATCCTCTCCAGCTCACCTTTTGCCAGAACATTCACATCCTTCAATTCAACCTCTGCCCTGAAAACCTTCCTTTTGGATGGGACTCAGCCTTCTGGGCCTTGGCTTTGATATTCTCTCATTCCTATATTTTTGGCCGCTTTAGTTCCTGGCAAAGAGGAAGAGGGTAGGATGCTGTGGCTGGAGACAGAGCCTTCTTCCCCCTCGCCTGCCTCTCCTATAAATGGCTACATTTGGCAGAGACGGTAGCCCAACCCCACTGCATACTCCATCTGCTTTATTTTTATCCTTCAATATCAGAAATATCCCCCATTTCTACCAAAACTTTGGAGGCTCCAAAGACCCAGGAATGACCCCTCTGCCTGGGGGTGGGGTGAGATTTGGTCCATAGGCCATAAGTGTGGGAAAGACAGAGAGAAATGCACTGATCCAAGCCGGGGAGCAGGCTTTCAGATGCTCTAATTTTCCCTGAAAAACAAAACAATATCCTTCCCACCCACAATTTTTTGTTAAAAAAATACTTCTCATCCACACAGTAACTCTTTTGCCTATCCCCATTACCACCACAATGAGGTTAAGGGGCAAATCAACACACTTCTCCTTTCTCCAAAGGACACACAAAGGCAGGTTAGGTGATTCCCCTTCCATCCAGTTCAAGTCTAGGGGGAGTGTTTGCAATGTGGTACCCCACTGGTACAAGGAGGTTGGGGAAGAGAGTCCCAAGGCACCCAGCTTGGCCTGGGATGGCAGAGGACTCTCCTTCCCTATTCTGAGGCCTCCTCTAGCCCAGGATCTTGAGCTGCTCCATTCTGTCCCACAGGACCATGAATTTGCTAACATTATATCCTGGAATGGACAGAAGGAGACAATTTTTCCAGTTCAGGCTTTTACCTCTACCTCCTCTGGACACCAGGAATTCCTTTCTGGCCTGACTTCCCAGAGAAACTTGCCTGAAGGCTGAGTTGAAATGGGGGCCCACATCCAGTTGCTTTAGCCAAAATAACAGGTCAAATCAATTTGAGATTTTATATTAAACCATTGTCCCTTCTGGCCATAGTTCAAAAGGTATCTTTACAAAAACTCTCAGGTTATCTGTATCCTGGCAGGACGAACAACCACAGTACACCTCTTGTATTAAATCTTTAGAGGAGAATATGATGACATCTCATAAAGCAACAGTCATTTAAAGACCAAAAATAGGCATATGCCCTGCTGTTATAATTACAAAGTCTCTAAGCATTTTACTTATGAGCTAAGCTTAATGCATGGATTCAAGGTTCATTTCAGGTCGTCTGTTTCAGCTCCAATTAAAAAGCTCTCTGTAAGACCATTCAGTGTTTTTCCTTCTCATTCCCCCTCACCACCACCCCCGCCTGCCTCCAAATAGGAAGAGAGAGATCCTGGATGAACATACAAGCGAAGGTTTGGGAGAGTGAGAAAATTAACAAGCTAAACTTCTTTCAATACCCAAGTTCTGAAGCCCAAGCAATTTGGAAAGAGGGAATTGGAGTTTAGAAAATCTTTTAGTCTTGGTCCATAAGCAGGGATTCCAGCCGCCTCCACCCAGGCTGGGGGCCAAACCCTGCCTGAAAAACAGGCCTGCTTAGGGAGAGAGGGGTTTTGGGAGGCCAGCTGTTTGTCCACTTTAGGTTAAGCGGTAGGGTGTGGGGCTGACCTAGCTGGAACGAAGTCCTTTCACCTTGGAAGCCTTCCTTGGCCCCACCAAACACCCTGCAAGGACGTGTGGGTAACTGGATTTTTAAAAATGTGTGCTTCTGCGTAGGTTTTAATTTAATTTTATACGGTGACTCAAAGGTTATCTTTGGGAGAGATAATTGCGCAGAGAGTTCACCACAGCCTCAGCGCTCTCTTTTGTGCAGTTCCCCACTCTACTAGCGTGTTTTGGAAGGAAGCATTTCTCCTCTACCCCTTCAGTTTTTTCTCTCCCGGACATCCGCCTCTCCTTCTTCCCCAGCTCGGCTCTTTCACTTCCCCCACCCCTCAGCCCACAAGCCTTCCTTACCTCCAGCATCCCTTGCTTGCTCTCTTCTCTCTTCACACACACAGCCACCTCCCCTCTCCCACCCCGCCCCCGCCGCTAGACGCCGCTGCCTTGCTCACGCACGCTGTAAACTTTTGACCCTCCAACTTTGCGACCCCTCGGGCAATAACTCTGGCCTCAACGCCTAGGGTATCATTCTGCTGCGCTGGCTGCGGAAACCCCAATGCAAAACGTCTTCCCTGCCTCCCACCCCCTTCACACAACTAGGGTCCTTAGACCTGGGGAAGAGGAGGAGTCTTCTGATAGATTATTAAATAACTCCTTGGAAAAAGACCCCAATCCCATTTCCCGCCTTGACCCCACTCCCTGCTTTTTCACCGGTCACTTATGTTAGGATGCCTGGAAGAGCTTTTGATGGCCCACTTCTTTCCATTCCTGTTCCCCAGGAAGGGGCTGGCTACTGGCAAAATGTATGGAGAGCGGTAGAACGACCTGACCTGGAAGAGAGTATCTACGGGGTGAAGAGGGGGGACAGCTTGGAGCAAGGATACCTTGGGAGCGGAGGGAGCGACACTCTTCACAGGTCTAAAGAGAGAGCTCAGTATCCAGGGCTTGCGAGGCCCAGCAGGCTCCGGGCCACCTTGCGCGGCCGCTCGCTGGCGCCTCGGCAGCCCCAGCCTGGCTGTGAACTTGGTCTAAGGCGGACTCTACTGGCAGCTGCGGGACGTTACAGCCTCTGCCTCTCGGCCAGAGCAGCGGCCAGGCCGGCGACCTGCGCTCTTTTGGTTTCCCTCGCGCCCCTATATTGCTTCCCAGGCTCCCCATTTCTCTCAAGGAAGGGTTTCATTCCTCTTTCCCTGGGGGTACTTGGGAGTCAGAAAACAGAAAAGACTGAATTAGAGAAACACATCCAGAGAGAAAGAGAAAAATGGAACAAGCCTGCAGGAACGCTGTGAGATAGGGATTATCCTCCCTCCTGCCTGTAAATCCCAGAGGTGAGATGTTCTCACTTGCTGGAACTCTCCCTTCGCTTCTCTTCTAAATGCTGCTTTCCAGGCTGAATCCGCCCCTTTCCACTTGACCTGGATCATCTCTTGGCTAGGCAAGACAGACTGGGCAAAGCACCTTCCCCTCCCTAGATGCATTCATCTCTGGCTTACAGGGCTCCGAGGTTCAGGGAAACCTGCCACCAAAACTGAGGGGCCCCATGCTTGAAGTGGCAGCCAAAGCCACAGCCTTGGGGACTCAGCCTGAATCCACTTGGAGAGCAAGGCCAGAGCATAGCCTCCCAGAACACAGCTGGGCAGCCTGGGAGTCTTTCCAAGAAGAAGCTACAGGATGCTGCAGAAAGTGCATTTTCCACTCCTACAGGCAAGTTAAGGAGAGGAGAGACAGGACAGCGGACACCTAAAACAGGAGGAGAAATAAGAGGAAGAGAGATGAAAACTTGAGAAGGTGGTGATAACTCGGGGTCGGACAGGCTAGAATTGCCTGAAGTCTAATCTTCTCATCTCCTAAATCCCCCATTTCCTCTTGAAGCCCCAAAAGCTGGGGCTCTGTAAATTTGCCAAAATAAAAGGACGCAAAATTCACTTAATGCTGTCGGCATGCCCCTGTCCCAGCGGATCGGCAGAGGTGACGGTGGAGGTGCGACGGGTGTCGAGTAATATATGCGGCAGCATTGGCAGCCCCAAGTAGGACGGCGCTCCGGCCCCGTCTGCTGACCTCTGTGTGATCCCGGACTCTATGAATTATTGATGAGATATGAGCGTTGATTTCCCCTTTCAGGATGCAAACTCCATTATATTGTTAAAATGGCGATTTAATCGTTGGGAATAGCTTTGGTGTGGTCCCCCCCCCCCAACTCATTTGCACCTCCTTCCTTTTCATTTAACTCTCTTAATTAAATCCTTTAACAGTTTTTAATCACTTTTTGGAGGGAGGGGTAGGTGGAAGGGGTAAGCCCTCACTACCACCACCGCAAAACACTAAAACAAAACAATCTCTCAAACTAGAAAAAGCTTGTTTTACCTTGGAGAAGTTGAAAGGAAGGTGGGGTGGGGTGTTAACCACTCTAAAAAAGGTTGAGCTGGGAACATTTACCAGAAGATCCATCCATCACCCGTGGAGGACTGGGGCATCCTAATTCTAACTGCGAAATGTCAGTCAGGCCAGCGAGTGTTTAATTCCACACAGACGCCCTGGGAGATTTGGTGTGGGGTCTGAGTGTAGAGAGTAAGTGCTGAGAAGTGCAGGGACTGAGATTAGGGGAGGCCGTATGATTCTTGTGGGGAATGACTCTTCAAACTGGGACCTGGAGACCCTTAGAGAGATATGTCCCTACTCCTTAAGGGGCCCCTATTTCTCCCCTCCCCCTCCTCGGTTTCCAGGCCATGTCTGGGTTAATTAATATGGATGTGTAACAGCACCACAGCAATCGATAAATTCCGGCTGTGGGCCGATCCCAGCCTGAAATCTGATTACTCCTAGACTCCCAAAATGAGAGATTGACCAGTGGGCTCTCCCCTAACAGAAGGGAGTGGTTCTTGCCAGCTCTGTCCTCCATGGTTGGCCCTGGGTGGTCCCCAGGCAGGGAAGCCCATGGCAAGACCCTTCTCCTCTCTGTCCCTAAAAAGACTGAGTTTGGGGGACTGTAGGGTGGACTGTCTTCTCCCTTGATCAGAATCTTTGGCCTTTACGCCAGCACCCAGACCTCAGAGATAAAGGCCTGCCGAGAAAGGAGCTTCCACCTTGGATCTTATCCCCACACCCTGCCCCACCAGTCCCCAGTGAATACATTCTCACAGACAGGGAAGGGTTAAGTGTCCCTGCTACACTTATGGAGAGGAAGCCGATGAAATATGGGCCCTCAGAACTCCAGGCCCGGCTGGCTTTCCTGTTTACACTTCTTTATACTTCCTCCCACCCTGTGGCCACAAAGAAACAACACAAAACAAAACAAAAAATAACCAAATATAACAAAACAATCAAATTATCTACTGAGTGGTCGTCAGGCTGGCCTCTGAGGGGTAAGGGAAACCAGCCTTCAAGTCCTGCTGCTGCCTTCTCAGCCCTGCCCCAAGTTGAGGGTATGCCTTGGTGAGGAGGCTGGGCACAAAGATCTGGCCAGGTGGTACCAGCCTGAAGCTAAGAAGGTTGAGGCCTGAACTGAAGGGAAGCAGGTGGGAGAGGAGGGAAAGAAAGGTGAGGGATGGGGAGAGTGAGGAAAGAGTGAGAGACTGCTTTCCCTGAGAATGTCTTGAGGAAAGTGGGAGGTCCTGGGGCAAAGGAAAGAGTTCCTTTGTGCACCAGAGACCCCTTCTCACCTCTCATCCCTTCCCCCAACACATCTTTGTTGGAGTTCAAGGGAGACTGTTGGCCAGAGACCCTGAAGTGGGGAAGAGGAAAGCCCAGCTTATAGCAAAAGACCCTTCAAGGGTTCTGGCCTCCGAAGCAGAAGTGGACACTCCACCCGCCCATCCGACGCTGTTCTTTGCCATTCAAAAGGCCTGTCTAGATAATGCCCAGCAGGTATTCCATGGGCTACTGGCCCCACACACACTTTATCAGAACTTGCAGAACTGACATGGGAGGGGGCAAAAAAAAAAAAAAAGCAAAAACTCTTCAGGGATAGGTATGATGGTCTGGGGTTCTTGAGAGAGGGAAGTCAGGAGCAAAATAGGATGGGGCTTCCCAGGAGGCCCAGGTCAGATTATGCCCCTGTTCCAGCTTTCTCTGAGCCTCGCTCCACTTATTTCCCTTGTCCAGATTGGAAGCCTGTGGAAGCTATGACCGCAGCATTTATTAGTATTTTATATGGTGCTGAGAATATTTTGGGAGAAAAGCATCCTTTCCAAGGGATACAAATACACCATCATTCTTAGGGAGACGTATCTTCAAATCAGGGTGAGGACCCCAAGGTCTCTGTTCTTTTTGCTCTCAAAGCCTGTGAATGTTCTCCTGTAAGTCATACCTGGGCAGGGGTTGAAGAGCTCAGAGAACAGAAAGCAGCTGCAGAAGAGAGAGGACAGAGGGAGAGAGTGGGAATGTCCGTTAATGTGAAATAGCAGGAATTTTGTGACCTTCTCCTGGTCCCAAAGATCAGAAGCCCCAGATTGTCAAAAGCAGGAGTGACAGGGTGGTTGATCCCAAAGGTCTCAAAATTGAAGGTCAGTTTGGTAAAGAAGAGGCCTCTGGCTTTTAGAAGGGTGACATCCTTAGAAAAACACAGGTCTCTGAGGGTCAAATAATGAAATTCCTCTGACTTGTGGTGCCACAAAGCAAAGGGGCTTTTAAGGGCCTGGTGAAGAGAGAGGAAGGAAGGAGAGGACAGGAAAGAGAGCACCTTTCCCGTTTCCTCTCCCAGCTCCCGAGTCCTTTTCTTTTCCTTTCTGATAGTTGGGGTCTATCTTCTTGAGCAAGATTTATTTATAGAAGGATTTCCGAGGACCTACTTGAGCACCCAACTCTTCTAGGCAAGGGGAGAAGCTCTCTCCTTCTGCCCACTGCTGGTCAGGAATTAGGTTTTGGATTTAAGGGGACTAACCTCCATCTTCTCCCCACTCTCACCTCAGTACCCTACTAAGAGCTAAGCAGAAGGGTTGGCTTGGGACTAACAGGCTGAAATGGGGTTCAGAAGAGCCATGCTCCCTATCCTGGTTAACCCTGATGAGGCTATGGAGAATCATATCCCTTTCATGGGGTTCAAAGATCTGAAAGCCAGAGAGTATTTGATCGCAAGGCAGCCATCAGCAGCTACGTTAGCTTTCCCCATGCTTTTCCTCAGTTCAGACATATCCAGATAAAAGTGCCCAGCAGCACGCCCCCACACACCCCTGACAAATGAATGTTATAAAGTTTCCTTCCTGGGGGTGGGGAGATGTCTGTCTGAAGATATCCAACAGTGAAGTGGCCCCCATAAAGGGTCCTTCTTTCAACAGTACAACACCCCTTCTTCTTATCCCCTAAATTTCTAAAGGCACAGAAGGAACCCACACAAGCCCTTTTCTCCACAAAGAGTCAAACACTATTGCAAATAAAAATCAGTCACCCCAAACACTGAGGCCTTATTGAACTGAGTACCCCCACACACACTCCTTTAGATACCCAGTTTGTCAGATCTTGGTGCAAAAAAGCAGACTAAATTTCACCCACTAATCTCACAGCCCTGCCGGAGGCAAGATTTCCTTCCCCAGTTCCAAGCCCCACAATTGCAAGGGGGAAAATCGAAAGCTGGAAGCCACTTACTGCGGGAATGCTGGGCCTCCGATGCTGCCACTGCTTTCTGGGCTGGGAGAGCCCTCACCTACTTCTGCCCCCTTCCCCACCACAGCGAGCAGTTAAAGTGTCACTTAACATTCTGGAGAATGTGAAATATACCGCGCGGTGTCAACTCCCCAAAACCATAAAACTAACTTTATGGACCTCACGTGACTTTCTCGAGCCAGTGAGGGGTATCTGTCTGACTTCTCGGTGATTTTTACGATCTAACTTCAAGATAAAACCCCTATCCATTTGACATCTAAATGTCATAGCGACTTTTGGGATAGTTTGCTATGGACAAAGGGGGACAAAGTCAAGGGGTGAGGGGGAAGGAGGGCCCAGTAGAGCCTCCAAGACCCTGGGCTGCCTCCTCATCTGCTTCCCCCTCCCCCCGAGTCCTGTAAGAAGTTGGGCCAAGCTGAAAGGGATGAACGGGTAAGTGTCCAGACTTGACTCTTGTGCTCAGGGTGGAGGCTGACTTGGATGGAGGAGGACTGGGCCCTAGCTCTGGGCCACTCTGACTGGAGGGGAAACCAGGGGTCTTCCAGGAGGGAGCCCAACTCCTAATCAAGAGGGAAGGTTAGTTAGGCCTCTGGAGAGAGAGAGAGCCCTTGATAAGTGCAGAGAAGAATAAGAGCGAACCTTTGAAATCCAGCTGATTTTTTTTGGTGGGGGGTGCGGTTAATGGGTGGCAGAGCTGAATTTGGGTTTGGAACAGGGGACAGGGGGACTGAATAAGCCTGCACACTCTCAGCAAGCCAGGAGCCTCCTGCTCAGAACTTAGGCCCAAATTATTTTCCCTAAAGAGGCTTCTAGAGGCTTTTATTACCAGCTGGTGGAAGGCCAGAGCAAAGCCCAGCTCAGCTCTTTCTTGCCCCAGCCCCACATTGGGGTTTCGGGGCCTTCCAGTCCCCCAGGCATGCAGGCCTGTCCTCTGACCCAAGCACTACTGACCAAGCCAAGGACTTAGGTGGTTGAGAGAGGCTGCTGGTGAACATCCTGTTTTCCCTTCCCCACACCCCAGATCTATCAAGAATAGTCTAGGGTGTGCCCAGTGATGGGACAGGCACCCCCCAGAGAAAAGACAAGTGGAAGGGCAATAGAGTAGGGGAAACATTTATTTGACTTCAAGGAAAGCTACAAACAAATACCAAAAGCGAATCACTGAGACAGGTCCGGCAGAGACAGATTTCACACTTAGCACAGTATCCACTCGCTCACTACAAATGGTTTTGGAAGCAAAATGGGTAGGGGGGAAGGAGATGGGTCTGATCCAGACTATACCCATATTTACAAGCTTTGGGCCCTCTACACCAGACCCACGGATTCACAGAGAAATACACAAAACATTTTACACTGAAGATTATTTCTGTTTCCGTACACTCCTAGATTGGGCCTTGTGGGGCCTACCCAGGCGGCAGGAACTCTAATCTCACTATATAGCTTCCCTCTTCTCAACATCACCCCCTTGGTCCTCCCAGGTCCCTTCCCACCCCAGGCCCAAGTCACTAAGAGACTTGGGCCTGGGGAGTAAAGAGAAAAGAGGAAGAGGAGGGAGGGAAAGAGACACAGTCATGGACTCCATCTCGAGGCCAGCTCAGCTGGACCCCGGCTCTGCAGCACCCACCTCAACTGCTGCCCCTTAGAGAAGTTTTGAGCTGAAACTCAAAATACAGCGATCATCCTTTTATAAATAAGTTAGGAGAACAAGATGGGGAAGGGAAAGTTCACATTAAACATGCGAGTTTCTTTTCTTCCTGGAGGAAGGAGTGCAACCACAGACACGAACATTCAGAAACACTGGTGGATTTGGGGTGAGCGGAGGGGAGCGAGGAGCATGGAGGGAAAATAATAATTATCATCATTATTAACAATAATAACAAGATTAACCAGTCCAGGAGAGAGGGAGCCACAGGAAGATCTAAAACCAAACGAAAAATCATAACACAAGGCCGGGGCGAGGCAGACTCGCGGGAACCAGTCCCCAGCGGGCCGCTGCAGCACTGGGAGGCTCTGAGGGGCTGGGGCTGGGGGCGGCGAGGGCTCTTGGGCCGCCCAGGGTTCCTCCCAGAGGGCTCAGGGCTGGAAGGCGCTGCCGGCTGTAGCCAGGCTCATACTTTTCAGTTTGTTATCTTTCTTCCACTTCATGCGCCGGTTCTGGAACCAGATCTTGATCTGGCGCTCGGACAGGCAGAGCGCGTGGGCGATCTCGATGCGCCGCCGCCGCGTCAGGTAGCGGTTGAAGTGGAACTCCTTCTCCAGCTCCAGGGTCTGGTAGCGGGTATAGGCGGTCCGGGCCCTTTTTCCGTCTGGCCCGGTCATATCTGGAGCAGACAGAGTAGAGCGCGAGGCAACGTTATTCCGGTTAAGGGAGGGGGCACCGGGTGGGAGGGGGGCGTGGAGCAGGACCCAGGCGTCCCTGGCCCCCAGCTCACCACAGCTCCAATCCTCCCCACTCCAGATGCCCCACATCCAAGCCCCCTTGTTGTACCCCCTTCTCCTGCAGCCCCCACTTCTGCCGGCAGCGAAGCGCCCGGCTTTGTCTCTGGCTCCCTCCCTGTGCCTCACCCTTGGCTGGGCTCAGGCGGCCGCTGGCCCCGGGAGGGAGGAGAGCGGCTGCACTTTTGCCCTGAAATATCCTTTGACTGTTCGCTCCTCCTTTGCTAGCGGCAGTCTCAAAAATTCGGGGGGTAAGCAAGACCCTTCCCCACCTTAGGTAAACCTTATCCTTCATCCGAAAGCCAGTATAGATAGGTGAAGAAAACCTCAGCCCAGTCTGAGGACAAATTATTTAAAATCCTACTCCCCAACACCCACCCACCCCCAGCTAAAGACCTTCTTTGGCTCTGTCCCCTGAGCTGTAAGGACCCTGTTAGAGTCCCTCTGGAAAAAAATAAATCTATATTCGAGGAAAAGCCAAGCTCTCCTCGCCACCCCCCACCCCCCCCAACGCAGAGAAGGAACACCGAGGAGAAAAAAAAAAAAAAAAAAAAACAGAGCGAGAGAGAGAGAATTACCATGGCTGATGTGAAGCTTCCTCATCCAGGGGAATATCTGCGGAGCCTGCCCCTCGGGCGCGGCTGTGGAGGTGGCCACGGGCTCTGGCTGCGCTCGGGCTAGGCTCGGGCTGTTTAGCTGGCTCGCCGCTTCCTCAGGCTCCGAGGACGCGCTGGCCTCGTCTATTTCGGTGAAATTGGCGCTGGAGCTGGCCGGGGTCGCCTGGTCGGAGGGGGACGAGGCAGAGGGCTTGGCGCCGTGGCTGTCGCCGTTGGTGCAGGGCAGGGACTCAGGCGAGGACAGGGAGCAGCTCGACGCCGCTGGCCTGAAGCGGGGCTCCTGGGCGGGCGCAGGGAAGGCGCGCGAGCTCTCGCCCACCGCCCCAAAGTGGCTGGAAGAGGCCGAGGAGCGGTTGACGCTGAGGTCCATCCCATTGTAATTGTAGCCGTAAGAGCCGGTGTGCATGGCAGCGGGATCCCTGTAAGAGCCGCTCAGAGAGCTGCCACTGCCATAATTTAGCAACTGATAGTCCGGGCCATTTGGATAACGCCCCGAGAAGGAGTTTACAAAGTACGAGCTCATTTGGGTGATTTTGGAGGGCTTGATTTGTGGATCGTGGTCGTTATAACCCTGTGCTTCACGATTTATGATGTATTAATGAATTATAGCGATGCACTGTACTTCGTTTTGCTATGTATGCGGCCAAATATGGGGGGGGGGTGTTGGAAGGGGGATGGGGGGGCGTTGGGGAATCACGTGCTTTTGTTGACCAGTCGTAAATTCTCGCTGATGACCTCAAGAGGTAATTCATGCTCTATGGTTACAAATAATGACGATCCGAGAATCGTTAGGGCCGATTCAATGCGAGCCTCCGAGAGAGGGGGGAAAAGGAGAAGGGGGAGAAACTGGGAGAAGGTTGGCGGCGGCCTCTGAGCAGAGCGCGCCACCTCCCGGCAATCGGCGGGAGCGCGGGCCGCAGACCGCCATGGCGGCGAAGGCTACCTTCCTGCTTGCTCCCCGCAAACGCCGGGCGAGAAAGAAACCTGGCCCAGAGTCGCCAGCAAGGTTGAGTCTTTCAGAGAAGGGACCCGGTTGAGTCCTTCCTCACTTTCTTAGGAGAGTGGTTACTTCTCTCAATTTGTGTTTTTCTCCCTGTCCTTATCATTTTAACTCAGGATGAGATTATCAAACATCGAGTTACTCTTCCCTCACTCGGGTTTTGCAAATAGCCAAGTTGGGGGCGGAAATGGAGAAGAGGGATGGAAGATACACGTGAAAAACAATAATTGACACGGAGTTCCAACCCCTTCTCGGGCCTCGCCTGCTTTCTAAGGGGCTGCAAGTGGCCCTTTCACAGCGCTCAGGCCAGCAGGGCCTGAGGGTTCTAAGGAAAAACTTTGGCTTCCCCTGTGTCTTTTAGAAGTTTGAAATAATTTTCCTGACCTCCTTCTCATCCTTAGCCCAGCCTGGGAAATAGCAGAGGAGGACAGGAACCCCAGAGGAGGAGCATAGCTGGTGCTAAGCGGCCTAGCTGAGGGAAAAACGGTGGCGGCGACCGCATCTGCGTCTGGGGTCTGGGTAAAAACGTGGTTTTGAGAGTTCGGAATCAAGGCGAATCTTTCGCTGTCTCACCAGATGCCCGCTTTTGCACGAGGAGGCCCCGCTCAAGGCCCCTCGCTGGCGTCTGGGTAGTTTCTGAATGTGCCCGGCGGCTCACACCTTCCCTGGGAAGGGGTGCCTAGGACCGGCGGTGCCTTGCTGAGCCAGCTGGGCGGCCAGAGACCGCCGCAGCTGGGCCCCTTCTGCCGAACAGCTATTTTCTTTAAAAATAAAAAGAAAAGAAAAAGGGAGGGAGAGGAGGAGGAAGAAAGGAAAACAGCATCCTCAGCTTGTCGCCTGGATGAGGGTGGGAGCAGGAGAGAATGAATGGGTCGTTTTCGGTAGAGGGGATGAGACCAAACTCTTATAACCTGGCCTCCTGCCCTCAGGTCTTCAAGGAGGAGAAAGTCCTGCCCTTCAGCCGGCGCCTGCCGATGGCTTCGCATTCCCCTACTTGTCGCTGAACTCCTACTTGAGGCAGCAAAAGGCGCCTGGAGCTTTCCATTGCGGGCGGAGAGATATCCCGCAACCCTGATTTGGTCTCCGGAGCTACAGGCCAGGAGCTGAGGGCCAAGGCCAGCAGAGATCAGGCCATGTGGGCAGGCCAAAGGCCACGGCCTCGGCAAGCAGGAGGACCTAAAAAGCGTTGCTCAGGTGCCAGACCTTCCTGGCTCAGTCTCTTCAGGGGCTTGGGCTAGAGGGTCTCGGTGGTGTCCTTCGTGCCTTAGACAAACGAGCAAAAACTAGAGGATACGAGGGAAACAAACGGCCCTTCTCTGTGTCTCCCAAGTCTGCGCCTAGAGAGGCCATTCAGAGCCTCAGTACAGGGGAGGCGCAGCTCTCGAGACTGAGACGGACTGCTCCAGCCTTTATCACGACTGTAACTTCCGAGGTCAAGTCATGCCCGCTGGGGCCCACTAGGCTCCAGGCTTATGCTGCGGAGTTTCCGGCACAGAGACCACGGGGTGGTGATGGGAGTGGGGAGTGGCAGGGAGGAGCAGAGGTGACTGATCGGCGAGTTTTTACACCTTTATTATTATTATCATCATCATCATTATTAATAATATTAATATTATTACCGAAGTATTTCACGTCCAGAGCTAAGACAAGACTACAAACACAACACATACAAAATTAATAAAATAGAACTTTGTTTTCTTCTCAGGCTCCTGTTCTTACTTCTAGGTAGTATGTGCTCCTTCCAGTGGCTTTCAGGAGAGGGTGGGAGAGAGAGAGGTCTGGGGTCAGGGAGTCTTCGAGGCCCCCGCTGAGGGGACTGCGAAGCCACCATTGAACCGTGCACGGGGGATATGGACAAAATGAGACTCGACACGGACAAGAGTGTTTTGCTCTGCTTCCAGGAAACATTGAGTCCAGTCCTTAGTTCTCACGCGGGAGAGCCTGATCTGGCTGAGGCGGGTTCCGGGGGGATGGAGGGGGCGCGAGGGGTGCTGGGTGGACTCAGGCGACAGGCCTTCTAGAACCCAGGGAGAGCTCTGCGGATGGGGGCGGTCAGAAGAGCGCTGGGCCCCGCCTGTCTTGTGCTGAGACCAGGTCCCCGGCTCCCCCGCCCGCAGAGCCTTCTCGAGCTCTTCAATGCCCTCGGCTCCCCACGGGCCTCTCCCTTCGCGTCCCCCCTCCCTTTCCAGCGCCTTCACTCCGCTGGCTTTTCTTCCTCCTCCTCCGCACTGAGCTGAGACGCGCTGAGCAGTTTGCTTTCCTTTTTCCACTTCATGCGCCGGTTCTGGAACCAGATCTTGATCTGCCGCTCGGTCAGGCACAGGGCGTGCGCGATCTCGATGCGCCGCCGCCGTGTCAGGTAGCGATTGTAGTGAAACTCTTTCTCTAGCTCCAGGGTCTGGTAGCGCGTGTAGGTCTGGCGGCCCCGTCGGCCGCTGGGCCCAAAGGAGGAACCTGTTACGCAGAGAGGAGATGCTGAGGCCTGGGGTCACCAGGGTCAGAGCCCCCCCTCCCCTTCCTCACTCGACCTTCAAACATGGATTCCAGCCTCCACTCTCCTGTTCCCTGCAGCGCCCCCTCCGGATTCCCTCAGGGCCTCCTCGGCCTGCGCCTTCAGTCTAGACTCTCGGTGGGGGGATGGGAGGAGCAGTTTAAAATCCCACCTGAGCCAAGGGGAGGGGCTGGGGAAGTACTGACCAGGTGTGTCTCTTCCTAGCTGCAATTTTTTCTTTCCATTCGTGTGGGTTCCCCACCACTGTGTGATAGATTCCAGCCCTTAATCCGTAATGACGTGGATCGATCCATAGTCGGCATTAACGGCTCTCACTCTCGTGTCCCGCTAATGGACATCAATTTGGGACTTAAGGCCAACAAATAATCCAACCTGAGACCCAGGCGCCTGCTTCTCCCGCTCTCCCCCTCCGCCCGTTCCCCCTCTTTTTCTTCTCCTTATTCTCCCTCCCTCTTCTGACTACTGCCCCTTTCCTGGTGCCACATCTTTCCCCAGCCCCCCACCCCCAGGGGAACACAGTCCAGGGGACAGACTCCACTCTCCCTTGCCAGCGTCACGCCGCCCCTCTTCCCGTGACGCACTCGGTTTTTAATGGAACAATCTTGGGGTGGGAGGCCCGACGAGGACTGGGGGCTCAAGGGAAAGCTAAGCCCTTGGCTGCGACCCGTGATCCGCAATCCCGGATCTGGCCTGGCTCCCATGAGAGCCCACTCGCTTCCCTGGCTCAGAGTGTGGCTGGGACTTTGCAAACTTTGTAACTCCTGAGGGCAAAAGGACAGACAGCAGACCTGGTGCAGGCGCCCCATCTTCCCTTTGATCCTAACTAAGATCCCCAGCCCTTACCCAGTAAGAGAATGGGAGGGGGGCTCACTAGTTCTGTCTCCCCGGGTGGATGCCCGCAAGGATCACGGCAACCGCGGAGTCTCACTCACTGTTGCATGAATTCATCCGCTGCATCCAGGGGTAGACGGGCGTGGAGCACTTCTCCTCTGGCTCGCCAAACACACTCTTATCCTGCGCACAGTCGGACTTCCGCGGCTCGGGATGGAAGGGGGGCGGCTCATCGGCGCCGGAGAGCGCGCAGGCCGACTCCTTCTCGCGGTAGAAGGCCGGTGCCGGGCCGTAGTCGCAGGGCGCCGCTCGGCCGTAGCCTCCGCCCGCCGGCGGGTAATAGGAGGAGGCGGCAAAGCCCTTGTCCTGGCCCGGCCCCGGCCCATAGGGCGCGGGGTAGTGCCTCAGCGGGTCCGCATAACCGGAGGAGTAGAGCGGTAGCTGGCCCAGGAAGGACTCCTGACCGCTGGCCAGAGTGACGGGGAAGGTGGAGTTCACGAAATAGGAACTCATTGGGAGGGAGGCGCACACGGCCGCTGCTGCTCCGCCGGGTTTATGATTTGTTGTGTTTTATAGTCCGAGCGCCGCGCCTATTAGTAGTATATCTGAGATTGGGTTTTAGCTGAGGGGGGATGGCGAGGTGCCAGTGAGGGCCAGAAGGAAATACAACCATCTGATCCAACACTGACCAATGGCAGAGGCAGGAATTGTCAAATAGCACCCAGGAGGAGCGCAGCCCGCACGAGGGACCCGCGCACAAACCTATCAACCTTTTTTCCCCCTCCTTCTTCTCCTTCTCCTTGCCCCCCCCCCCAACAACACAACGCGTCCTGTTCCACCTACGTAGGATCTGCTGGAAAAGGCGTCTGTGCCTTTGAGGGAGGAGGGAGCTTTGGATTGAGACCACCCCATCTCCCAGTGATTAAATAAATATATCCCTCCCTTTCCACGCAGGATAGGAAAAAGTTAATTGTGTTTTCAGAAAAGTTAACCCCTGCGTTGCTTGAGCCCCGTTCCCTCAAAGGAAGGGTGGGTAACCATGCCTGAATCTGGAATCTTAACCTGGTTAGGAGAGAACCAAAGGAGAAGGTTTATTTCCAGGGTTTTATGTTGGTTGAAAGGAGGAGTTTTCCGCTAACTAGCATCGTTTTTGGAAAGAGGCGAAGAAGAAACTGTCTTCTTCCCAGGTTTTGAAACCCGTTTTATCCCCTGTTTCTTAGATCTACTCTGTCTCCTCCAAGTCCGGGATTATTATTTCTGCTTCTCCACAACTCTCACGGTCTGAGAGGCAGGTCACAGTCTGCTGCTCAGAGAACCTGGAAGGCCGGGGAAATGGAAGGAAGGTCTGAGACCAAGCTTCTCCCTCTGGCTCTGCAGCTAGGCTAGGAGATTCTTGGGCGGCTATGGCCACTGCTGCCCAAGACATCTCATCTGGTTCTAGTATGCATCACTTGCTCTTGGTACGGGAAGAGGTGCTGGGGAAAGGGACTAGCGCTCTCCTCACTTGGGTATAAGGAGAGGAGGTGTGAGGGGCGTCCCCCTGCCTAGGTTTGTCTGATTCCTATCCTGACTGCAACCTTCACTCCCACCTCCTACCCACAAAGACACAAGGATATCCTGGGCTACAGATTCCTAGGAATCAAGGTTGTCTCAGAAAGTGGGTATAGGGAAGAAATTGGTCCTCCTCCAGTTTGGGGTTCTCAAACCCTCCTGATATCTGAGGTGATCAGAAACACCAAGAAGAGAGAGGCCCTCACACCTTTTCCAAGTCTCTCCAGAAGCTGGCAATTTAAAAATAATAATTATTATTTCCCAAAGCTTGATTTTGGTTTAGTGTTTTTTAAGGAGGGAGCTTACAACTATCAGGCAAATACCCTTTCCAGATGCTCACCACTCTGTCTCTCTCAGCATCTGTACAATGCCCCTCCGCCCACCTAATTTTTGTATCATTTTTGAGTGTAAGAGAGAGAATGCATGTCTCTGGCTCTCATCTAAAGAAAATGAACATTGAAGCCAGGTTGGAAGACTGAGCCACAATGTGTTTCCAACATTCTAATGCGCACGTGGAGGCCAGACAGTAAAGACAACTGCCTGACAGCATGACAGAACATGACAGACAACGCTGGGATCTGAGCTGGAAACAGGCCTCGATGTGGGACAAAATCTGATGAAGGAGGCAGGCTGAGCCTTCTCTCTACCTTGCTCTGTGGGCTTATTTTTGTGGGCCAGCCCTGCTCACTAAAGATGGTAAAAGACACTAGAAAAAATGGTAGAGAGATGAGCTTGGTGACTAAGGGTGGGAACTTGGTTGGTTGCAAAGTGGCCTACAAGACCTCTTAAACTCAGCATAACTTTTAGGCTTTACCTTCATGGCCAAGTGGCAATACTAGCCAGACTCTATAGTTGTTTTATTAAGATTTAAGATAAGTAAAGCAAGCCTCCTATTAATGGGGAATCATAAATGCTCCAATCTAGCTGTGATTGGGCCCATACTTACAGAAGCATGAGGAGCATTTGGGCAAGGTGAGCAGGGTGGGAGAGTGTCTGTGTGCACCTCCCCACCCCCTGCTACTGAGGCTGGGCCTTGGGCTTCAGACCTCCCTGACCCTCCCGGGCCACAATGTCCCCATCCTAGGACTGGACAGTGTTGGCTTGCCTGTGAAGTCTGGACAAAGTAAGATTCTCCTCTGATAGAAGCAGGAAAATAATCACCTTATCCTTAGAATCATAGCCCCAAATTAACCTCACCTCTGCAGGTTGCCTATTGTCGTGAGATGGAGCCGCAAAGGCAGGGCCTGGGCGCCTGTAGTCCAGCATGAAAGGAAATAGCGCCTCATCGCTCTTATCTAAGCCCAGAGGTATTTATGAGCGTTTATTCCTCTGATCCGTTTGTTTGGGAGAAAGAGCAGGCAGGCAGAGCTGGGCCAGAGTCTGCTTGGTTTCTGGAGCCAGATCTCTAGGAATCTGTCTGTGGTTCGGTCCACTGCCATGTCTTTCTGTCAGTCTCCAAGGGGGAATATGTAAATACACAGCCAGCACAGCCGTCTGCCCCTTCGGGGTGTCTCATCCTGCCTCAATGAGGAAGCATGTGAATGGAGAGGTGGATATAAATGTGTACCAATTATTGAGTACACAACACGAGGATTGCACAGAAACCCCACAGGCAGGATTTATAATTGTAATTTTCTGTGCTGCAAATCTGCAACCCTGTGAACGGACACACGGTTCCAGCTCCCGGGGAAGTGTCTCAGTTGTGTTCTGCTCAGGAGGAAAATTTTCCTGTACCAGCAACCTCAGAGAGAGAGATTTGCCTATATGAATGTAGAGGGAAGAGGGGGTTGAGACTGTCCAGGCTTCCACTTTCCTCCCAGCTACAGAGGTCCCACAGGCCCATCCCCAGCTCTTTGGATTGCAGGCACCTTTCCCCACCCCATTTCTAACTCTGGCTGGGGTGTGGGAAATGAAAACATCTCTACCCAATTCTGATTATCTGGGTTTGGGAAACATAAATGTTCCCAGAGGGAGTAATGTGGTGCCTCCCAAATTTGGGGAGCTGTTTATATGGGACTGGGCCTTAAAATGGGTCGGGCCAGAGCTCGGTACAAAGACCTCATTTCCATTATGCAAATGAACAACCTTGTCTTGATCTGGAGGTGGGGAAGGCTTAGGCACTCAGCTGGCTGTCCCAGTTCCCTCCCCCATGTCCACCAGCACCCTAAGATCCCTCAAGTGTGTCAACCCTCTATACTAAACGCTTTCCCTCCCTACCTATCTTTTGGTTTGCCCACAAGAAAAATTCCCGAGGGGCCCAATACTTTCCGGGCGCGCTCTCTCGGGAACTTTCGCACTAGATCGGGCCTTGTAACCGCAGAAAAGTCACTCTCGCTGTCGGGTAGCTGAAAGGGCGGCCCCTGTGGCCCAAGGCTTTGACTCCCGAGGCGCCATAGGCGTGGGGGCTGCAGCCCTGACGTTTGCTCTCGGCGGTGCGGGGCCGCTGGACCTCGGCGGCTCCTCTAGTTCCAGGCCAGACCCTAGTAACACCTCGGCCTGCCTGGCACCATAGGCAATTTCCTGGAGGCCCCCGCCCAGGAACCGGGGCCACAGCACCTTGAAAGGAATGGCTAGAGCTTTCCAGCGGCTTGAAAGACCGAGCTAATCAGTAACCCGCGAGACAGGGGCCAATATTCAAACGCGGCGGAGGCGCGGACCCCCGCCCTCACCACCCTTTCTGGGAAAGCGGTTAGGTTAAGCGAGCGTGAGGGGTACGGCAGGAACGGTAATTACTATGGTTTGATTCCTTAATGATTGTCCTTACTCCCACTCCCAATTTTTCCCCAAAGCATATTTGTCCATTTCGCTTGAAACGATCGAGGGTAAGGGAGAGCCCACACTCGGTCTCAGACACCAACAGTTTCCAGATAAATAGGCTCAATTCCTTCATTACGGACACCAGCCAAGGAACTGGCAAGACCCACCAGCAAACCAGAAGAACACAGACCTGGTTGTCTTTTGACAACCAAGTGGAACTGCCGTACCGGCCGGCGCCTCCTCTACCAGCCCCTCCCTTGGCCGAAAAGAAAACCAAATAAACCTTGAACAGCCTTGGCCTCGGATCTCCCGAACGGCCCGGACGATCCCCTCTCCCGCTTGCGGCGGGGGGTAAAGACTCTCCGGTTCAGGGCCCCCTGCCCGCGGGATGCGGTATTAGTCCTCTTTAAATATGCCCTAGAAAAAGCCGCTTCCCCAGCCAGCCACCAGGTTTGGAGACAGGATGGAGAGGGCGAGGAAGAGAGGACACTTGTTCTCTGATCACACAAGGGCGCGAGGGAACCAAGATTCAGCGGAAAACGACAATCTGGGCCCGAAGTCCCACGAATCCCGCCAAACCTGAGCGTCCAGGCTCCAGGCATTGGGCACCATTCAGGCAGCGTCGCGGGGCTTTGCGGCGCCGAAGCCGCATGTCTCGGAACGGACGGTAGATGGCAGCAAACTGCATAATTTGGGTCACAGCAAACTGTCTAAGGAATGATTTATACCCTGCCGAGGCTACAGGAGAAAAAGATCTTTAGTCTGGGTGGGTTTAGAAAGGGAATTTTCCCTTTGAGATTAGGCTCCAAGTGTCGTGGGTGCTGGCCGAGATCTTCTCTGGCACCCGCAGCCGGGGTTCGGTCCCTCCAGGCACCCAGTTCTGGCCTGCTGGGAAGGCATCTACCTGGGCCTCCAAGGGCCCCCTCCCGCTCCACAAGTGGCTGAGCCCCTCTCGTCCCAGCTCAGGATTGAGAGGGCCAAGATCCCCTTACACAGCCCCCCAGACCCCGCGATTCCTGGCAACCAGAGGCCTGAGGCTAAACGCTCTGCGTCTGGTCTTTAAGAAGAGAAAAGCAATCACCTAATCAAGCAAACCAAACTAAATCAGTCTCTCCTAACCTCCGCGCCCAAAGTCGCTTATCTCTTGGTTTGCAGCTTCCTCAGAAGCACTCTCACTCTATTTTTAAGCCCTCGCCTGGAGGCTGCGCCTTCTTCCACCCCGCCAGCTACTTTAGGAATCTCGGTCTGTAGCCCAAAGGTTCCCCCACTCCACCCCACCCCCAGAAGGCCTGGCTGGGGAATGAAATAAGGCACCGGAGGGACAGGACTAGTTTTCTGAGCTCAGCGCCAGGTAGCTTTCTAGTCTGGACACCATTAGGCCCCCTAATTTGGTTTTCTTTTCATTTTCTTCTCTTTGTGTTTTTGTTTACAAGCCTAAAACAACACATTAAACAGCTTTACAATCATCTGGTATGGATCCAGGAAAGTATAAAATGTTCAACATCAGACACACACATGGTATTTTCTTCTCCACCAAAATCCACACACCCCCATACCAATAAAATACAAATACTGTAATAGAATCAACATTTCACAGAAACCAACACAAGGTAACCTACCGCATCAAAAAACCACAAAATTGTCTCCCTGCAGAGCGAGGCTCCCTCCTGTGGGAGTGGCGAGAGACCTGGGCATTCTCAGGCAGGCTTCCTGGGGGTGGGGGGGAGGCAGGGAGCGATGTCCCTTAATTTGGGTGTCTCCACTTATAGCCCTTTAATTTCAGAAATGTCTCCGAAAGAAGGTAATGAGCATTTCTCTGTAATTTGTTCTTTCTGTCTCTCTCTAGCCTCCTCCTAGCCCTTGCTGGCCTCTTTGGAGATCCCAGGCCCTCCAGAGACCAGGACGTCTCTCAGCGCTACCGCCCCTCTTGCCAATGCTGCTGGGAAACTGTCGATACCTGAACCGGGCAAGAGAACAACATGGGGGGCAATTGGGGGAGGCTGAAACGAGGGAGGGAAGGGTGGCAGGAGAGGGTGGGGGCACAAATCCACAGAGGCTGTAGCAACTGGCTTCTGTGGGTGCGGGTGCTCTGAAGCTCAGACACCCCCATCCTCTCTTTGGCAATCCCCTCGCTTGAGCCTCTCCTCCCAGCTTAAAAAGGAGACTTAGAGCTGCCTCCGTGGCCTCTTTCGGTTCCTCCTCCCATCTTCCCTGCCTTGGCTCCCCCTCCAGGAAGCAGCCACCCCTCTCTCTGCCACAGAATTTCCTGGGAAGCCTCTCCCTGTAGCACCCAAACGTGGGGTTCAGCCCCATCTTGGACAGGGGAGGGGGGAGACAAACCCAAGCCCCACCTACAAAATCAAGGAAAAATAATAATAAGAGAATTGTAGAATCTCCCTTACCTTTGCAGACCTTGAGGTTTCTTTTCTCCGATTGAAAGGGGTGGGGAGGAAGGAGGAGGGGGGAGAGCGTTCGGTTTCTTCTTCATCTTCCAGATAATATTGTCCCAACCTGAGAGCCGTCGCCTCCCCTTCTCTGACTTGGGAGAGAGGGTGTTTCGCTTTTCTGATATTTGCATAGAAAATGGAGTAAGTTCTGGCTTTGAAAAATGGTATCAGGCTGCAGTCCTGGGCAGATTGTCCATTTACCCTCCATGGTGACTAAAATCCCAGATCAGCAAAGAAATTAACTTAGGAATTAAAATTATTTTTGGTTCTCTCTTTTGTGTAATGCCCACCCCTCCTACCCCCTCTCTCTTCCTTCTTCTCCCCCTCTCTCTTCCTCTCTCTCTCTCTTTTTTGCTTTATCAAACTGATACTGAAGTATAAAAATATCAAGAGGCTGGAGCCCTGAAGGACGACAGTGCTCCGACCTAGGTGTGGTGTCCAAAAGAATGCTGCATTATAACCACCAGGGAAATGATAAAAAGTTCATGTTCACGATCGCCCGGCCACATGACCGGCGCCGGCCAATCGCTGGATTCAACCACTCATAAACTTCTATCACAAAGTTGTAAATTTTCATAAAACAACAAGGAATTTATTGCATTTCTTCATGGCTGCTCCACCAGCAACCTTTTTCTCAGTCGCCATCTTCTTTTCTTCTCCTTCTCGTTTTTTGGGAAAACCCCAATCTGAGAAGGGATGAGATTTGGGGTGCAGGCAATCAGGTTAAGGAGCCACAAGGGTCCAGCTTGGAAGGGGGTTCCTTTTGGAACTTCCCTATTCTCACAAGAGCTCTGTCCCCTCTTCTAATAAAAATTACCCCAAATACTCCATACAGGGACTGTTTCAAGGCAATATTGGGGTGAGTCGGGGGCAGCAGCTGGTGTTCAGAGTTGCCACTTGCATCAAGGCAAAATGAAAGCTTCCCTGTCCCCTATGCTCCTCCAAACGCCCCCTTTATTCTTAGCCCTATTGATGGTGGTGGGGGCCACCTGTGAGGCTTGCGGATTTGCGGATGTGGGGGCTCTAGATTTCCTAGGGCTTAGTTTTCCCCCAAGGAGGTAAGGAAGCCCTGATGGAGGCCAAGACAGACAGTGTAGCAACCAGATTCTTACCTCTGCACCCCAGAAATTGGAGGAGGCTAAAGCGGGATTCCTGCCTCTGCTGCCCAAATGCCCGCCTGCTCCTGCTCCCATTGACAACTCACTGTGCTCTCCAGGGGGTTCTGCAGTCATTAATAGAAGAAACTACCGGTTTAAGGGCCTTTTACTTGTAAATTCAAGTTAAACAGATTATGAAACGTGCTTCGCTTTCAATGTTCTTTCTCCAATCCGAATACTGTTCTTTAAATTTAAGTAACTCGGGGTTTATAATTGAATAAATACTAAAAATCAACTCTGAGGGTCTAGCTGCATAGACGTCAACCTCCAGGGTTTTGTTCTTCAAGTAGGAAGTATTTTTGGAGCAAAAGCAACCACAAGAACATCAAAATTCACCTGGTAATTTCCAGCCCCCCCCCCCCCAATACTCTAGTATTTTAAAATTAAGCTACTAGCGCCCTAATTCAGAAACGGAAAAACTTCTCCGAAAATGTGTTTCTTTTCTCTCTCTTTTCCCTGTGCCCCGGAGAAGATTCCAGGTTGCTGGCAGCGCCGAGAGCGGGGCGAAAGGCGCAGAGGAAGCCGACGGGAGCCCAGGCCGGCGGCGCGGCAGGCTCAGAGCCACGGGATGCGGCCACGCTCGCCGGTGAACCCGGTAAACTCAGTGAACTCGCGCTGCTCGGGGTCTCGTTCTTGCCGCTCAGTTACCTCCACCCACCACTTTAGTTTTATCTGGGTCACTGTGTTAATTTAGAATATATAAATTAAAACAAATACAAGTTAAAATAAATGGAAATAAAAGAACCGAATAGCCTTTGCGGAAAATATTTGCCGAGTGAGCCAGGAGCCGGAGCGCCCTGGCGTTGGAGGCCTCTCTAGGTCTCTGCTGCTGGCCTGGCCTCAGCCCAACGCGCCCAAGAATCAGAGTGGATTTGGGTTATTTTCCCCTTCCTTCTGCTTTTCCTCTGGATGGGGCCCAGCGCTTTGCATTTCAGCTGTTTGTGCCCTGGTGGCACTGCCCCAGCCCCAAGTCTGGCTTGAAGGCCTAGTTGAGGAAGTTTGTGGAACTGTAAGGGTTTTGTTTTGTTTTGTGAATGTGTGTGACTGAATATGGGGGCTCATGGATGTGTTTATAGGGGGGGCAAATGTGAATCCGTGTGTTTATAAACCAATGTGTGAATGTATATTGCTATGTATAAATGTGTCTGAGTGAGTGTGAATGTGTGTTTACTTGTGAGCGTGTGTGAACATGAATTCGTCTGGATGTGAAATAGGGATGAGTGAATGCCTGTATGTATATTTATGAACATGTGAATATAAGTGCTTTTTGTGACTGTAGGTAATAATGTGTGTGTATATATATATGGATGTGTGTGTGTGTATGACATTAGCCTGTAAATATGTGTGATCATCTGCATTTGTGTGTGTCACTATGTGTTTTAAAGAAGGGAAAGGAACTTGTGAGTGATGTCAGGGTTCACTAGTTGGCACCCCCAGAGAAGGGGCACCATGAATAAGAAAAGAGCCCAGGACAGAAATGGGGCAGCAGTAGAAGTTACAACAGGGGGGTGCTGGGAGGCATGGCTAACCCTCACTCTTTCCCAGAAAACAGAGCATGTTTGTTTTTGTAATTGCGTTTTATTTCTGAATTCTTCAGGTACACATAAAATGTAAAGAGGACAACAGGGGGCAGGGGGAGCAAGAAGCATCAGGCAGGGCAGGTGCATAGAGAGGACAATGGAGTTAGTGGGTCCTTCGGGCTCCCTAAGGCCCCTTCAGTTCCGCTACTGGGATCGGGTGGGGGAGGCTCACAAGCGTAGGAGAACACCACACATTAGTCCAGACCCACAGACCACAAAAGACAGCATTAAAGAAGCGGGCTTACAAAACAGCAAAATTTTACAAAGACGTTACAATAGCAACATAGAAAATGGGAGGCAAATTCCAGAAAGCTATAGAATAGGTAGATGATGTCCTTCCCATATTGTACAAAACAAACGCCCAGGAGGACTTTTTATAGGTAGTTTTTTTTTTTTTTTTTTCCAGTGTTAAGAAAACAAAATTTCACTTTCTCTCCTCACAAAAAAAATTAACTGCTTTTCATTTAAATAGGGTTTTCCTTTTATTTGATTTGAGTTTCCTGGTGCAGTTCCCAGAGCTGGGCTTCTTCCTCTCTCCCTTTCTTATCTTTTTCTTCTACCCTCTATCCATCCCTCACTCTTCCTCATCCTCCTCCGCCTCTGCCTTGTCCTGTTCAGTGGTGCCGGGACCTGCAGTCTTGTTCTCCTTTTTCCACTTCATGCGGCGGTTCTGGAACCAGATCTTGATCTGTCTTTCGGTGAGGCAGAGCGCGTGCGCAATCTCGATGCGCCTCCGCCGTGTAAGGTAACGATTGTAGTGAAACTCCTTCTCCAGCTCCAGGGTCTGGTAGCGAGTGTAGGTCTGGCGGCCTCGCTTGCGGTCGGTCCCTGTGCCCAGTATTTAGAGGGGGGAAAAATCAGTGCGTGCGGGGAAAAGCCCCCAGGGTACCCATATCTCTCTTAGGCCCTGTGTGTGATTTGGAGTCAGTGGTTGGAAGAGTCCATTTTTCCACTAAACCAAAATTTCACTTCCCACATCCCAGCCTATGCCTGCCCTCTTCCTCTGTGTGCAGACATTTCTACAGGCCTCTGGAGGCAAATCTTCCCATTTTCCAGTCAAGAAGTCTTCCAGCCCAGGGCCTCTGAACCCAACATCTAAACTACTGGTTAAAGATCTAACACCTTTGGATTCCCCAGCCAGGGTGTATAACCAGGTTGCAAACCAGGTCTCCAGTCAGGTCTGTGGCTGGAGGCAGGTGAAAAGCAACCATACATTGATGTCTCTCTCCCTCTCTGCCTCTCTCCCTTCCCCTCTCTCTGAAAATAATGAAATAAAATCTTTATAAAAAATATCTAATACCTAAGGGGTGTATATGGAATAAAGGGGCCTTAATTCTTCCATCACTCTCAAGACCAGGGATCCCAAGCCTCCCCTTAGATGCTGGCTCTGATGGTCTTTGAGGCAGGGGGGCGGATAGAAACCATTCAAGTGACCCTGAAGTAGGCTCTAGGTCTGGCCTAGGGTTTTATCCAACCCCCGCCCCCCCAAAAAAAGAAGACAGAACCCTCACAGGTCCAGTCCTTCCCCCTCCTTCCCTCACCCCCAGTTTATTGTGGAATGAGGAGCTGGTGAGAATTTGTGGACTTCCTTGAAGCATAGTTTGTCTGAGAGCAGCTGCCCTCTGATGACTATTTTCCAGTGAGTGGCTGAGGTTTTGACAGGGCCAGGCTCTCCTGCCTACCACCTGCCCAGAAAAACCAGCTCTCCAAAGCAATCTTTGGGCCTCCAGGAAGGAAGGGGAGGGGGGAGTACAGACAGCAGCCTGGGTTGGGGTGAAACATAAAGTATCCAGGTGGTGAGGGATGAAGGGCAGATGAAAGCTTCCCAGGTTAGGCCCCAAACCCTGAGGAGGCTTGGGGGAGGCTGTACTGGCAGGAGGTGCTGGTGCCAGTACTCCAGGGAAGAAGCCTGTGGGAGGAGAGACTAGAGGCCCTAATTTCAAGTCAGATAAAAGCCAAGTTGAAATGTTTACAAGCAGAAAAATTTGGGCTTTGATAAATCAATTAGAAAGGCAGCTGAATTACAGAGCAGGCAATGGGGACCATCACCACCAGTACTGGTAGTGCTAAAGCTGAGCTTCTCCTGGCCCTCAACCCTGACTGGATTGGAAGCCTCTGAACATGTCTTGGATCTCCTGGACCTTGGGATGACCCCTGAGTCTAGGGCAGTATTTAAAAGGATGTCTGGGAAAGGTTTGTCAGGAAACCCCATGGAGCACCTGGCCTCTTGGAGTTCCTGCAGCAACTAGCTCAGGGGCCTGTACTTTCTAACTCTTGATTTGGCTCCATAAAGTCTTAGTGCCTCCCCCAAGAGGACATTCACTCTTCTGGAATAATACCTGCAAACTTGTTGGCTAGTTCTCCAGGGTGCTTAGGAGACCTAAAGAAGCCAGTTGCATTTCCATGAGGCCTCTGCCCCTTTCTTTAGTTCTCCGGCTGTCCCCTTTCCAAGTTCACTGGGGGGTCAGAAGCCTCATCTCTCTTGGCCTTAGCGAGCCCTTTCCTTCCACCTGCCTCTCTGGCTCTGAGTCCCAGACTGGATCCTAATCTCTCATACCCCCTCCTCCTGCCAGGCCTCTAGAGCCCACCTCTAATTGTCCAGAAGGGAATAATGGGGGAGCAGGGTTGGCTGGGAAGGAAGGGGGAGGGAAGAATTGCTCAGTGTTGCAGCCCCCTCCCCTAGACCATATCCAAGCTGGAACTGGGGAACACACCCAGAGCTGAGATCCTCCGTGGGGGAAGGGAGAGGAGAGGGGGGAGGACCTTTAATGGCTATTCTCTGCAAACCCCAGCCTTCCTCGGCAAGACAAACGGCCTCGTCTCCATCCCGTGCCGGCTCGGCTGATAAATATTTAAAGCTAAAAGGCCGGGAGGAAGAGTGCGGGGCGAGCTGGGGGCTCGGAGCGCCGCGGCGTCGGCAGAGAGAGATCCGCCGGGAAGCAGAGCGATCCTAAAAGCACCAAGCAAAAATGGGGGTGGAGGCAGCGCGCCGGGTCGCGGTCAAGCGGGTGCTGCGTCCCCAAGGCCCACCGCCTGCTGGGAGCACCGTGGACGTGGAAAAGGGCAGTTGGCCGGGAAAGGGGCGCCTTCCGGGGAATGTGCCCGGGCCACTGCGGCTCGGGACAGCTCGGTGCGCGGCGTTACCTGAGCTTCGCATCCAAGGGTAGATCCGGAAGTTACTCTCAGCCGCCAAGTCCGAGTCCCTCTGCTCCTTGGCGCCCGCCGCCTTGGCTGGGTCGCCGGGACACACCCCGGAGAGGTTCTGCTCAAAGGGTGCGCAGTGCATGTTGAAGGAACTCGGCTCAAGCCCGTAGCCGGCCGCGTAGACGCCGGCTGCACTCTGGCCCGCCATGCCCCCCCCGCCGGGGTACAAGCCCTGCATCGAGGCGGCGAAGGAAGCGCCCGACCCCGCTCCATAGCCCGGGCGCTGGGGGTTGGAAGCAAACGCACAAGAAGTTTGTTCGGGGAAGGCTCCGGTGGCGAAAACCGAACTTGCGGCTGGATATTTAGAAAATAAAGCATTCGCATAATACAATGAACTCATAATTTGGCCGGATGATTTGTAGGCAGGGACGTTTTAGTGTCGGTTTTACGAGATTCCTTGATATATTACAGAATTAGAGTCCAGATTTACACCAAAAAGGACCCCCTTTTTCCTCTCTGGACCACGTGACCTCTCCCACGTGACGTCCCCTCCGCCAATAGATGGGCAGCCTCCCCACGACTCCCGGTAATGTGGAAAAAATTGTGTGGCGTTGGATTTATAAAATATGATCAATAATGAATGGGGAAGCCAAGCCCTGTGGGCTGGGACTGGGGGCTCAAGGGCTGCTGTCGACCCCCGTGGGCTGGAGGCGGCTCGTAGGCGAGATTTGGAGAGGAAGGGTTTGAGTGGAAAGGAAAATAAACAGCCTCTGAGCGACCCGTGTTGTCGCCCCCACCTCTCCTTCTGAGCCCGTTACCCAGCGAGAAACACACTCAGAGATTGCACCCAATTGGGGCAGATGGGTGCGTATAGGTCAAATATTTATTAATTAGGACCAGTTTACCCTGGCTGGACTTTTGGGGGAACTCAGCTCGGCTCTCCCAGGTGAGGAAGGAGGTGAGCCTGGAGTCTGGCGCTCTCTCTCGCTCTCTCTCGCTCTCTCTGCCCCAGACACACGGGCAGGGAAGGAGCCAGGTTTCGTGGGTGTCCTAGAGGCGCAGGATCCAACCCATGGGCGTTGGATACTGCGGTTTCTGGTGGCTTGAAAGACGGTTTAAGTTTTGTTTTGTTTTGTTTTGTTTTAAAGGGGGGCTGGGAAGAGAAAGGAAGGAGGGAGGGTGGCTCGGTGCTCTGCTCTTCTAGTTCCTGGAGACGGATGCCTCGTTCGAGCGGCTGCTGGAGAAGTGGAGGGAGCGAAGGAAGGGAGGCGGCGAGGCACGACCTAGGAGCTGGGCCTAGGTGGCCAAGTCCCAGAGAGGGAGAGGCAGGGAAGGGCAGCTCACCTCTCCTGCTCCCCTCACCAGAGTCCGGAAAAAAATAAAAATATATAAGCTTGGTTCGGCAGCCCCGCACTCCACCTCCCTTCCCATCCCACCACACACGCGCGCGCGCGCACACACACACACACACACACACGAAATGGGGGGGAGGGAGAGAGAGAGGGGGAGAGAGAGAGAGAGAGAGAGAGAGAGAGGGAGAGAGAGAGAGAGAGGACAGAAACAAAGGGGAAGGTGCTGAGAGTATAGCCACCAGCCCATGCGCATCTCTCCAGCTTGGCCAGGGCTCAGGGTCTCCAGGGCCACGAAGCCTCAGAACGCGAAGGGTGGGGGGTTTCTCTTGGCTCCCCTCCCTCGTTCCTCTCTCCTCCAATCACGCGCAGCCGCCTCCCTCACCCCTCAGGCCCCTGAGCCAAGGGACTCGCACCACCTGCCTCCAGCCCCCGCCCCTCCTCCGCAAGGCCTGGCCTGGCGGGCGCAGGAGAGCGGTGACCCGCTTCCCCCAGCTCTGCAAGACGCCGGGAGCAAATGAAGAGCGAGGGTCTGGCCAGTCTCGGGTTCTCGCTTGTAAACTTTATTGTAACTCTTCCGCCCTTTTCAGGCGCAGACAACAGAACAAAGTATAGAGGAACAACAAAATATATAATTAGCCCTCCCTCCCCCCAATAAAGCAATTCACGGATACAGGATACATTCTCTTCACAGTAAACCTAAGAACACTTTTAACAATTGCCCACAGCGCGCATGCTAACTAAAGTAACCTCTTTTAAGAAACACTTAAGACAAAATTGTCAAACCAAAAAGGGGGTGGGGTGGGGGTGGGGGAGAGAAGCAAGAGAGAAAGCCAGCCAGCTAGGGAGGGCACCAGGGAGAGAGGGGTGGGAGGAGAAAATGAGGAAGGGGAGGGGGAAGAGAGAGAGAAAGAGAGAGAGGGAGACAGAAAGAATTACGGCGTGAATAGGCAGTTTCATGTTGTTGGGAGAACTTAGCAGAAATCGGTACCTCGGTCATTACAAAGAAGCACGTTCAAAGGAAAAGAGACCATTGCACAAGGAGGCTTTTTACACGGGGCGGGGGCGGGGGGCTCAGCCAAGCCGCAGCCGCTCTCCCTCGCGGGGCGAGGGAGTCCTTGCTTACAATCCTTGTCTTTCCCCACGGCCCCCAAGAGAAGGGAAGGAAATCCACGGTAGCTCACACACAGAAGCTATTACGAGATACTACCACTAGCGGGGACTGGCGCGGTGGGGACGCTGCGGTGGGAGGCCAAGCTCCAGGCCCCGCTCGCGGGACCGGAGCTCTCTCGGGCAGGGGCGGGCGACGGCGGCGCGGTCGGGAGACCAGCGGACGGAGGACCGCCGCGGCCCTGGCAGTCCCAGTTGGAGCCTACTTCTTGTCGCCCTTCTGCGCGTCACCCTCCTCCGCCGCCTCTGGGGCCCGCTCCAGCTTCTGTTTCTCCAGCTCCTCCTGCTCACATTTGCTGCTGGGGAACTTGTCTTTGTTGTTTTCTTTTTTCCACTTCATCCTCCGGTTCTGGAACCAAATTTTGACCTGTCTCTCTGTCAGTCCCAGCGCATGCGATACCTCGATCCGCCGCTTGCGAGTCAGATAGGGATTAAATAGGAACTCCTTCTCCAGCTCCAGGGTCTGGTAGCGGCTGTAGGTCTGTCGGCCTCGCCTGCGTCCGGCGGCTGCTGGGAATGGGGGAAAGGGCGAGACAGAGGGAGGAGAGGGTGGGGGAGGGGACAGAGATGGAGAAGGTTGGAAGATTTGTGAACCAGCCTTGGAGACCAGTATAATAAGGGCAGGAGACCTTCTACCCCGCGCGGGGGAGGGGGGCGCTAGGAGGCCGCGGTCAGCGGGGGCGGGAGGGGTGTGTGCGTGAGGGGGATCAGACACCACTGAATTTAAGGGATGCAGAAGGGGAAGCCCCCTCCCCCGGTAACAAGCACCAGAGAGGGGCAGGGGTGGTTCAAATCTATTAAAAGTGCCATAAACTTTAGAAGGAAGGATGTGAAGGAGGGGGGAAATAAGAATAAAAAAGCCGGGATGGGAACGAATGGACCCACCTTGAAAAGCCCCCAGAGCCTCTGCCCCAGAAGAAAAGTTTCTTCAGGGTAATTAAACTATAAAGCAATTGAGAAGTGCAAAAGTTGAGCGCCCCCACTCCCACCACCCTCTCTCCACTACCCCCCATAAAACAGTAAAAGGGGGGAAAAGGAGGGGGAGAAGAAGAAAAGTAAGGCGGGGTGAGGGGTTTATGGATTCAGGAAATGTCTCTTAGAGACCCTCCTTCCAGGGGGGAAAAAAAGAAGAAAAGGAAGGAAGGAAGGAAGGAAGGAAGGAAGGAAGGAAGGAAGGGGAGAAGGACAGAAGTGGGAGGCCATCTGAATGGAGCAGGCAGGTCTAACAGGAGCTGAAGGAAATGCGCCCGGCCCTGTCCGGCCCCCTGCCCGGCCTTGGGCCCTCAGGTCTCCCTCCCGCCCCGCCGCGAGCTCACCTTGAGGGCGCATCCAGGGGAAGAGCTGAGTGGGCGACGGGCTCTGCTCTGAACCCTCCGCCTCCTCGCCCAGGCCGCTGGCGGCCGCGAGCTTGCAGTCGGCGTACTGCACCAGGTCTGGATCCTGTGCACCAAACAGGCTTTGCCGCTGCAGTGGGTCGTAGCCGTAGAAGTTGCCTGGGTCCCCGTGGCACGCCACGGCGCACGGGTTTTGCTGGTAGGGAGCCGTGGACAGCGACGACGGCCCGTGGTAGAACTCCTGGATTTGCGACGGGTGCTGGAAGCTGCCGCCGCTGCTGGGACCGTACACCACGGTGGGTCGGCCGCCCAGCTCCTGGGCGAAGCCGCAGTCATAATAATTGGGGCGCAGGGACTCCCCGGTTTTGTATTTGGAGAACAGTGAGTTGACGAAATAAGAGCTCATTTTATTGAATTTTGAAGCGGCGGCGGCGGCGGCGGCTGTAGTTGGGGGCGGTTGGGGAGGGGGTGGGGAGGGGGAAAGGGAGGGAGAGAGAGAAAAAAACGCGGATTCGCCGGCTCCTAGTCACCCTCGCCAGGAAAGGAGAGGGAAAGGGAGGAGGAAAAAAAAAAAGAAAGAAAGAAAGAAAAGACGAAGAAGATCTCGAAGCCACCACACTTTTTGTGATTTCCAGGAATAGAAAAGGACAGCGAAGCCTCCAAAAGTCTAAGCTTGCCTGGCAGCCGCGGCTCGCTCGCCCTCCCCCCACCCCCCACCCCCCAAACACAAATATACCGCCACTTAAAGAGGTCCTCGCTTTACATTTCGAAGAAAGGGTGCCAGTTCATAAACAGTTTTCGGTGATTTACTTCCCTGCAAATGAGTTGTTTCATATTTTGCACTGTCTTTTCATGATCATTTGCATCCATTAGAGACCCCGCATCCTATTGGCTTCTCCGTACTCCTCCCGGACAGAACGCAGAGCGAGGGTGAGAGCGAGGAGAGCGAGCGAGAGAGAGAGCTAGAGCGAGAGAGCGCCAGGGAGTGAGGAGAGAGCGAGGGGGAAAAAGGAGGGGAAGAAAAAAAAAAAAAAAAAAAAACACCCAGGGAGAGAGAGGGGGAGAGAGAGGGTGGGGGGGTGGGTGAGAGAGAATGAATACGGATTAAATCTGTTTAACTACCTACATTAATGAGATATCTCTCGCCTCACAACAAATCAAATACCTTCGCAGACCACCCCCAAAGACTGATGCGGGGGAGTCACGGAAAAAGCCACGCACGCACACAGACACACCGAGCCAGGCGTAGGCACGCTGTTAATTTCGTGATTTTAACGAGGCAGTTGGAGTCTTTTTAAATGTCAGGGTCGCTTCGGAAAAATGTAAAAGAACACGGTTTAATTGCGCCGAGTTTTAAAAGGTCCTATAAATGTAATTGGTATTTTAATACAAGTTATCAAATCATACAGCTTCCTCTCCTAAACATATTTTCAAACAAACGAGGTAGTCATATTTAAAGCTTTAATGATCAATTTTCTTATTATTGATAAAGGTTTAACTATCGTGTGGAGGGAATTGGCTGAGTAACCGCCCCCCACCCCCAGAAAACGGCTGTAAACTCTTTAACAAACTATAAAACGCAATAAAGCCGGAGTCTGTTGTTGTTTATGCCGCAGCGCATAAAGCTGTTAGCATTTTACGAGTCCTTTCCTCTACAGCTATAAAACTGCAGCTTCGATCGCCCCCGCCACCCGACTGCAGCACGGTGGGGGTGACGAAGCCGAAATGAAAACGATTATGGTTTCCTTCGGCACAAACGGTGACTTTTCTGAGATTTTTTGCCTTCCTCAGCTGTAGCAGCACCTGTCCCACCTCCTCTCTGGAACCCCCCAAAACACCCCCTCTCTGCCCCACCCAGACCTCTCACCAATCTCCCCCTGTTAAACAAACGAGCAGGTATTTTCTTCGGAGAAGGGGACCAGGACAGGGAGAAGAAACTTTCTGGTTAATGAGCGGTGGTGAAACACTGAGCAAAGCCCCCACACGCCCACCCCCTGCAACTGAGGATTTTGCAGTTCTGCACAACCTCATTTTGGGGAGTGCTAGAATAGGGAGGAAGTCTCTAGGAGGCACTGGGGCCCAGTCAGCACTTTGGGGGACCAACTTTGCGTGATAAGAGAGGCGCCCGATGCCACCAGCAAGAAGATACCCAGTTGGGCTGCCCCACTCCTACACCCAGGCCTTGGCACCCAGTAATCAAGCCCAATTGGCTGCCAATGCTCCCAGGCCAGACCTCAGCACCCTAGGGTGAGAGTGCACCACTAAAACAAGCACATCAAAGGGAGGTAAGAGAAGTAGGGGCCACAGCTGGGCACCGAGGCCCTGGCACCTGGCCTTGCTGCCCACCGTCCTGTACCCCACTCTGCCCTAGGCAATAGCCACATGATTTGCATGAAGGGGACACCTTTTAGCTTTCAGCATCAGTTGAGCCACTGTCACTGCCTACACTGACCTTGGGGTAGATGCAGCAAGACCTGAGTCCCCCATTTTCTCTCTCTTTCCCCTTAGGGAGCCTGTAGTTGAGCTTTCCCTCCAGGCCTGAGAACCTGGGGCCTGAAACAGGCTGCAGTTTCCAACTGAAGTGGTGCCATACTGTCAGTGCCTTTTCCAGACCTTTTACCAGGCCTGGTGACAATAGTGGCCAGGCTTTAGGAGGCCCTGGTCTGAGGGTAGGAACCAATAGTTTCCTGAAGGGGCTCACTGGCCAAACGAAAAAAAGAAAAGAAAGAAGGGAGAGAAAGAAGAAAAAAATGTCTAGCAACAAAGGTGGAGGCTTTACAAATACACTCAATTAATTGGTTATTTAGGCGAAAGGTTTGCTATGTATTCAGAGGGGTGCTTTGGGGGAATTGGAATCACCCTAACCCTTGCAAAAACGAAACCGCTTGCCTTTCTAAGGGGAAGTTACCATTGGGGCCACCTTGTCCTTCAAAAGTAAATGTGGAGAATGGGAGAGGACTGACAGGGAGAGAGAAAAGAGAAGAGGAAGAGAAAGGTCTTGAATCTTCAGCCTAGGACTAAGGGCGGTGAGGCAGTGGAAGGGAGAGTTAAGTTGTTGCAGAAACGAACATTTTTATCAAGTGCGCGGGGTTTTATGGTCATGATTTGAGGACTCACCCCTGAGGTAGAAATTCAATGGCTGTTCTAAATCATCCCTACACCGTGCCAGAAATTCCTGATGGAAGGAAATGTTTCTATTAAAAGGAAAAACAAGAAAGAACGAGGAGATCATTTATAAACGGAGCGCAGATTTATTAGAGAAACTCAAGTTGAGAAACTCCTCTGGCCCCTTCGCACCTGCTCCTAGGGGAAAAGGGGATAGGCTGTGGCTGGGGTAATTTTAAGGAGAGGGGGGAAATCTATTTCACGCTCAGGTTTGTCCCAGTGAGGGGCAGAGAGAGAACTGGGACCGGAAGAAATAGGAGGTGTGGAATCCAAGGGGTATGGGAAGAGAACACACGAAAAATGCCCGGTAACCAGGCCTCCAGCTGTGAAATTGTGGAAGGACCCGTGCGGCCCACGTTTGCTCAGGGAGCCGGAGCTCACACCTGGAAACCACGGGCCGCGGGGGAAAACCGAGCTCCTGCTCCTGGCCGCAGCCGCTCCTGGCTGCCACAGGCTTCCGCAAACCGCTCAAGTTTTCGTGGCCCAACTTGGGTCACGCAGAACAACACGAAGAAACACCGGAGCTTTCCGAGGAGCCCCTGCCCCGCGCCTGGGTCAACCCGACGCGCGCCCAGCCCAGACCCCGACACTTACAAAGGCTCTTGAAGCCGTGGTCCTTGCGGAGCCCGCCTCGCCGGCTAAGGGCACCTCCAATCCCCACCAGAGCCATGGATCCATTTCCCCTAAAAGTGTCCCCACCCCTACCCCACCCCCGGGCTGGCTCACCCGGTTGGTTCCCTCTCCTGTCGCCAATTCGGGCAGCAGATTTCCCGCAGCTTCCTCTCCATTTGACCTTCTTCTGCCGGTTCTCCCCTCTCACCTGACTTGTTCACCCGCATCCGCAGACCTTCCTGTTGCTCTCCTCCCCAGAAAACTCTCATTTCCCCCCGAACCAATTCTCCTCTTTTATTTAGACCCATTATTCCTATCATCATCATCATTATTATTATTACTATTTTCCCCCCGTTCTCATGCATTTGTTGCCCCTCCGAACACAGAAACTGGGTGGATGAGAAGCGCCGAGGCTTCCCTCCTGGGGGAAATTCAGAAAATTGACCATTTGAGGAGAGGGGGGCAATGCCAGCACATCTGAAATCTATAAAATGGGGGAAACAGCCATAATGAACCTTCTATTTTTATTACGCGCAAATTATTCATGACTTCTGGTAGCGCTCAGTCCTTTAGATTCAGGGCGGACTGAGGTGCAATGTACAGCCGCCAGCGCCTGCCGCAGCCGGACCGAGAATTTTCACATGGAGCAAGGCTGCCATCTAGCGGCCATCTTGAGAAAAGGCGCGGCGCCACCGACTGCCCGTTTCTCCGAGTCAGCCGCCCAGGCGACTAGCGGGGAGAAACTTTCATTATTGGCAGAAAAAGGGGAGGAAAACAAGAGCAGGCGAGAGAAAGGGCATCGGAAATCAGCAACTGGTTCATAAAATTGTGAAGATAAGCTTTAAAAACAGGTTGAGGGGGTGTGAAGAATAAAAAGAAAGAGGGCCTTTTTCTCTCCTGCCCCCCATTTTAAGACCCGAAGTTCTTGTGGAGACCGCCAAGCAGTGCGACGTTTATGGCCCATAAGAGAGGAAGCCGAGCACTTTTCAAATGAACACGATTGTTTCCAATTCTGAGGAGAAACCATTGGACTTTTTTTTTTTTTTTGCGGGGAGGCGGGGAGGAGAGGAGTCCTGAGAGGATGGAATGAAGTGTAAAAGGATCAAGAGGTTGCCCCGCGCCCAGACGTCTGGCCCCGCCAGACCTGTGTGTGTGCGTGCGTGTGCGTGTGCGTGTGCGTGTGAGTGTGTGTGTGTACAGGGGGCTTCTTTATGACGTCTGATTTTGGAGGGGGTGTGAAGAACAAAGACAAGAGTCCCAATTGCGTTCTCTAAAGCATTTGTAACAACAAAGTGTTCTTCTCTCCCCCTTCCCCCTTCTCCCCTCTTTGCCCCCTGGGGTCCCGGAAACCCCAAGCCCAGTGCTAGACAGTGAAGGAGGGGGCTGTGGAGCCGTCCTCCCTCCTGCCGCCCCCAGGCCGGAGCCCAGCCCCAGCTACGGCTCTCTCAGCTCCGGAAAGTTTCCCCTCACTGTTTGCTTTGCTGCTGTTTAGTTTCTTAACCTTCAGAAATTTATACGCTATAAACTTTTATAGCAGTCATATTCTTTTATTGCTGCGCACACGGCATTGAATTCCTTTCCCGGCTTCTCTGTCTCGCACTCCCTCGGTCTTCCTCTCTGAATATCTCGCTCTCTTTTATGACAACAGATTTTCCCATCTCCGGCTTCCCAGCCTCCGCATCTTCGCCTTTGTTTGTCTTTAAAGAAGCTGCCACCGCTAAGGGCCCAGACGCCGTTGGAGGCTTCTCCGGCGCCCTCACCCCCTACCTTGCAGCACTCCGTCTGCTCCCAGCCTCGTATTTTTGCTTTTCCTCTGGGCTGAACCCAGCCTTCTGAGACACTCGCAGCCCTAGCTGGCTGCAGGGAGCCGAGGATGAGGAGGAAGCCTAGTCTACACAAGCTCTAAAGCCAGATTCATTTTATATCCAGGATGGAACCTTGGAGGACGCGGGTGTCAGGCCCTGCGTATCCCCGAGCTTCACTTTCTCCTTCCTCCTGCTAGGTCTCCGATTAGTACATCTTTTCGTTCGCTGGAGAGGGGTAGGCCTGGTCTTTTCCAGGATCCTTTCATTCAGGTTATAAGTTATGCTTTGTCCCTACCTCTACCCCAATCCTTAGGGTTCTTGCAGGCTGCAGAGCGCTAGGGTAGCGGGGTTCGGGCTCAGGAGAAAGGCGGGTCCCCCAAGCGCCAGCCCAGCCAAATCCCAAAGCCTGGATGCAAAAGGCAGAGCTGCCTGAGAACAGCTGTGTTCAAAGGGGCTCTCGTGGGGACACCATTCTCTGAGAGGGACAGAAAGAAAGGTGCCTCTCCCAACAATTTACTTCTGGGATCCAGTTGGAAAGGGAATTTTCTCCTGAGAGAATTCTGTTCCACATTCAATCCTCTCTTTTTGCCTGTGGGAGCTGCCTTCCCAACCCTCCACCCCTACCAACCTCTACCCGATTTAAATCAAGGCAGCTACCTTTGGCTCAACTTGGAGCCTCAAATTCCAGGTAGGGCTCCTTTTGAGGGGAAGAAAGGATTGCTCAGCCTTCCAGAGGCCTCTGCCTGCCCAGCTGCCCTGCTGTGGGGAATAGCAGAAAAGAGTTACTGCTTTCCTTGGTTGCATGATATTTCAAGTGGCCAAACCAAGGTGACATTCTCAGAGGCTAAAAGAGTAACTGCTTTCAGGAGCGGCAGGGCTGGCCCTGCCTTCCCTCAGACTCTGGAGCTTGTGGGCAGATCCCCAGTTTCACGCTGAAGGAAGCAAAACCAGACTCCTCTCCTGATCGCTCATCATCCCTTTCCTCCCCCTCCAACCTCCCAGCTCTCTTGTTGGAAGGATCTTGCTCTATTTAAGCAGTGATCTTGGGTCCTTGGGTCCGGTCTAGCTTTCAGCTCCACCAGGAAGCCACTCTACAAGGTCTAAGGAGAAACTTTGGGGCACAGGGGTCTCTCTCTTTTTTCCAAACTACCCTCTTAGAACTTGGACCTCTACCACTGGCTAGGTGAGGAGAGCCCACACAGAAAAAGAGACACAGAAGAGATTTGTTTTCTAGAGTGGTGTATATTTTTGTTGTTTTTCTTTTTTTTTTCTTCCAAAAACAATCAAGAGCTCTAGGCCCCATACCCTCCCCATTCCCACCCACCACCCACCCATATAAGCGACAACTGAAGACAGGAGAGACAATCACCCCCAAAGAAATCACAAAACACAGCACAATTTCACGACAGCCACCAACAAAGCCAAAAAGTTCTACTGGAATGTCCCCTTGCAGGGGAGGGAGAGGCAGAAGCAAGAGTCCATGGATTTGAAAGGGATCGGAGGGGTTGGGGAGCAGGAGGCAGTAGGGAAGCAGAGAGTAACCTTCGGCTTGATGCCTAGGTGCTATTCCGCCTCTTTCCTTTGCACACGGGACCGTTCCCCAAAAGTGAGCACTCCGCAGCCACGAAGAGAGCCATCCAGGCCCGTGTCGCAGCAAGCAAAGATTGGCGCTGGAGCTGGTCTCATTCTGCACTGGGGCACGCAACAGCCAGGCCAAGCGTTCCTCTAGAGGTGGGATGGGGAGGACCACACCTAATGCCACTCTCTGGAGGCTCGGCACTCCCAGGCCCCAACTTCCCCCGGAAGGGAGTTTGAGAATCAATTCTCAATGAATTCTCCATAGGTCTCTGCTGCCCTGGCTTTCCTGCCTATGGTAGGGTTGACCTAGCAGGGGATGAAGGGTGGAAGGGTTTGCTACAAGGTGCGGCTTGGCTCGCTGATGCAAGGTAGATTTGAGCAAACAGATATGATTTCTGAGCTGGAAGGATGTGGAAGAATGCAGGGACCGGTTGGGAGCAATAGAAGCTACAGTCTCAGTCACGCGGGGCACAGATGAACAGATGCACAACATTGTCAAGGCTTACGACCCACGATTTGACTTCCTTTTGTTGGAAGGAGAGGAAAACAACATGCAGAATTAAACATTTCCTGCAACAAAATGTGTATGGAATACCTTCATAAAATCTAAGATACCTTCATAAGACTACCACTGCCTTTCTTTGCCCTGTCTAGCCCACCCACTTGGAGTCTGAGTTTATTCCCTTTGCCCTTGGTCAGGGCAGGGTAGAGCTGAGGGTTCTGTGGGGGCAGTATTGTGATAATCAGCCCTTTAGGCTGCAGTGCCTCATTCAGGAGTGCGTCTCTAGACATCTTGCTGTGAATTTGCATCAGGGGCAGAATCTTGCCTGATGGTCTGCTGGCTGTTCTAACAGATTTGAGGTGCAATGGTCTGCACTTGGGAGATCACTTTACCTGAGTGTTGGCTTGTGAGCTTTCCCCGTGATTACTGTGGGCTCCAGGCTTTATGAATGCGGGAGTCTGTGTACAGTTGGAGTGTCCTGGGTGACTTTGGAATAGGTGTAGGGGGAAACAGGCAGGCTGGAAGCCAGGGGCTGGGGCTTCACAGAAAAATTAGAGGGGATTGCTAGGGGCTGAACTAGGGTCTTTCTTTCCTTGTGGCCCACCTCCTTCTTAGGAACCAACTACATCTATCTTCTAAATTAACAAAACTTTCTCCTGAGGTCCAGGGAGAAGAGGGCGAGTAAGAGCAAAGGAAAGGAAAGAGGCTCTGGATTGCAGGAAAGGACTTAGAAGAGAAAGACTCCCTTCCCCACTCACTTGAATATATCCCAGACAGCACTGGCTTTGCAGCCATCACTTATAAATAAGCGTGAGATGGGAAAGGGGTGGGAAGTGTGTGTGTGTGTGTGTGTGGGAGGGATCTTTACTCTTTGCCCTGTTCCTTATTCATTTTCTTCATTTTCATCCGACGGTTCTGAAACCAGATTTTGACTTGTCTTTCACTCAGATTGAGGAGTCTGGCCACTTCGTGCCTACGGTCCCTGGTGAGGTACATATTGAACAGAAACTCCTTCTCTAGCTCCAGCGTCTGGTATTTGGTGTAGGGACAGCGCTTTTTCCGGGAAGAGCGAGCGTGCAGCCAGTTGGCAGAAGGGTTGGCTGAAAGAGAAGCAGTGATAGAATCAAAGAAAGGAAGGGGGGGTGAAGGGCCCTCCAGCTTTCCTTCCAAGAGGGCATATCCCTGGTTTCCACTTCCCATCTTGCTTTGGAGAAAGAGGCACCTGTGCCTTCAACTTCCCAGAAAGGGTCCCAGCAATGGGCCATGGGTTGCTATGAACATCCCCAGGTAAGCGGTTATTTGGACAGGAGGGAGCCATCCGTGTGCCAGGCTGCTCAGCACCTCCAAAGCTTTGCCTACCTCAAGTCTTCTTTCAGTCTCTTTCTACACTTGTGTCCAAAATGGTTAGGACTCAGGTCAGAACTCAGCATGGCGAACCCCTTCCAGTCCCACCTGTCTAACTAGGGGTGGCTGATCTGAAGGCTCTAGGTCTGATAGGTGAGAGAGATTGGGCTAGGGGAGAGCAACGTCTGTTCAGCCACAGTCTAGAGACCTCTTGGCCCTTCAGTCCAGCCCCAGTACACTGTGCTTTGGTCACCAGTTTGAGTCCTTTGGCCAAAAGGCAGGAGGCATGTGTGTCTGTGTAGATACCTTGCCCCACCACCACCACCACACACCACAAACATGGGTCCGCACTTAAGCGACGCAAACATCCAGCACACTCCAGTTCACAAGCAACCCAATTGCAACCATTTGTCAACTCCAGTCTGTGGACAAGGGAGAGCACCAGGGGCTCCCAGATAACTTATGGTTGCAATAGTCTCTCCTTTTCCACTCCTGCTCAGCTCACAGTTTGTTTAAAGCAAGTTCAGGGAAATTGGGAAGTAAGATTGCTCCAGTCCCATTATGGGAAGCCATGGATAATGTGGGGGGTAACAGAAAACCATTTACAGCACACCTAACTCCAACTGGCTCCATGTTGTGAAAAGGAACAGAGAAAAGGGTAATTGAGTAGAAGGTGGAGAGGGCAGGGGTGTTGAATAAAAATTTGTTTAGGCTTCTCTTTCTGTCTCTCTTTCTGTCTTTCTGTCTCTCTTCCTACCTTGGAACTCAGAAAAGTTGCCAAATAAAGCAGAGCTATTAAAAATAGTAGCCATCCTTTGCTAGAGTCCTTCTCTCCAAACACAAAAGCCCTGAATATATTATTTTAAAAATAATCTGGTTCATCCCACACTAAGTACCATGTCTTACTAATTTGCAGTGCTATTTCCTTAATGTGATTGCTTGTGATGGGACCCACATTCGCATTAAATATGAAAGAGGAAAAAACTGTTAATAATTGATTCTAACCAAACTGCTGCCTTGCAATAATGGGTTTTCCAGGCAGTTTGGGGTTTTGGGGATGGGGGGTCTGTTTGGGTGTAAGCAGGGAGGGTTTGGGAAGAATTGGTGTTACTGGAATGCCAGCTCTTATTCAACCTGGCAGGTGGGACCCCACGGGGATCTCAGGGGCCTGGGGCGGTAGGGATGCCCCAAAGGGCCTGGGCACCACTCTGTTGGTGGGAAATCTGGCTAGGCAAGCAAAGAGTAAAAAAATCTGATCTCCACTCTCTGAAAAGAGTTAAGAGGTGTGGACCTGTCCCCGCCAGCCTGAAAATTATTGGTTGGGATTAAGAGCCCCCAACCAACTTGCTCTTTTCAACCTTAAAAATTATATATATGAGACTCACCGCCACTACCCTCAGACAGTAGCTCCTCCAGGAAATTAGCCAGACTCGGGTTCCTGGTGGACGTACTTATGAAGGAGTGGGAGGTGATGAGAAACTACGGTCGGGGGGAACAGTTCTCCACCTTTATCCCCCATCCATCCTCTCCCCAGGCTCCCTTAGGGATTTCTCCTTCTCCCCTCGGGCTGTCCGCCCCAAAGTTCGGAAGCGACTCCCGACTCCCTGCGAGGCGGGCAAGCACCGGCTGGGGCTAGGTAGCCCTGTGGAGAGCAGAGGGGAGCTGCAGAAAAGGAAGCCGCAACCCAGGAGTGGATGCCAAGGAGGGGAGGAGGAGACCGAGGGAAGGCCCCGGGGAGGGGCCGGGCATCCGGGGAGGGGGCTCCGTCACCGGGTCCTGAGCTTCCCCGCCCCTCCGGGCGCGGGCTGCAGACCCTAAACCGCTACTGCGCGAGATCTGCTAGGCTCAATCCTTCGCCAAGCTGTTGCATCGCAAATAAAATCCTAATGAGCCCCCTCCCACTTCCCCTTGGCCGGCTTTTACGGTCTGCGCGTGGCGCGGGGAGCTCTGCCAGCCGCGCGGGCCCGAGCAGTCCCCGGCGGCCTGTGTGTTCCCGCTCCTGCCGCGCGGGCGCTCGGTCTCGCGGGCTGCCTCCCCGGCCCCGCCGGCTCCTCTCCCGGCCGGCCCCCGTCGGCCTCCACCCAGGCTCTCAGCCAGGTCTCGGGTAGTGTGGGGGAAGGGAGGCCGAGAGAGCTGCGAGTCGGTCCCTGCGCCCCAGTTCCCTCCAGGACCTGGCGTGGTGGGGGCGTCGCTCCTCCCGCAGCCTCGGGCTCCCTTCGGGGCACCCAGCTTGCTTCCTTCCTTCCTTCCGCCCTCTCCCCTCCTCCCCGCTCGCTCTCCGGACATCGCCGCGGTTTCCCTTCACATTGTCCGCCGTTTATTGCCTCTCCCCTCCCCTCCCCCTCGCCTGGCCTTCGGCCTGGGTATTCCTCACTTTTTATAACTTACTTTGATCCGGCCTCTCTTTGTCCTCGCTTCCTTCGCAAATTTTATTGTCCCCGTAGCTGGGTCTTTGATTAGACAGGACGGCCTCCCTGCCCGCCGAAGTTTCCAAACTGTACTCGGGCGTGCCCTGTTTGAGCAGCTCCCCCGGCGCGCCCAGCAGCGGCTCCGCCTTCACCGCCGCGGGGCCCTGCCCCGGAGCCGCTTCGCCCCGCGGCGCCGGCTCCAGCCAGGTGCGGAGGTACCTGCTCTCGGCCGGCGGGACGCCTTGGGGCTGGATGTAGGGGTGGTAGACAGACGGCAGGCTTCCAGACGCGTGCGGGCTCAGCGGCGCCCAAGAGGCGCCGAACACCGGCGCTTTGGGCTGGAAGCTGCAGGAGGGGAACTCCAGGTGCTCCGCGTGGCCCGGCTGCCGGGGGCTCGCGTACTGGCCGGAAGGAAACTTGGCTGGAGGCGCGTCCTCACTCTCGTGACTTATGATCGAGTCAACATAATAGCTGCTAAGCGTCCCAGAAATGGACATTCTCAGACATTATCCGGGCGCTCGCAGGGGGAAGGGAAGCGCTCGCGCGGCGGCGCCCAAGCAGGGAGAGGTGGCACCCAGACCGGTGTGAGGGCTTTCGGACGTGACCCCCCCAGCCCCCCACCCTCCCACCCCCACCCCCTGCTCAACTTCTCAGCCAACAAAGTACAGTGGAGCAGCGCGGCTCAGCGCTCCTTGCAAAATGATTGGTCAAAGTTTTTCCGACTGCCTGATAAAGCGTCAGCTCCGACATAAATCAATCCGGCTAGGGGGCTGCGCTCTCTCTGTCATGCGTCCGCACCGCATTCCATATCGAGGATGGATTGTTTTATGCTGATGCAATGTGCTATCACGTCAGGGCTCGGGCGGCCACGTAACCTCAGCCCAAGCTGTCGGCCTCCCGGTTCCCCCGCCTTTTGCAGGAAGGGAGGGGGCTCGTTCTCGAGGTGGGGCGGCGGGGGCGGAGGAGAGGCGGAGGGAAAGCAGCGGGCTGCCTCAGGGGGGACGCAGGCTGTGGAGCCCTCTCCCCAGGCGGGCCGGGAGGGAGAGAGCCCCAGCCTGGGAGCAGCCAGAGGGGCCCTCTGCACAATTGAAGAGGAAGTGGTCCTGTCCCCCCACCACACACACACACCTCCACTCCATCCCGCAGGCCCTCGTTTCCTCTTTTCTGTCCCCTTGACACAAAATGTTTATTAAACAACTGCGCAGCACCAATCCACTGGAGATAACGGGGGAGAGAAGTTGGGAATTTTAAAGACGTTATCCTTTCTTGGAGGGGGTCTCTGTGGCTCTTGGAGGAAGTTTAAAGAGCTGGGAACTTCTGACCCCTCAGTAGCTGAGAGAGGAGAGAGGGGAATACAGAGGGGTGAATGTCCAAAAATCCTGTCTTAAAATTTAGCTGTCCTCAAATTAGAACCTGCATGAGTTTAAAGGGATTCATCAGGCCCTGGAAAGTTGAGCCTCTGAGTTTAATACAACTAACAAAAGCTCCTTTAAATTTCTTGGGCCTCTCTCTGGCCCTGGCCAAAGGGAAGTATGGGGGTGAGGGGGACACAGCCATTTCTCCTTTCCTGCACTGAGGAACAGGCCAGGCCCATAGAATTGCCCAGATGGGGGAGCTGAACGTGACAAAGGATTAAGGGAACTTCCCCTTAGGTGTCAGCGGAACAGAGGTGTGGGAAGGGGTCCAGAGTTATCTTTTCTTTCACCCCAGTGGGGATGGAGCCTTTCACCTCTCCTGTCCTGCTCCTTTCACCTGACACTGTCGCTCTGAAAGACTTCCATATACTGATGTTGGACACCAGGATAGACACTGAGCCTTCTGGGTCAGCCTTCTGCTCATCCGCTGCCTTCCCTCCTGCGACTCTACTGACTCTCACTGGAGCTTCCAAATCCCCCATATTTGTTATCAATTCTTTGGTCCCTGAGCTGGGGTCCCCCCTGAGCCACTGGCTGGCTTCCAGGCTCATCTTCCAGCCTCTGCTCTCCCAGTTTCTGCCCTGGGTGCCTGATTTCTTGTGGTGTGGGCACCCGGGGAGGGTGTTCCCTGGACAGACCCGATTCTCCTCGGGTTGCATTTAGGGGCAGGCTGGAGCAGATTTTCTCGGCATTCCCCAACCCTTGGTCTTTATAAAATAGGCTGCCCCCAGCCCCATTATTTTAACAAAAGCAGGGCCATTCTAATTTGAGGTTTTATCTTTTTGGCCATTTACTCTGCTGTGCAGAAGGCTGAGGATCACCTCCGCACATGCACACCCTCCCACCCGCTTTTCTTTCCAAATGAAGCCATCTCGTGTCATTATGTGTGAAATACGAGGGCGAAGCGCCATATTTCTTCACATTATGGCGATTTCAAAATGATTTTTTAAAGATCAATGCAGGCGCCCAGCCGCCCCCCTCTTTTCCCCCCCCAGCTCTCTACGGGTGACAGCCCAGCATATCCAGGACAGAACAGTGGACAAATTCGGAACCGAACATCTGGAAGATCTGCTTTTTCCATAGGACCCAAGTGCAGAGACAAAAAAAAAAAAAGCAAATTCTTCTAAGTGGCGGTAGGACGCTTAGGAAAGTCACGGGAGCTACCGGACTCGCCATGGAGAAAGCTGGGTGCAGTGTGAATGAATCAGTTTTAAGGCAAAGCACCTGTTCTCAATTTGCCAGATGTATGGCGTCTGCTGTTGGCTTTACCTGTAATAAATATATCCTTCAGGAAAAAAAAAAAAAAAACTCTCCTGCCATAAATAATGGTATTATGAAGCATGGCAGGCTGAGTATATGGCTTTCTGCAGCATATAAATTAGGGTCCAAAAGGACACGTGGACTGTGGGCAGGGACTTTTCTTTTTAATTTATGAAAAAGTTGTTCTTAAGACCCAAGCTGTGCAGGCACTGAGCTCAGACCGCAACACTCGGGTTGCCATTCTCCATCCTGGATTTGTTGCTCAAGAGAAGTCAAGAGGGTCACTTAGTCTAGGGGAAAAGTTAGAGGAAGAAGATCATTTGGGCCATGGCTCTTGTCCTACAAGTGTGGAGTGTCCAGCAGGTAGGGGCTAGGTTGTGGGTTGCTCTCTGTCTGTGAAGTGGCCCCAATCCCCTGGTGGCTCCCTGGGTATTGAATAAGGAGGGGACCTAGACCTCTTCTCTGAGACCAGAGCTTAATCTTAACTCACAAAGAAGCTGGAGAATGGGAACAATTTCAAAATGACAGGCTTTGAGGATCTCAGTCTTCTCAGAAGAAGTGACTCTGAAAGGAAAAGAATGAACTGGCACCAAGCCCTGGAGTCTCACACCTCAGCTTACCCTCCTCCAGGTGGGGACTCTATGTACCAAGCAATAAGTCAGTTCCAAGCAGATAGGCTCTTCTGGAAAGCACTGTTACTCCAAATTGGAGCTCAACTCCAGTTCTGGCAATTGATTAAATGGTTAGCTGAGAAGGAGTCTCTTGTTTGGGTGTTCTGAGGGATTGTGACCCCCCTCCCCCCACCAAAAAAAAACCTTGTTTTTTCTTCCAGACAATGGTACCTACCATGACCGAAGGAGGCAAACAGGATTGCAGCCCCTGGAGCCCAGTTTCTAAAGATGCTTAATAAAGGGGTTGCTTGAGTGGGGGTCACTCTGTCCTGAGAGAGCAAACTGCTCCCCACCCCACCCCCAATCCTAAAGAGAAAGAAGGAAAACCCTGCCTTCCCTCCAAGCCTCTTGCCATTCCCTGCACAGGAGCCGTGCCTGAATACAGCTGAGGCCAGTAGCTGGTAGCTCCGAGAGGAGCAGGAAGGGTAAAGCTACAGCCCCTGGCCACACTGGAGCTCAGAGCACTGATGAGTGAGGCTGAGGTGGGGAGCACAGAGGCCAACCCTGGCCAGGACCAGCCGGTGAGTGCCTAAATTTAAGGGTGGCTTTTAGAAGGGTCCTTGTCAGTAAGAAGGTAGAGAAAATTTAGACAGAGGTAAAAATGAAAAAACAAAAACAAAAACAAGAACAATAAATGGGAAAAGGAAAAAAGTTTGTTTTTAATAGATAAACTAAACTGAAATTTATGCATGCTGTGTTTGAATAGATGTGTATGTCCTGCGCATATATTTCACATCAATAATGAACCCAGTGTGCAAATGTGCTATACTCTATGCTATGTATAGAATATGTAATAAGTAAATCTACTCAACAGTAATATTGGATGTGCTTAAGCGTTCGTATATAAGATCTAATGGTGTATACCTACATGCGTGAATAACCCCTGTGAGTTATGTAGGTTTACAATTTTATTCACATAAGAAGATCTATGATCCAAAAGCTTGTGTGTACATTTGTATAACCATCACACCCCGTAGGAAAAGGGCAAAAACTTGAGTATTTGCGTACTTAAATTGTGACTGAAACGTTAGCTGATTCGGAAGCTTCACTTGAAAATCTGCCTGTTGACTTGATGTTGAAGCAAAATGTATATACCATATTCTCAAGCAAATGCATGTGACTTAAATGTGAGTTCTTTTACAACTTCCTTCTAAAATATTTATCTGGGAGGTGAAGGAAATACCTCAAATTATTTCAAGGAAGGTGACAAAATTTTGTGACTTTTTCTTTTTTTCTTTTTTTTTTTTTGTCCAACCACAAAATCCTTTTCTGCATACCTTACCTAAAGCTGCAGGGACAGTGTGCATCATGGGGTCCTTGTTTCAGGGTTGTGATGGGCACCAGATGAAGGCACCATTACTTGTGCATGAGTGTGTTCCACGCAGTGTGAATCTGACCAGTAGGCAAAGACAAGTTTAATGTGAAAGCTCTCAGGTAATTGTGGAGGTCACACAAAAGCACAGCTGTGGACAACGAAATTAGACAAGTCCCCCTGTCTATGTTCCCAAGCACCCTGAGATAGTTCTTCTGACCCAGGATCAGAGCCCAGACCCACTCTGGCAAAGGAGATGGGGAGACAGTTGCTCCCTAGGGGAAGCAATTGAGGTCCCCAAAACCTTCGCCCTTTATGCAAAATGACCTCCAAAACGAATCACATCGAATCTGCGCACATGAATTCAAACCTCAGGGTTTCCACACCCTATAAATGGGAATTTTAATTGTAAAGCAATGAAATCTTCTGCTCAACATCCCTTCCAAAATGTCCGAGATGAAAGGAAGGACTGAGAGGTCAGCAGCCCAGGCAGATCTCTGGAATCTCTTCTTACCAACTTTCAGCCATCAGGGATCTGGAAGGTGGTGGGGGTGGCTGGCTCTTTGGGAGGGAGCATCCAGGAGGCCAAACGGGGTGGGCGGCAGGCAGGGCGGAAAGGAGTTGAGCAGGTAGAAGGTTATTACGGAATTGCTTCCATAAAACCTGTGGCTGTTGTAAAACTCTCTGCTTTCCAAAGACTTTATTTCCTCCTTTCTCTCTAACATCCCTCTTTTTTTCTTTTTACAGCACTATTCCTAGGAGGGGGTGGCCAAGGAACGCAAGAGATGGAAGACAGTGAGGTCTGAGTGGCTGTGCAGGTTTGTGAGAGGCCCAGAGAGAAGCAAGGTAAGGCAGTAGGACACTCCAGACTATCTTCACTCAGAGCGAAGCACAAGAAAGTATCAAGAAAGAGACTGTGTTGTGAGCCTTTGCTCACCAGGACAGTGGGTTGAAGGCTGGGTGTGGGTCTCCCAAGGGCCCCTCCACCCTAGCAGAGGCCCCTTGTTCAGAAACCCCCTCCTTTACCCTCCAAGTCAGCCTGGCGCCGGAGCCCCATCCGGTTGGGCCCCTTTCCACATTTCCTCTGCCTCAAGGGGTGGAGGGAAGTTTGGGAACAAAACTTAGCTTATGCTTCGGACCATCCCACGCCTTCCGTCAGCACTTATAGTTATTCCGTTCCTGGGCAGAGAGCCAGGAGCCTAGGGAGGGCTGGGGTCAAAGAGGGTATCATAGCTTTGCCCCTACTCCACCCCCCTTCTTCATCTCCCCTCACTCTATCAATCTGAACGGAGCTGCCCAACAGCCTAGGATCCCCACTAGCCTCAAGTCAGGCCCTTCTCCCAGGGGATGGCCCTTAAGACATATACCTGTAGCCCAGATCAAGGGTCAATGGGGACGCCTTGGCCTCTTGGTGGGGAAGAAGCTAATGGTGGGATTGGGACAAGAACTTAAAACCAAACAAACAACAGCAACAACAAAAACCCACCTCTGTCCCACTAGGGGGCCATAAGAAGGACCCTGGAGGCCTAGAAGCGGAAACTACAAGGGGTCCTGATGTTTCCCTTTCAGAATGGTCTGCGCTGAGCCCTTTTCAAGGACCTAAAGCTTCCTGTTAAGGTGCAGCCCTCTCTCCAAAAAGGGTTACAAAGACCTCAAAGATTCTCTGTGTCGCTTAAAATCAAGCATTTGCCAAGTGAAGGAGACTCTTTGCAAAGCCTGAATGCAGAAAGGAGCCTAAGATGCCAAGGGAAAAAGCTTGAAGCCCCAACTATCATCCTTGATCTCTGCAGACCAACCTAGCAAGGTGTCTTTGGGTGCCTTTCTCTCCCAACATATAATTAAAAAACAAAACAACAGAACACAGAAATGGGGTGATACCCTAGAACTTCCCAGATCTCTTCTCTGGGGGACCTACTGACTTCTCCTGGTCAAGGGACCTCAGGCCTCTCCACCATGTTGCACTAGTCCTGATTCTGCTTCACTCCCCACACCCCACTCCTCCAGCTAAGCGAGGAGCAGTAACTGCCGTGAGTCGGGTGGTTTAATGTCGTTGTGTTCAGAAATCCAGGCCCAACAACATGAAACTACCTAATTCACTCAGCAGTTCCAGTTCATGCTCTGGGTCTAAGGCTTACTGGGGGCAGACCCCTGCAGCCATTTTGTGGGCCAAAACAGCTCCAGCTAACTTTGTTCATTTCCCTCTATCTCTTCCCTAATGGAACCCAGTTGCTAGTAAACACATCCAAAGAACTGGAGGCAGGACTCCAGGCAAAACCATGCTGGAGCTGGTCCTGGCAGCTCAGATTCCAGGAACTTTGCTCTCTTCCAGGAGGCCTGGCCAGAGGGGCCCTAGGCCCAGCCTGAGAAGTGGACCAGGCCTCCTGGGTGGAATACCTGCTTGGTCATTCATTGCCTCTTAGCCTCTGTTTATGCAGCTGCAGGTCTTCATAGATAAAAAGATTTCTCAACTTCAGACTTATCAAGGTGCGGCTATGTTCCCCACCTGGCTAATGCTTATATTCCAGGGTCACCCAGGGCAGCTCTGAGAGACCAGATCTTCAAGCCCTACATTGAACCCCAGCTTTAAGGCAGGGATATGGACAGAAGAGTGAAGAGAAGAGTCCTGAGAAAATAATGTGGAAGACAGACGGAAAAAACGGAATGTGAGGAAGTTATCAGAAGACTAGTCAGCAAACAGAAGAACATAACTTGGAAAGAAAGTCGAGCTGAATGGTCTCTGTGAAGTCACCCTGCCGGAAAAATCCGTGGGCCTCTGCAGAGGCGGAGCTGTCCCAGGTAAGACCATCTATTCCGAATTCACAAATGACGCCCGAGGCTGAGGACTCAGATGGAAACGCAGAGAGCAAATTTGCTTCTTTCTTCCAGACCTTCAGCCTGGGCCCCTCTCTTCCAGGTCCCTAGTGAACCCCCTACTGCCACCTCTAACCTCCACCCTCCAGACACCCGCATCCTCGCAGGTGCTCACGCAAACGCACACAGCCCCGAACGCTGTGGGAGGCCGCTCGAGTCGCCGCGGCGGACTTACCTGGAGGCCGCTGTAGCACTGGGTGGAGGCGGCCGGCCGTCGGAAGGTGCAAGCATTCGTGTCCCGTCCGGCCCGGCTCCCTCCCGCCCTCGCCCCGGCGGCGAGTGTCCGAGTGGCCACGTGTCCGGCGGGGAAGTCCTAGGGAGCGAAGAAGTCTGCCTGGCCGCCCGCTTCCCCTCCCGGGTATAAATCTTGGGGACCGGAAATACAATAAAACTTCACCATGTTGATGAACTTCAAACGGTTTACATCCCCTCAACTCCTGAAAAGAAAGACGGCCGGGGGGCGGGTTAAAAGGCAGGGGAAACAAATTTACGAGCCGAAAAAGCCGCTGTCCCTCACCCTCCCCCCGTTTTTTTTTTTTTTTTTTTTTTGTTTTTTTTTTTACCAAAGCAGAGAAGGAGCCCTGACTCCTGTCCCCTGGCCGCCAGTTCCCGGGCTTTGGTCTTGCTGTCCCCGCTGCCAGGCCCGTTCTTCTCTCCAAGGAGCCGCCGCACCGCCCTGGAAGGCGCGGTGACCCGGCAGTCACGCGGCCGGGACTGGACGCCACCGCCAGAACAACTGTCCCCGAGCCCAGCGCACACCACTGGCTCGGCTCACCGGCCCAGATGAGACTCCCTATTTTCGCCGGAGCGCCCCGGCCTTCCTAGGCTAACCCCCTGACTTTGCCAACCACACCCTGGACCTCCATTCTTTGCATCTGTGCGCTGAAAGCGGGTTTTCTTGTTTTGCTTTTGCTTTTTCTCTTTTCGCCTCCAGAAGCCAGACCTTTGCCCTGTCCTGCCCATTTACTGCCAGGTACTTGAGAGAACGGGAGAGGGGGTCAGAAGGCCTGAGGGGGCAGTGGCTTTTAGAGGAGAAACCAAGGGGCTGTCTTGGGGAAGTGGAAGTGACGACCGGCGCTGAGTAGTGTCCAAATTAGCCTCTGCCGAGCTCTGCCGCTGGCTTCTCTCGGGCTCCCAAAAAAGCCTCAAGATCAAACAAAAACAGCCACTACCTGGGCCTTCAGGACTCTCTCCATAGTTCCTTCCTACTCTGGGCCATTTGGTCTTTTACAAAACTTGGTGGACTCTGCATTTGGAATCGTTCTTAGGCCATTGTGAACCAAAACTAGGGAAAACCCCTTTGCGCCTTGGGTTCCAGCTAACTGGGAGCAAAGTTATTGATTTTCTGCTCACTTTGTCTGCTGGGGGGGGGGAGGGGGCTGGTTAGGTGCACTCTGGGTGGGACAGGACAGGAATTGGATCACACCTCGAAGTTAGTCAGTAATAAAGTACCAAAGGGTCTAAGAGACACTGGAGGGCTAAGATGAGCTCAGGCTCCCATTAGGCTTGTGTACAAAATCTGCGGGCCCAGCTGCAGACTCAGGTGGGGATTTGGTGCCCTGCAGGCTCCTTCCTTCCACAGATGCACAGGTGTGGCCCTCCATGCCCCTTTCTCCCAAGAAATGGTGCCAAAGCACGGCTGGGGATTTCTTTTTAAATGGGTAAAAAGTAGAATGGGCAAAGAAAATACTAGGCTGTGGCCTACGGTTCCTGAATTTTCTGAAAAGCTGACTAACGCAGGCAGTCTCACTCTGCTGCAGGTGGTGGGGGTGCCCACTGGCCCCTTTCTTACACCAAGAAGGAGGAAGAGGGGGAACTCTTTAACAGCTGGAGGGCAAGAAGTGGCTTATTTCCATCCTAACAGTCATATTCCAGGATATGCATGAAGAGGCCCTTCCTCATTACTTGCTCAAACTCTCTCATTTTTCACTTTTTTTATGCTATATTTTTATTTTAAAATACTGTGATGGCAGCCACTGGGAGCTGTTAGTGATATATGGGGGGGGGGGGCAGAATTGAGGGGCCAGCAGTGAGAGCAGGTCAGCTACTGGCTCCTTGAACTAGGACTCTATGGCTCCCTGGGCCAAGAAAAGGGGAATAAATTATTTCAGTCTTAGACTCTAGAAACTCTGAAGAGGCCACAGCCTTAGAATAACATACCTGTGCACATACATGTTTTTGCATACACTTTTCAGGGACTTTGTGGCATTCTCCTACCCCTATTTGCAAACCCCCAGCCATGAATCCCAGTTTCAAAAAGAAAACTGTCTGCTTGGGGCCGGACAACACCTCAAACACATTCCCGTGGACGTCAGCCAACCTTCTCATTCCGAGGTTGCCCTGCTCCAAAGGAGTCAGCTTTCAAAGGTCAGCACAAACACCCATCCACCAACAGGGGCGCTAGTGCCAACAAGCACCCTCCTGCATGTCACCCATACGCTAGTACAGCTGATGGCTACTCAGTGAGTAAAGACTGCTTAGGCAATGTTTCTTTTCACCCTCAAATGTTTTCTGAATACTTTTCCAAAAGAATAGCAATTTCCAAATTATTCAGAGACTTGGTAATTGTAGATAACCATGATGTAAGATATAGAGGCAACTTTTCCCTACTCCCCTTTCTCCGTGAAAATAAAGCAGTTTTATAGCATAATTGGAGGGGTCTGGGCAATTTGGATGGTGAGAGGAGGCAGTATAGACATAGATTGCAGAACACGAGATCCTCAAAGAAACTGAAATTACCACTCCTTTTCATTCAGTAAGAGTCCCAAGAATAAATATTTCTGGGCTCTCCTGGTCCCTTCTTAGGGTAGGTTGGTGGGGACTGGGGAGTGCCTCTGAGGATTCAGAGGTGCTGGAAGCCACGTCCCTGAGACCAGGCTGGGTTTTTTAATTTCCCCCAATTTTGGACTAGGGCTAGGGTACCAGCTCTGCGGTAGCTGACGGTGAGGGTGAGGCCGTGGCTGACCTCTAGGCGGCGCCCTGGAGTTGAGTCTGCGCTGAGCAAGCAATCTTCGCTCAGCACCGGGTCCCAGGCGGGGGTGAAGGGGCAGGTTCCTGCGGACACTTTGGGCTTGGCCTGGGGCTGGCCGCTGGCGCGTCGCCTTTGGCGCCCTCTGCCAAGCTTAATAAACACGATTAAATTACTGAGGGCTGGGAAAGGAATCGACAGCTACTCCTGCTCCATCAGCTCCCCATCCCCTACTCCCATCCTTGCTCCAGGGAGCCTTCCACAGCCCAAATCTCCTTTGATCTCCCCAGAAGCCTGCTCAAGGGCAGCGCCAGAATACTCAACCCCGGCTCCTAACTTGCAAAAGGAGACACTGAGACTCTGAAAAGTAAAGTGGTTAGCCAAGATTAGAGCAGCTATTAAAAAACGGTAAAGCAGAACTGGAGGATGTGTTCTCTACTCGAATGGAATGTTCTTACCCCCAAATTATGATGACCTTAGCAACAATGTCTTTTTTGTAAGCAAAATTCACTTCCAGAAAGGCAGCCTTTGTGGATTGTCTATGTTGGAATTTTAGGGGTTTCTGGGTCTAAGATTTGGAGGAGCACATAAGGGAATTGGAGGCCCAAAAAGGAGTGGCTCAGCTAGGATTAAGATCCACTCCCTTCCAGGACACCGCCAGCTCAAAGTTTACAACCTTCCTAGCTGTGTGTGACTGTGGGCAAACACCTTAGGCCCTCAAAGGCCCAGATGAAAAAGACCTATAAGACTGGATGTTGTGAGGTTTGGATACTTTATAAAAGAGGCTCTGATGACTAAGAGAAGGTGTTGAGTATATGACTGTCCCATAAACCAAAAGGAGAAGGTCATTTAGGGCAGGCAGTGGAGTCACTCCCTCGGCTCCAATGGAGCCTGTGAGTTGTAGGGTAAGGTAAGGGAAAAGAAACTTTGTCTGTATCCAGCTCCCCTTGAGTCTGAGCTCAGAGACATACAGAATCTGAAATGCATGGTGTAGGAGAAACTGGGTTCCTTCATTCCCTTTCCCTGAGGCAGAAATACCTTTTTATACTTCACAGTGCTCTTCAAGAAGTTTCTCTAAAGTTGTTCTCAGGACAGTGGTCCTTCCCTGCAGGGAAGGAAGGGAAGAAAAGGGACTGGAGGACCACTGGGGCCGGGGTCAGCAAAGGCACTTGCCTACCATGATAGACCAGGGTGCAGTGCCTGCCCAGACCTGGGACCCAGAAGAGGTGCCTTTCCTAGCCAGGCAGGGGCCCTCCCAGGTGTCTAATTACCAAGTGCACATCTGAGCACCTGTATCCTACCCAGCTTCAGGCACATTATTCCTTGGGGCTGAGCGGTAAAGGCTCGGGAAGTAGGATGAAGTCAGGTCTGTGTGTGTCAGCATTCCCGCGTATGAGAATGTGTGCCTGAGAATGTGAGTGATTGGCCAATGGATTTACAGCAGTTGCAGGGGGGTGGGAGGGTGGTGGTTGTGGAATGGAACAACATCAGGCAAATTCAACTGCAAACATACTGTCAGCCTCATTATCCACCCATTTCAAGAGAAAACATTTGGGGCTCGGAATTAGTCAGTTAATTGTATCACTTCTTTGTTCACTCTAGGGCAGGAGAAATTTTCTGTGTTCTATTAAAGCATTCCATATTTCAAAAACTTTGAGCTTTTCATTGTCAATTTTATTTCCATCCTTGTTATATACCTCCTGAGCATTCAGATCTGCCAGTATCACATCAACACTCTTACACAAACACACAGGTTCCATGCCTGGAAAAGTAACTCAGCTTCTGCATCTGCAAAATCTGGATACCTCAACTCACAGGATCCTTGTAAGGGTTAAATAATGTACAGTGTATCTAGGGCTTAGCACAATACCAGGTAAATAGGGAGCATTTGGTCAATAGTAACTATTAGTAACAAGGAGGAAGAGGCAAAGGAAGAGGAAGTTTGCTTTGTTCTGGGATAACCTGTCTATGTTGGAGGGTGTGTCTCTCACCCTGTATATGTATAATGAATTCTTTTGACTCAGAGCAATGTCCATAAAAATGAGACCATTTGAACCCTTTGCCTGTAACTCCTTCTTCAGTGAGGAACAGAGAATTGGGGCAATTATCTAGCTTATTTCTCAAACTCCCTTTAGCCTGAAATATCTGTATCTGGTAGGGAAAAGATCTGGGGAGTGGTGGCATATTCTCACCACAATTCTCAAGTGAGCCTTTTCCTTTGCCAGAGTAGCAAGATCCTGCCTTAAATGTGTAAGAAAGAAATAGGGGGCCCAGGAAGCTGGAATTAAAACAATATCTGAGATCTTGCTCATTTCCTGGGTAGCCAGGAGGCCTTAGAGCATGCCATGCATCAGCCTGAGACTCCACAAACAAGTGTCTGACCTTTGCCTGATGGAGACTTTCATTCTACATTCAAAAAACATTTCCTGAGTGCCTACTGCGTGCCCAGCACCAGGCTAAGCTCCATGGCTCCAGTGGGAGCTGCACTCCACCAGTTAGTCGTCAGAGTGCTGACTTAAAGCCAGTTAGAAGTCTGTGGTCCCAGAAAGGAGTCTAGGGACCCAGGAACAGGGAGGACCCTGCTGGGCAAGAACATCTAGACAATGGTAGCATTGCCTTTTCAGGGCCAAAGTCCTAATGCAAAGGGTCTGAGAGCACCCCTCCATTCTATTGTCTATCTGAAAGAGGCTAACTCCATGATGGGGATGCCCTTGTGGGGGGGAGGGGTAGACAACTGACTAGAGGCTTCTGACTCTCATTCCAAGTTCCTGAGAATACCAATTAGTTTTCTTTAATTGGTAAAGTAAGGAACATACGGGCATATATTTTTTCTGCTCTGATTAAAAGCATTTAAGTTAGGTGTTCACATCCAGAATTCTTCAATTTAAGTTGTCCCAAGCAAAGAATTTGTTTGTTCGTTTGTTTTAAATTTTTTAGGCAAGATTCTGAATACTACTTAGCCAACTGTTGGCTTCTTATAACAGCCCAGAACTACTGGGTTGATAGGTAGTCTCACCAGCTCAGAGAGGGGCAGCTAGAAATGGGCTGGGGTCTTTACTCCCCTAAGCCACATTTGCCTGAAATGTGTAGGCAATTAAGGACCAGCCAGGAGGGGTTAGGTTTGGAGTGTATGTGTCTGTGTGTAGGGGGGAGGTGCAATAAGCCAGATAATTTCCAGTTCCCTTAATTTGTCTGAATATAGTCCTAGAAGAAGGAAGTTTGTTCATATCACAGACCCCAAAGAAACCCCAACTTTCTTCTGGAAGGTCGAGCTTGGTCAATTCACAGGGCTGTGGGGGAAAGGCCAGGAAGCTTTCATTGGCTGGGGAGGAAGAGCTACATCTAAATTAGCTGCAACACCGGAGGCGGGATGAAAGTAGGATGCTGCTAACACCCCTACCCTCACTCCACCCGTTAACCTTGGCTTGTTAGGGACTACTTGTTGTTTGGCTCCTACAAACAAGTTACAAAAATCCTTCCCCTTCAGCCCAGAGTTTGGTAACTAACCTCAGCTAAGCACATGAAGATTTGAACTGAATAGGTAGATTAGTAAGGAGCACAAAAGAACACTCTCTTGCTTGATCTCTACTTGTTTGGCTCACAGACAGGATTATCTAAGGGGCAATTGCTGGATAGTCTTCCTTTCCCAGGTGTCCCAGTGTGGTTCTTATTCCCTGGGAGGCTGCCTAAGCCCAGCTTCCCTCCAGCAGTTGGTCCCATCCCTGGCCAGTCCAAAATCAGCCTTCCCCAGCAGAGTTCTTCCCACTGACTTGAGCCCCCTGGTCCTGGGAAGGGAGGAAAGACTGGCTCTCACTGGGAACCCAGATCCCACTAGTAGTGGTGTGGAGAGGAAGGAGTATTGCCGCATGGATGTTTTTAAAGGTGAAGGTTGGCCCAAGCTGGCATGGTGGCTTAGTGGATGGAACATCAGCCTATGAACCAAAAGGTTGCTGGTTTGGTTCCCAGTCAGGGCACATGCTTCAGTTGCTGGCTCCTTATCGATATTTCTATCTCCCTCCCTTCCCTTCTCTCTAACAATAAATACATATTTAAGACCCTGGGTTTTCCAGAGTACTTTTTAAAAAAGTAAGTAAAAATAAACAAAGGTGAAGGATGATGTGACAAACACTGAGATAATATCACGGGTTGGGGCAGAGGGTGGTGAAGACCTACATTAACTAACCGTATTTGGTCTCTGCATTTTCCAAACACCAGCTTCTTTGATCAATCCAAACAGGAGTTTTTAACCTGGGGTCTAAGAGGTCCGAAACCCTCTGAAATTGTGGAATTTTGGTGAGTACTACATAAGTGTCTTTTCCCCCTAGGGAGGTAGAAATCAATATTATTCTTCAGATTTAAAGCATCAGTAAGTGACCCCAAAAATGTTAAGAACCTTTCATCCACCATTCATACACAGATATCACAATCGTGGTGCAGAGGGGAACAATGAAATAGACCTGGGTATCCCACAAGATACATTAAAAGAGAACTAACAATCGCGTAAAGTTGGATAGATGCTGTTTCCCAGCCTTCCCAGGAGTAATGGGCACTGCTCACAAGTGATGAGGACTCCAGGACTGAGACAAAGTGGCCCAAAATGTCTTACCTTGTGCACCCTTGTCCACACAGAGGAGTGTACAAGGTCTCTAGGTCTCGAATCAAAATGATACGGAGCTTTTCTCCCCTGGGTCCTGGATCACTCGCCACCTGCCACTTTGTACTGAGCAGGTCCACACCGAAAGAGAACCTAAAGTTTCAGGGTCCATTTTCCCCTGCAGATGCCCTCGCTCTTGGGAGTTGGGATAGGGGCATATTTCCCCGGATCTCTAGCTCTTTCGCTCCAGCCAACTCTGCGGTGCCGCTTTTGAGACAGGAGCCAGACCGCCAGCGAGATCCCTCGCCTTGACCTTAACGTTCTCTTGGTCTGGGTTGGGCACGGAAAAGGGAGCAAGAGGCAGCAGGAACACAGAAGCAAATACAAAGAAAGGGGTCCTGGAAGGTGACCAGAGAGATGAAGGAGAATGACAAAGAGCGAAGTGAAGCAGCCTGACGAGAGGCGGGAGCTGGAGCGCTGCGGGCAGGTGGGGCGGCCAAAACCCGCGTGCTGAGAAGGAAGGGCCCACAGGGGCCGCCAACGCGGCCAGGCGCGTCTGCGTTTCTCTTCCTTACCCGGAGGTTAATGGCCTCATCAGCGCCCCCTCGTTCTAAACCTCCCACTTACAACTTCTTGGACTCCTTAAGGCTGTCTGATTAATTAGCCGGTATAGGAGCCTGAAGTGCCCCTCCGCCGGGGGCCAGTTTGGATTTCGCTAGATCGTTAATTGTGGTGAGGAAAGGCGCTTCGGGAGGAGAATCCAGAGTCGGGAAATCGGGGCAATTGGTGTTGGCATCGGGGGCGGCTGAGGTCCAAAGACTAGAACCCACTCTCCCTCGGAGTCAGACAGCGGGAAGAAGCTGCTCTCTCGGAAAGGGCACACCGACCAGCGTTTTGGGTCCCTGAGCGCCGCCGAGGCCCCGCTTGGGGCCAGGCGCTGGGTCAGCGGCTCCCTACACTGGTGGCTGGACAGAGCACCCCCCGCCCCCCGCCCATCCCAGCCTCTTCCTTAGACAGGAGAGCTTTCGAGTACAGGTCCTTGGCATTGCGGTGTTGGGATACCTAAGTTAATTGCCATCTCCCTTAGCCTCTTAATTGCCGCTTTCGGACGCCTTGGCCGGATTTGAAAACCTCCTTTCTAATCCCTCTGCCAGGCTTCTGCCTCCGGAGGACCCAAGCTTGCGGCTAGGCCCTCTCAGGCTTCCAGAGTCTACCCTTGCGTCTGGGCTGAAAGCATGCAGAGTCCCGAGTTGCCCTGACCCTCCTCGAGAAGCCAACGCTGAGGCTCCGGCTCAACAGCCTCCCTGCCTGGCGACCTTCCTGTCCTGCTGCAGTGGGGAGGCAGTCCTGTCCTGCCGAGCAGGCCAGCTGCACAGATATCTTCGCGCTGCAACCAGCCGGGAGGCAAAGGTGCTGATCTCCAGTGGAGCATTTGGAGGTGCGTGCCGTCGGAGACTGCCACGCTGGGTCCAGCGCCAGGGAACCCTGGACTGAACTTGGGGAAGGTCTGCGCTTTGCAAAGCGCGACCGGAGCTGGGAACCGAAGGACTCAGAGATTTCAAATCCCTCACCACCCCAATCCCCACGCGACCTGGACCCAGGTCAGTGACACGGGTTTTCCCCCGAGCCGTGTCGAGGAGCCACAAAGCATTTCAGCTCGCAGAAGTAGCCTCGTTCGGTGGAGCCCACCCAGTCTAGGAGATTGATTCTGGTGTCATGGAGGAGCGAACTGAGGAGGAGGTAAGACGTTTACCAAGTAGAAATTTGGATACTCTCTTCTTTCGTTGTGTTAAAGGATGAGGTCTTTAGATACTGACTTCTATCTCTATGAAAGAGTTTGGACATTGGAATCAGTCCTGGGAGTCAGGGCCATGGCACCTGCCTCTACGGTAGTTTAGGAGAGAGGTCTCTGGATGGTGGAGGCTTGGGAATTTATGGTTATTTTCTCATTATTATTAATTAATATCCAGTTTATTTCAGACCAAGCCCTCACCTCCACTCCAGCCAAGATTCAGCCTTGAAAACTAGCCCGGGAGGACTTCAAAAGGGAGGGCTCAGATGGAGGCAACACAGCCACCCACGCCGGGTGATGAAATGGGGGGAGGGTGGACAATGATCCCTGCAAGGTAAAGCCTGTTTGTTATCCCTGTAACTGGAGCTGAGGAGAGAAAGGAAGGGAATATGGTGCAGATGGAAAGTGGGCTGAGTGATGTGTACACTCGGGCATCTTTCTGAGGATAAGGCTTAAGATTTGTGACCTGCTTTCAGGCCCCAGTGTCTTTGCCCTTTGCTTTCCAGACGGCTGGAAGGTGGGTAGAAATACTTCTGCTAGGCGTTTTCACAGGTGGAGCTGCACCTGGTAAGCACCGTGTAGCATCAGCTAAAGGGCAAGAAGTGGAGATCTACATGAACAATCATATTTGGTCTCAGCTTTTTCCATACACAAATTTATCTGATCAATCCAAATAGAAGTTCTTAACTCGAGGTTCAAGGAGGTCTGGAATCCTCTGGAATTGTGGGATTTTGTGGCTCTATAAGAAGCCCTAGTCACTTTCTGAGAAGCTCTGGAAGGGGAAGGAAGCACAGGAACCCATGGGGAAAGGAGGTAGGAGATCCCAAACCTTACAATCTAGCTTCCTAGATACTGAGCTCTGGACACTAGATCTGAACCTCAAGCCGACCCCATCCACACATTGCCAAATAGGATAGTGGAAAGTTGCAGTCAAGGAAACAGATTTTCCCCACTGCTTTTGGCATGGCTTTCAATGTCTAAGCAGAATGCAAATCTGAGTGTTTTGGAGGTTGCTTTTCTTTCTTTCTTTCTTTCAGCTATTCCTGCATTTTGGTCCAGAATAGGTTCTGGGGACCATGGGGCATCCAGATAGGAGAGGGACCTGGCCCTCCAGTTGCCTGATCCCCTGTGGAGTGGTGGTCAGATCCAAGCCTTCCTTCACCCAAGGCTCAGTAGGAAGGACTTGCCCCAGTGCCTTCAGCCCTGGGGATTTGTTCCTCTACAAGTCCAGATCAGCTAGCCAGGCTGCAGACTCCCTTCACATCTGGCCTCCTGAAAAAGCCCAGAAATTTCTTCTTTCTATTTTTGAAAACTGCCAAAGCCCTGCATTCTTAGTTCTTTTTAGAGATGATACCACTAGATCTCAAGGTGAGGGAGGATTGTGGGATCTAATGACTTCTCACCCTTGCCTTGCCCTTTGAGGCTGTATGTTGCCTCATTTAACATTGGTAGAATATTGGAAATACATTGTGCACTGTTTTACTTTGGAAGGAGGAGCATAGAGGTGAAAACATGAATTTCCCACCTGCTACCTTTATTATTGAGCACAATTGGAAGCACATAATTTCATGATTCCTTTCCATATTTGTACAAATCCTCAATTGTTACACAGTGCTTAATATTCTGAGAAGCACAGCTGTCCTGGTATAGGATTCCTCACTGACTCCTGGGGGTTACTGATTTCTGAGAGACCCCACAAAACCCACCATGCAGTCCCCTTATGCCTGTTTCCCTATACATGCCTTTTCAAAGGCGATTCATTTTTGTATTCACCCAGCCCATATAGACTGAGATCCTTTTCCTACCTTTACTGCTCCCATGAACAACAGGACCCCTTACCATAAAAAAAAAAAAAAAAGGCACATGCACAATTTTTGTGAGTGTAAGTTTCAAGCAAAATGGCGGTGCCAGCCTCCCTTCAGATTCAGGTACTGCTTTCCCAGGCGCAAGGCCACTGGAACCCCAGCACAGTCCAGAAGACAAGAAGACTAGGTCCCCTCACCCTAATGAAAGGTGGTGGAAAGCAAGAGACTTCCCCAACATTCTCCAGCATCTCTACTAGAGAGATGGCTGATTCTTCAACTTGGGGGCCTGAGGCTGCACGAAACATACAGCACCCGACTCTGGGGAGCTCAGGCTATGCGATCGACCCTCTTGCCCCCTCACACACCCTTTCTTGGGGAAGAAGTCGGGTAGGAGAGAGCCGGGAGTGGAGGCCGGGCGGTTGCGGGGGACGCCCCAGGTCCCATTGGGGAGGCTGGATCGGCCTGTTTGGAACTCAAGGTTAACTGGTGGTCCTGGATATCTTACGATCGCTGCAATCATAAGTCTTCAATGCGCAGCCAGGGACTGCCCAGTCCCTGAGGGGGTCTTTCATGCTGGCATTCTATTCTCGTCTGCATGGTCGCAGTTCCCAGCACCGAGAGAAAGGGCGGGGAGTGTCTCACCTACCTCTCCAAACTGTGCGGTCCTCTGTGCATCTTCACAGGCGGCGAGAACTCGGGAATTTAGCCGCGACAGAGCTTAGGGACCACGGAGGTGGCCCTGGGGTCTAGGGCTAAGCAGCTCCTGGACGCCGCTCCCAGCCCCAGCCCCTGCGAGGCCTCTGGACTCAGTGTCTAAGTCTGGGGCAGCAGCGCGGAAGGCACTGGGGGCGCGAAAGGAGCCCTGTGTCCTTGGCCCCCTGGCGCCAGCGAAGGGGAGGTGTGTGTGTGTTGGGGGTGGAGGAGGTCGAGGACAGGGCCCCAGCGGCGGATTGGCGCCAGCGCCACCTTCCTCCAGGTCCCGGGCGGGGCTTCCGCAAATCTCACCTGCCCCCTCCCCTGGAGTGCCGGTCGGATCACTGTGTGGCGGTTCCTCCAGTAATGGGCCTTAGGCGCTTCTAACAGACCAGAGCGGAGGAAAGGTGCAGAGATAAGCCGAGAGAGAGAGAGAGAGAGAGAGAGAGAGAGAGAGAGAGAGAGAGAGAGAGAGAGAGAGAGAGAGAGA
>PVIW01001360.1:0-12516 GCA_004026585.1 Noctilio leporinus | reverse complement strand
AGTTGTCCTTGGGAGTTGGAAATGTGAGAGGGAGGGGCGAGGCCAGAGCAGTCTGAGAAGGGGAGGGGGAGCATATACTCTCCTCTGGAGGCGACCCATTCTTCAGAACCAGGAGAGCTCCCGACCTTGCTCGGTCTTCATGTCCATCTTCCCCGCCAAGTCCCTCGCCCTGTGACAGCCCATCTTACTGTTTGATGGGCTGTTTGAGACTTTCCCCCTTCCTGCTGCTTCCTGCTGCCCCTTCTGTCTTGGGTTGGGTCCTGCCTGCGGGGGACAGCACCAGGCTGACGACTGCCCTTCAATCTGTTCCTTTCTTCTGTTCCCTGGACCTTAAATGAGACTATGCCCCATTGAATTAACAGAGAAATGAGTCCAGAGGGAATGATCTTGGCCAAGGTCAAAAGAATAGCTTGGAAGTTTCACTTTCCATCCCAGCCCTTAGGTCCCCTTTACATTTTTGGCTCTTGGGGTTGCTTGAATGTCATCTTGAAACTACAGGCTCTACCCTTTCTCTCTGAGACCTAAATAGAGGTTCCAACTTAATTAAAAGCAATGAAACTACCACAGATAGTTGGAGTTCCTGCCTTCCTGATTCCAAGTTGGTCTCCTGGAGTTGCCCTGCCTTCCTGGCCTGGGACTTGACACTTTCCTCCTCCAGAATGGGACTAATACCCCACTCATATGTAGCCCTTTCCTGCAAAAAGTTATCCAGGAGTGAATGGGGTGTGTCAGATCTGACTAGGCCAGGCTCTGCCGATACCTCGTTCTGGAACTTCAGCCTGCACCTCCTCTACCTCTTTGGGTCTCAGTTTACATCCTCTGTATAATGGAGCAGCAGGCTAGGTGATCTATGTTGTCTTTGCATCCTGCTCTGGTTTGCAGGTTCTGATGAGCTTCTCCTGCCATGAGGGGATGGGGAGGTGGTGGTGGAGAGGACATCCAAATGGTGATTTTATTTTATAGCCACTGAATATAGAAATATGCTAAAATTAAATTTTGCTTCCATGAATGAGTCTATTTTTCTATTTTCCTCTTCTGTACTTTTTATTAATGTATAATATAAACATAGCAAAGGTCACTAATATTAAGTGTATGACTCAATGCATTTTTGCATATTTACACATGTATGTAATCACCACCTAGATCAGGATATTTCCAGAATTCCAAGAGACTTCTTCATAACTCCTTCTAGTCAATTACCTTCTAGTCAATACGCCCCAAAAGTAACCCTATCATCATGGATTAGTTTTGTTTGTCCTTCAATTTCATATAAATGAAGTTGTAATCTGTATTCTTTTGTGTTTGGCTTCATCTGCTCAATATTATGTATGTGGGACTCACCCGTGTTGCTGTCTATAACAGTAGTTCCTTTTATTTTATAGCCATATTTCATTTAGTGTTATATTCCATTGTATGACTATATCCCAATATATTTATCATTTTCTTCTTTTGGTGGGGATTTGGGTTGCTTCCAGTTTGCGGCTATTATGAAAAAGCTCATACAAGCATTTCTATTCTTTTCTGTTGCTGGACACCTGCACTGAGAGATTGAGGAGTGAAAATGCTGGATTATATGGTAGGCATATATCTAGTCTTGCTAGATATTGACAGTTTTTCAAAGTGGCTGCCCAATTTACACTCCCACTAGCAATGAAGGAGATCCAGTTGCTCTATATATTTTTCAGTACTTGGTATTGTCTATCTGTTCATTTTAGTAATTCTGATGGGTTTATAGTGCTATGGCAATGTGTGGATGTGTATATGGAAAAGTGGTAAAAATATGTAATATAAAACTTACCATCTTAACCATTTTAAGTGTACAGTTCAGTAGTTGCTATTGCACATTTATGCAACAGATCTCTGCAGGTGTTTCAGCTTGCAAACCTGAAACTCTACAATTGAACAATAGCTCTCCATTCCTTCTTTCCCCTAGCCCTTGACAATCAGCATTTTACTTTCTGTTTCAAATAATGTGACTAGTTTAGTTATCTTATATAAGTGGAATCATACACTATTTGTCTTTATGTGACTACCTTATTTCACTTAGTATAATGACCTCAAATCTGATCTGTATTGTAGCTGTGACAGGGTTTCCTTTTTTTTTTAGAGTACTTTTATGAAAACTGGGGACAGTAAAACAAAGGAAGGTCTCAGGGTAGAAGAAGCTTGCTTTGTCTCTCTAGAGACATTATAGAACAGATGTGAGCCAACTGGGGACCTGGCCTGCAATCCAGGCAGGTGCCCTGACTGGGGATGGAACTGGCAACCTTTTGGTTCATGGGCTGGTGCTCAGTCCACTGAGCCACACCAGCCACGGCTGAAAGTACTTTTTTCTTTAAAGAATTCAATCATTCAGAAATTATTAATTCCTAGGCATTGAGAAATATAGTGATGAGGAAGACTTACAGAGTTTCTCCCATCAAAGTGTTCAGTTCACCTTCTAGAAGAAAAGACAGAGAGGAAACCAGAAGCCACTTTGGAAAGTGTCAGGAAACAGGTCTAGGTATCCTGGGAGAGCATTTACCTTAATGGGGAATAGGAGCTTTTAGAGGTCACCCACATTTCTTGCTTCATTTCTTCTGTTACTAGCATTGTTGGCTCTTGGTTCTTGAATTCAGCAAAAGAAGAATTCAGATCCAAGAACTTCAGTGCAAGAGGAAGTTTATTTAGCATACAAAGTGAAAGTACACTTGAAGAGAAGATTTCAGTGGGCTACCCAGAGAACTTCCTTGGCCTTTTAGAAAGAAAATCACAGAGGCAGAAGAAGTGAGCCAGCTGGGCTGCATGGACTTCGGAAACAGGAGCAAAAGAAGGGCCCTTGGATAAAGGTTCAGGGGGTTAGCTGCTGCTGTCCACTGCTCCCCTAGTTGCAAGTCTTTTGGGGAAACTTAGCGCTTAGGAGAAAGAAAGCAAATATACACGCCTGAAGAAAGAAGGTGGGAGCATGCTCTAGAGAGAAAATACATACGTGGCTCTTTGCCTTAGGGTTTTTATCTATTTTATAAAGGCAGGAATTTTAAGGCAGGTCTCAGGGAAGATCTCAATAGAATATTCATCAGCTTCTAGATGTGTTCTTCAATATGCTGATTTATCAAAATGAGCATATAGGGTCATTGTTTTATTTCCTTTTAGAGAGAGAAGAAGGGAGGGAGAAAAAGAGGGAGAGAAACATCTGTGTGGAGAGAAACATCAATTGGTTGCCTCTCCATACATGCCCTGACTGGGGACTTAATCTACAATCCAGGTATGTGCCCTGTCTGGGAATCAAACTGGCAATCTTTCACTTTGCAGGATGATGCCCAACCAACAGAGCCACATTGGGCAGGGTCTTCTAGTCTAGTATAAGTATTTAATACTATAATTTCCCCTTACTACACTGTCTTAGCTTCATCAACACATTATGATATGTTGTATTAGTCAATTTCATTCAGTTCAAAATATCTTCTAATTTCTTTTGTGATTCTCATATAATCTGTGGGTGATTTAGAAGTGTGTTGTTTAATTTCCACAGGTTTTGATAATTTGTCAGATCTGTTGTTAATAATTTTTGCTTTAACTCTGCTTTGGTCAGAAAACATACTTTATATAATATCAATCCTTTTAAATTTTTGAGAATTATTTTATTGCCTAAATTATGGGCCAATAACCATATGAAAAGATGATTGAGCCTGTTAACAAACCTGGACACTATTACAATTCACCCCTGATTTTTGACTCATAACTAAAATGTGTCATTTTGTTTAATTAAATTTGAACTTATTTAAGTAAGCCATTATGATACTTTATGAGGCCTATAGCCTGCAGCCAGTAATGGAGGCAAAAGTTTGATTGAATGCCTTGTTCAAAAGCCCAGTGTTATGTATTTTTAGAAATGAATGCCTTCGTCACTCTCAATAATGTCTGGAACTCTGAAGAAGAGAAAAAGTGTCTTGGTGAGGTCTTGTATTGCAGCTTTAGTATGTGCAGAAATATGCCTGACCTTGACTTACATTTTTGGGTATCTGTGAAACAAGAACATTCTGAGAGTTCTTTACTCCAAAGGCGATGACTTAGAATGACTTCTTGTTGCTATTGATTGGACCAGATGGCAAATTCATTGTCAATGACCTGGAAATCTGAAAAAAAAGCAAAGGTGCAGATGATGCTAATTGTTGGCCAAGGCATCCTTTATTGCTAAGATAACTATTGACCTTTGACAAATTATGTAGACCCTTGGGACCTATCCTTTATTAGAGATAATCTGTCAAGGGTTGAAAAGCTCAGAAAGCAAGACTCAGCAGGTATGAAGTTTACACTCTCATCCTTAAAGTATATGAATTCTCTTTGCTGTTTACTCAGTTGATTCCAAGGGTCTTTCCAAGTATCCAAGCTGCACGGGGCAGAAATGACACTGTAGCACTTGGCCAGGAACTGAGGATGGTGGGGGTGGGTGGTGGAGGGGTAGGAGGTGGCAGGGGCTACCCCTCTGTCAGGTGGGATATGCTATGAGACCAGGCTTTGCTCTGTACTGTAGACATCATCTTCATTTTAGCAAGGAGGCATCTATAGCCATGCAAGCTGGATGAGTTTTTATGCAGCACTAGAAAACTGGAATCTGGAATAAATAATAGTAGATATTTATTGAGTACTAACCACCATATCATTTTGACACTTTATGGTTATGAGGCTTTTTTTTTTTTTTTTTTCTATTTTTAAATTTGCTTTGTTTCTGTGGCCCAGGAAAAGGTCAAACATTCTCTGGTTAGGTCTTAGAGTGGTGAAGAGCAAGGTCTTTGGAGACAGGCAGACCAAAGTTTGACTCATGGCTCTACACTGTGTAACCTTGGGAATCTTAATCCACTGCTCTGAGTCTCAGTTTCCTTTCAAGCACATTATACTCCCTGAGTTTCTTTGTCTTTCAAACTCAAAATAACTCCCTGAGACAATTATAAAATAACATATGGAACTAGCTTAATGTTGTGCCTGCCATGTAGTAAGCCTTCAATAACTGTTAGTTATACTTTTTATTACCTGATTTGCATTTTAGCTATTTATTCTCTGTGGACCAACCTGAACCTGTTTCTTCATCTGTTATGTGAGAACAATGATAATAAACATCTCAGAGTTGTTTTGAAACCTCTCTCAGTGTCTTATGCTGCAACACATGTACATTTTGTATAACAGATCAGGGCACCAACACCAAGGACCACCTGGATCAAACATCCCTATAATGTAGCATCTCCTATAATACAATTCAACACACACTCTTGCTCTATCCAGTTCATCAGCATCCCAGACAGTGTCCATGTATTCTCAGCTCTGCCTAAAATAGTGATTAAAAGCTAGCTGTCCTGGAGTAAGACTGTCCTATGTTCTAGTCCCAGCTTTTCCTCTTATTACTTATGTGAACTGAGACAGATTACTTATATTCTCCAAAATGCAAATACAAATTGGGACAAATTGATGCCTATCATCTTCCAATGTAGCTTCACAATGAAGGCTAACTCTAACTCCTGAAGCTAGAGAGAAAGTTATTGCATAACCAAATTAGATTTTTAAAATAAACTTACTATTTTAAGTATATTTTATTGATTGTGTTGTTACAGTTGTCCCAATTTTCATCCCCTTGCCCCCCTTCACCCACAATTCCCCCCTTACTTAGTCATGTCCATGGGTTATGCATGTAAGTTCTTTGGCTTCTCCCTTTCCTATACCATTCTTAACATTCCCCTGTCTATTCTTTTCCTGCCAATTATGCTTCTTAATCCCTGCACCATTTCTCCCATTCTCCCTATTCCCCTTTCCAGCTGATAACCCTCCAAATGATCTCCATACCTATGATTTTGTTCCTGTTCTGGTTGCTTGCTTAGTTTGTTTTTGTTTGTGTTTTTTAGATCTAGTTGTTGATAGTAGTGAGTTTGTTGTCATTTCATTGTTTCAATCTTCTTCTTTTTCTTAAAGAAGTTCCTTTAACATTTACTATAATAAGGGCTTGGTGATGATCAATTCCTTTAGCTTTGCCTGTCTGGGAAGCACTTTATCTGACCTTTCATTCTAAATAATAGCTTTGCTGGATAGAGTATTCTAGGTTGTAGGGACTTGCTTTTCATCACTTTGAATACTTTTTAGCAGTCCCTTCTTGCCTGCAAAGTTACTTCTGAGAAATAAGCTGATGGTCTTATGGGAACTCCCCTTTGTAGGTAACTTTCTGCTTTTCTCTTGCTATTTTTTAAAAAGATTTTATTTATATTTTTTAGAGAGAAGGGAAGGGAGAGAGGCAAAGAGGGAGAGAGACTTCAATATATGGTTGTCTTTCACCTGCCTCCAGATAAGGACCTGGCTTGCAACCTTGTTATGTGCCCTGGGCTGGGGAATTGAACCAGTGACCTTTGGGTTGGCAGGCCGGCACCTTACCCACTGTGCCACCAGCCAGGGCTCTCTTGCTAATTTTAAGATTCTCTCCTTACCTTTAACCTTCAGCATTTTAATTATGATGTGTCTTGGTATGATTCTCTTTGGGTCTAGCTTGTTTGGCTATTTTATCTGCCTGAGTTTCTTCATCTGTATTCCAATAATAATAACAATAAAAATAAAATATTTGCCTCTTGGTAAGCAAGATGAGGAAATTAACACAGGACCTGGGACACAGTAAGTGCTTCAAAGTGTTGGCAACTATGTTCTTTATTACTTTTTAAGCTTTTTAGGTGTAGTTTCTTGCAGCAGAGACCTGAAAGTAGCTTAACCCGAAGCAGCACTAAACTAAGGGAATAAACTCTTGTCAGTAAGCAGACATCTTTGTATCCTAGTTTGTTGATGCTTGGTCGTGGACAGACACTAGAGGGTGCTCCACGCTCAGAAAGCCACAGGTTTCCAGGCCCAGAGAATTGCCAGGAAATGCTTGGACTGCTCCTCCTGACAAGTTCCCTTGACTCCTGTGATTTAAAGTGAAGTAGCTGCTGCATTAGTTCCAAAACTAAGGACTTTGGGAGAAAGGAGGGGACAACAGGTGGCTTTATCAAGACTAAACCTGGCTCCCTCAAACTCCCACCAATTGACTATCAGCTGTGCTGTGACCTTTTGGAGAACTGGGGCCGTGTCTTACTCATCCATGCCCTGGGGATCTAACACACATAGTGTCTGGTACACTCAAAGCGCTTTGTTCAGTGTTTATGGGACCATCCAATGGGAGCATCTAAATAATTATAACTACAAATTGGTAGGTACTGGTATGTGTGGGGGCATTAAGGGAGCTCCCAGAAGGTTTTGGGGGAGGGGTTGGAGAGAATGGCTTTCTTGAATTCAGGGCTCCCAGTCCTCCCTAGAATATGAAGAAAAGATCTTTTCCACATCAGGCTTTTGAATATTTAAAAACAGCTTCCTGCTCCATTTCCTTCATGTCCTTCATATGGATTGATTTTCAGGTTTTTCACCAAGTTGTTCACTCCCTGCAAAATTGTAGGGAGGCAAATAATAAATAGCTTACCACCTACTGGGTTCAAGCATCTCATTATCTCTAGTACATCATTTAATTATTATTATTTTTAATGTTGGTGACTTTTTTAAAACCCCCACCTGAAAATATGTGTTTGTTGCTGTTCTCATCCTTACCAGCCCTCTCTGGCTGGTTCCAGGAAAGGGGGCGCGGTCCCCAGGGCCCCTGACTGTGTCATGAGTGCCAGCTAGCCTCGTGGTCCCAGCCAGGAACGGCCTGCCGCACTGGGAGCTGAGCGGGTGGCCGGCAGGTGTCAGTGTTTGTCCGCAGGTGAGCAGGGAGCCGCCAACCGTAGGAATCTGGTTCCTACGGTTGGGTTTTGTCCCCATCAATCTGTCTGGACTTGTTCACCTGCCATTATCTATCTGTGTTCTCACCTATCGCCTATGGAGACCCCCACACCTTTCCTGGTTCCCTCAGACTGCCTTCCAAGTAAGGATGCCCATGCCCCTCCATACACGTACATCACTCTCCACCTATGGATGATTACTTCTTGGCTTCCAGCCTCAGTGGTGCCAAATTGGAAAGAGAACGTGGCTTGGAGTCAGGCTTGGATTCAGGTTCCCGTTCTATCAATTACCAGGTATGTGACTTTGGCAAATCACGTAGCCTCTCTGTGTCAAGTTTCTCACACCCTCAAAAATGAGCGAATGACAATAAGAATAGCTGTTATGCCGTGTGCCAGATTTATAAGCCATACGCTTTGTATATTATCATCTTAGGGCTTGCAATGAGGAAACTGTGGCTCTGGGAGATAATTAGCTGCAGGAAGAAACACAGGCAGCATCTGAACCCAGGACTGTCCCTTTCTACCATGTTACCCTGACTTGCAGGGCTGTAGTGAGAATTAAAATGTGAATTGTTTTTATTATTCTCATCTGACTTTGGCCTGGATCCTGGTGGGTACACTCTGCTACTGAGAAGAAAAGTAGGGGAAGGCATTTTTCAATTATTAGAAATGTCCCCTGTTTGTGGGCTTGTAAAATCAGCCCACTGAAATACAAGTTTCAGTGAGGCAGGGTAGGCGCCTCATCTGCCTTGCTCACTGCTCTGAGCCTGTTGCTCAACATAGTTCCTGGTGCATAAGAGATGCATAATAAATATAGAGCATTATATAAATTTATACACCTCTTAATTCATTCCAAGGCAGGCCCTAACATGAGCCATTTTTCATTTCAACTGTTCCGTTACCAGGCAAGTGACACTAATTACTAGCTCTAATGGCCATTGTCTAATTTAATTAAAGGGGTTATTGGATCTCCTGAAACTCCTGCCACCCTTCCATTACCTAAGTCATAGGGATTTGATAACAGTATTTTTATTAGCATATTCACATGATAAATTAAGTAAACTAGCTTAATGACTCATTTCTATGACCAATGACATTGAGAATAAGGTGTGGGGAAATGACAAATGTGATCAAACTGAAGTCTCAGAGAAAATGCTGTAGACACGTGGCTCCAAATCTTCCAAAATGCTTTCCCATGGCCCCAGGGCTTCTGCAACCATCCGCCTCATTTTTTTAAAAAAATATTTTATTTATTATTTTTATAGAGAGGGGAAGGGTAAAGGCAGATAGGGAGAGAGACATCAATGTATGGTTGCCTTTCACCTGCCTCCAGCTAAGGACCTGGCTGGAGACCTGGTTTAGCAACCTGATTTTGTTGCCCTGGCTGGGAATTGAACCAGCGACCTTTGCGTTCACAGGCTGGCACCTTATCCACTGAACCACCAGCCAGGGCTTATCAGCCTCATTTTTATCCTCACCCTGCTTCAATAGGCCATTTGTCCTTGCCCAGAGCATTTTGAGAACCTTGTTACTTATGGTGCTAATCAGTCCCTAAGCCTAAAATACAAAATCCTCTACAAATATGTAAATACTGATCAATAGAGTAACACCAACTGGAAGGCAGAAGAAAGGTAGCTTTCAGTTCAAAGCCAGGCATAGGCTTGATGGGGAAATTGGAAAATAAAACAGGTTGTCTATATGGACTCTCTCTCAAAGACTCCAGTTCTTAAAAATAAAATCACAGCCCTGAGTAGTGTGGCTGAGTTAGTTAAGTGTGGTCCTGCAAAGCAAAAGGTTACTGGTTTGATTCCTGGTCAGGGTGCATGCCTGGATTGTGAGTTCATTCCTAGTCAGGGCATGTTCAAGGGGTAACTGATTTATATTTATCTCTCTCATCTATGTTTCCTTCCTTCTCTTTCTTCTTCCCTTACCCTCTCTCTAAAAATTTTTTTAAAAAATTAAATCTAAAAAACCTCCACATAGAATAATCAAAATGTACGTGACTGTGTGTATGTGGTGTGCACACAGTGGAAAGATCATAGATAATCAAAATGTATGTCACTATGTGCGTGTGTGGTGTGCAGTGGAAAGAACAAAGACCTGGATTCACATCCTGAATCAGCCAAATTCTTGGCTTAACCTCTTGGCCTTTTTCCTCTAAGTGAGGAAATTATTCTCTCCTGGTTTTCTTTCTATTTCTCTAAACATTCCTTTTATATAATTTGGGAAGTCTTCTGTTGCTCCCTCCTTAACCTTTGGTAGATTTCATCCTCAGACTTCCATTTCTCTCCCCTTACACCCTTTTGTTGGGAAGCATCACCATTTAGCTATCTAACTATTACCTGTATGGAGTGATTCCCAAATTCTTCATCAGTCCTGTCTTCAATATTCAAAAAACTTACAAAGAAAAAAAAGGACTTTGGGTCAGAGGTTCTTCCTTGACCATAAACTATAGCTAGAAGGAGTAGTCTGTATAAACATAGCAACTACCAAGAATCACAGAGATGGAGTAGGGGAAGGGGAACTTACTAGAGGAAATCTGGGTTGTAGCACTGGACAGACCACCACTTAAGTCCCAGCTGAGCGTATTCCTATCTGGATGCCTCCACATATATTTCACCATCTTCTCCTGAAAATCCAAATCTCCTTCTATTCTCCTACCTCAGTGAATGTAGTCACCATTTACCAAGCCACCCCAACTACAGGTCTGAGAGTCATTCTAGAATCCCTCCTCTTTTTTAAAAAAGATTTTATTTACTTTTGGAGAGAGGAAGAGAGGGAGAGAAACATGTGAGAGATAAATACATTGATAGGTTGCCTCTCACACACCCCAACTGGAGACCTGGCCTGCAACTAGGAATTGAACCAGTGACCTTTAAATTTGCACACCAGTGCTCAATCCACTGAGAAACACCAGCCAAAGCTAGAATCCTTCCTCTTCATCACCAGCCCCAAAATATCCAATTACTCACCATATGCCTCTAGTTCTACCTTCTAAATACTTACCCTCCCGATTTCTACTAACACTTTCTGAGTTCAGGCCATCCTCACAGATCACCTGGACTATTACAATAGGTCTTAGCTTGCCTCCCTGTGCCAGCTTAGCCCCGTAAGCTACTCTCCTCATGGATGGCCTTTGTTTTCCTGAATGATACAGATTATTTTTTGACTATGTTAAAAATACACGGTCATTTGCCCTGGTCAGTAGTTCAGTTGGTTGGAGCATAGACCCATATACCAAAAAATTGTGGGTTTGATCCTTAGACTGGGTGTCTACAAGGCAACTGATTGATATTTCTCTCTCACATTAATGTTTCTCCCTTTCGCTGTCTCCCTCACTCTCTCTTTAAGAATCAATAAACAGATAAGGTGCCAGCCTGTGAACCCAAAGGTCGCAGGTTCGATTCCCAGCCAGGGCAACATAACTAGGTTGCAAGTCAGGTCTCCAGTCAGGTCTGTGGCTGGAGGCAGGTGAAAAGCAACCATACATTGATGTCTCTCTCCCACTCTACCTCTCTCTTCCCCTCTTTCTAAAAATAATAAAATAAAATCTTAAAAAAAAAAGTGGTTTAAAAAAAATAAAAGAATCAATAAACAAGGTCTGGCTGGTGGCACAGTGGATAAGGTGCCAGCCTGCGAACCCAAAGGTCACTGGTTCAATTCCCAGCCAGTGCAACATAACTAGGTTGCAAGCCAGGTCTCCAGCCAAGTCCATGGCTGGAGGCAGGGGAAAGGCAACCATACATTGATGTTTCTCTCCCTCTCTTCCTCTCTCCTTTCCTCTCTCTCTGAAAAATAATAAATAAAATCTTCAAAAAAAAAAAAAAAAAAAAGAATCAATAAACATGTCCTCAGATGAGGATTTTAAAAAATACATGCTCATTTAAAGTATCAATTAATACAGAAAAATATATATATATATGTATATATATCACAGGCCATATCCTGCCTTGAACACTATGCTCTATAAATAAGAAGTTGCTTATATAGTTTCCTTGCATGTACCATGGGATTTGTTTCCCATCTCTCTGCCTTGCTTACGCTTGAAACACCCTGTGTTTGTTTCCTACCACTGCCACAAACTGGTGGTTAACACATGAATTTATTCTCTTGAGTCCAGGAAGCTTGAAGTCAGAAATCAAGGTGTTGGAAGGACCATGATTCTTCTAAAACCATTAGGAGAGGGTCCTTTCTTTCTTTGCTTCTGGTGGCCCTAGGCATTCTTTGGTTACGCAACATAATGCCAATCACTGTCTCTGTCTTCACACCATCTTCCCCATCTGTATGTCTTTGTTTCTTTACCTGGTGATCACACTGTGTGTCTGTCACTAAGTCCAAATTTCCTTCTTATAAGGCTACCAATTGGTCTTATTTGATTAAATACTCCACCTTACTCCAATATGATCGTCATCTTAACTAATCACATTTTCAATGACCCTGTTTCCAATTAACTGCATCTACAATGACCCTTGGAGGCACTGTGGATTAGGACTTCAACATATCATTTTCTTTTTTTTTTTCTTTTAATTTTATTGTTGTTGTATTACATCCATCCCTTTTTTTTTCTCCCCTCTGTCCCCCTCCCCACCCACCCTTTCCCCCCAAAGTCAATCCCACCTGTTGTCCATGTCCATGGTTCCTTTATACTAGGTTCTTGTCTAAGCTGCTCCCCTTCTTTGCCTCTGCCTCCCCCCTCCCCCCTCCCCCTTTCCTCCTGACCACTGCAGGCCTATTCCTTGTATTCATACACTTGGTT
>PVIW01001359.1:101643-309228 GCA_004026585.1 Noctilio leporinus | reverse complement strand
TGATACATTGATATATATTTATATCAATATAATATTATATTATGTCAATATAATATACTGACCATAGATTAGTATTTCTTTGATGATTGAGAAGATGCTTCCTAGTTTTATAGTAGAAATCTGTTAAGATTATTAGACATCTATTTGTGTTAATTGGTAAAACTGAGTAAACAGAATGCATTTTCCCCAACCATTATGTTTAAGAAATGAGCCAAATCAGAAGTAGCTCTAAAAGTGATCTCATCTGATTCCAATCAGTTTTATAAAATTTGCAGAAGTCTTAGTGCCCTAAAATAAACAATCTCTTTTGCCATCTCTCAAAGAATCATTTTTATAATATTATTAATTGGTTACTAGAGAAAATCATTGGCAAAATGTAGTAAAGATGCTGTATACTTCGAATTATTTGTTTTTTCATGTTATCAGAAAAACTTTTTTTCTTATTTCCTAAACAGAATTTAACAATTTTTGTTGTAAGTAGAAATTTATGGAAGTGCTAGATATACTCTTAACATGTAATAAATATTGTCTATTGAATAAATATGAGTGAATAAATACATGCTTAGAACTAACTTGATTATATATTGATATAACAAATCAAAAGTACAATATTACAATATGGAAGTTTAGTTTACATTTTACTAGGTTAAATGTAGACATTGAAATATTAGGGAAGCCATGACTAAGAATGTTAAATAATTTATAGCTCTGAAATAAACCAATGAGTTTAATAACTGTTAGCCTTATTTTCAAGTATTCTATAATTTCTGTGAAATAACCCAGGAAGTTGATTTTAGTGGCATACTTTGTAATAAAAACAAATATATATAAAAATGTCATATTGCATTCCTGAGATAAGAATCTTCTAGAAGTTCCCAAGTATAAGTTTTAAATATTAAAACATTTTTATGAGCAACTGTCACTTTTGCACTTAAAATATGTGAGTATAGTAATGGGCAATTTTTCCTTATTGGATGACATATTAGTGAGGGTATTTTTCCATCAAAGGAAAAATTTCAGCATATCATACCTTGAGCTATTAAAACCAAATATTGGGGCTAACATCTGCCTAAGGCTAAACATAAGAAAGTCCGAGGGGCCAAGAGAATGGAACTTGTGAGAACACTGGAAAAAAAAAAAAAAAGTAATGTAGATGGTATAGGAGAAGGTTTAGTGTTTTCTAACTTGAAGTCAAAAGCCATGGGTAAACTGACCGCCAGATGCAGTGCTTCTGAAGCCCACCCCTGAATTCCTCATTCTTGCTTTTGAAAGTTAGACTTGTATGTACGTATGTATGTATGTATCTGTCTGGCTCTGGCTTAGCTGTTTTCATCATAGAGCTTTGAAATAAGCTGACATTATTGAAAGGTCTCCATAAAGAAGGCTGGCCAAAAGCCAAATGGCACCAAGGTCTGAAGCAGGTAGGTAAGGAGCTTCTAATATGTATGGATGTGTGTGTGTGTGTGTTGCGGGGTATAACTGCATGTACATCCTTTGTCATTTCCTTTCACATTTCTCCTTCCATCATTTTTGAAAGGATCAACAGGTCACTGCCACATTTTCTAGGGTGATATATGCTGGGATCGGGGCTTAGTTCTGAGGTGCTATGTAAGTTATGTCACAAGACTGCGGCTTATATTATAAACTAAAGTCGCATAAAAAACTGCAGAGGAAAAACTTTAGCTGTAAACCAACTAAGCCATACCATGCCTCTCTACTCACATTGAGCTATAAGAAAAAGACACATGAGGAAAAGAAATTCATACAAAAATTACATTTCAAAACCTTAATTTTAATAGAAATTATTTCTGCAGAGTAAAGAATAGAAAGCTGCTTTTTATGTTCATCATTATTTTATGTCTATCTTTATGTCTGTTTGTTTAGCAATAAACAAGTTAATACTCAATTAAATGATAAACGAAAAACATACATGGGAATGTAAAAACTTCCAATGTGTGTTTTATGGTACAATCTTATTATGTTTTAAGCTAGCATCTTCTGCTATTTGGTAAGCACATGAGCTTGAGCTATCATGGAGGGGAAAAAAGGAGGCATTTGTGACTTCAACTTTCTCTGGCAAGGGTGACCAAGGTAAAAGGCGACAGAACATAGGACAGGTCCTCATAAAATAAGCTAGGAAGTGCTCCACTGAGAAATTGCCAATATACTATTAATGATCTGAAGAAAATTGGGTTTGCTTTTTTGATGTGTGAAAACAGTAACAACTAATAGTATAGCTGAACCCAATCGTCTCTCTTGGAAAAACAGATTGTAAATCCTAACTTGCCTTTCTTTACTGATGAGGCAGTTGTCGTCCTTTTACTTGAGCTCTAGTCCTCTCACCTGGCCACATGCGCTATGTATGCAACGTTGTAGCACCTAGAATTCATTCTTTTGCCTTTAAATCTGGATTCATTACTTATTAACATTCCTGAGATTATTCTCCTGGCTGATAGAGGGCTATTGATTATTCATTGACGTACAGGTTGCCATTTCAACACATTTTACAAAGGAATCAGGATGAAGCTAGCTGATGGGCGACTTCCAATGGAGCCCTTCCTTCCTTCCACAGGCTGTAGATTTTTGTAGGAAAAACAACTGCCTAGAGGGTGCTGGAAGATACAGTTTCTAATAATGAACCAGTTATCTCACATGTCATATTCTTGTGGACTTCATTTTTCAAATGCAGGTGAAATAGGCAGGAAGAGAAGGGTTTCAACAACAGAGAAGGTGACTACAAATGAGTCCCGATACAAAGAGCAGTAATTCTAGTTATTAGCATACCAGCTTTGTGGTGCCTGCTACAAAGAGGGTATGCTGAGCACATGTAGCCCTATTCTTCCCCTCATAAAATACCCCAAATGGAGAACTTTACAATGCTTTGATTTCTGTTTTATGTAACACAATTGATACAATGACTTAAGTTTTAACTATTATATGAGTAATAAAATGGAAACTAATTTGTGGCAAAAGGGGCTAGCTACTATTTGTTTATTCATTCAGTCACTCATTCAGCCAAGCATTCATTCATCCAATAAAGCCTGGTCTACTATGGGCCGTATACTATCTTAGGCAATGGGTGTACAAGATAGGAATAAACTTCCTGCTTTTAAGAAACTTACATTCTGGTGAATGGAGGTGAAAAGTAAATCAGTAGAGGATATTAGATGTTATACTCATAGTGACAAAGCTGTGAAGCATACAGAACAGAGCACCAGACCAGAGATGAATGATGGTAGCAGTAGTGGGGACATCTGGGTCTGACTGGGTGGTCAAGGTAGAATTATCTGAGGGGAAAATATTGAACTGAGACCTGAATGGCAAGACTTCTAAATACATATTTCAATAAATATGTATGATACGGTTAGTGCTTTTGGGAATACAAGTTTTGCTTTTTTTTTTAAGTTCTCAAATGTCCAGTGTCAAAAGGGAAAGGAGTAGTGAGTGATAAGAATGTGAAACGAACTCCCTGGCTGGTGGCTCAGTGGATAAGGCACCTGCTTGCAAACCCAAAGATCACTGGTTCGATCCCCAGCCAGGGCACATAACCAGGTTGCAAGCCAGGTCTCCAGCCAGGTCCGTAGCTGGAGGCAGGTGAAAGGCAACCATACATTGATGTCCCTCTCCCTCTCTGCCTCTCTTTCTTCCCCTTTCTCTAAAAGTAATAAATAAAATCTTTGAAAAAGGAATGTGAAATGAGGGACATTTTAATTTTAGCTCCTAGAGCATGGCTAATATGTTAAAATATTAAAAATTGCTGATATTTCATCATTTTGACATACAAAAAACAGCTGAAACTGACCAAAGTTAGGTCATGTAGTCAGGTAATGTCATTTAGTGACCAATTCACTGAGTATTGTAATTGGTTAAATTCAAATCTGCATAGAATTGAAGTAAGTCATATAATTATAATATAGTTATTTAACAGACTTACTGTGTCAAATATGGAAACTGTTTTTTGGTGTTACCTCATTTAATCCTCATACAACCTCATAAATACTGCTACTGCGTGATTTAATAATGAAGACATTGAGGTCTACAGGTGTGAAATAACTTGATCAGTCACACTACTTGCAAGAGGTGGAATGACAAAGCAAGAATTTGAACTGAGGAACATCTCCATGGACTGTATTCTAAGTTCTGATCATTTAGTGTTTATAGGAAAACATGCTTATTCATTCCAAAAGTCAATACTAATTATATCTAACTAGCTACATGCTCAGTTATGTAATATTTATCCCCTTTTAGATCTCTGGCATTTTGTTAGTACCAAGACTTAAATGATATGATGTGATCTGGGGTATGTTTTGCATATGTATTTTTTCAAAGATTGAAACTGAACCAATTATTTGAGGATAAAACATTTTTAACAAAAGATAGGCTCATGTAGATAAGCAGTTCGGTACATTTCCTTTTTTTTTTTTTTTTTTTAATGATCTTAAAAACAAATCAAGGTTAGTCCAAACTATTCATAATCATTCCACTTCCCTGGCAATGGGGCATGTGGTGCAGCCCTGGTCAGCGGAATCTGGAGCTAAGTCTGCTGGGAGAATCCAGGAAGCTTTCCTTGATATTACAAAAAGGACTAAAGATAGGTCCTGTCTGGCTCTTTTGGATGCTATCTTATAAGAAGTGATGCTTGGAGCTGTTGTCGTTACAGAAAAGTTAACTGAGGTTCCTGACATTGGAGGCCATGCAACTTGCTCCAGAACAACCCCACCTCTGAGTTTTCTATATATTAGGATGATAACTTTTTCTTATTTGCACACCCCCCAAAATGAGAGAGGTGTGATTAAAAATCTAACCTATCATCAATATCAGAATTATGGCTAGGCTCTGTATTTAATCATTAGTGTTTTATGTATGCCTAACAGCCTTTCTTCAAAATCAGACAATAAGGTATTAAGAGAGTATTTGTTTACTATTTTATAGGTTTTTCTGTAATATACATATATATATAATATATATGTATATTATATATATAGTGCCATTACATGTCACAAAAGTGGCATATTTAAGGTTTTCTATTCTTTCTCTAACTTTAATGAATGTCTTTTTATTCACAGTGCTTGTATTATCTTTCCCACCCATTACCTTTAGACCCAAATGAAAATTTATTGATAATTATACTCTTCCAAATTCTTTGTGTTTGTGCATAATTTATCCTGACAGTAAATTAAGACTGTAAAAGTTACTGAAAACATTTTCTTTATTTTCAACTTGCTCCTTTTTTCCCTTTAACCCAATTTCATACTCTAGAAATATCTTCCCCTTGCCCACACACTTCCCACCTGAATGTTCTTAAAAATAAAATTCATAGCGTTTAGAAAGTCTCCAGGAAATTACTCTAGGACTCTTTAAAAAGATTGAAGAGGATTAGTCTTTTCTGGCCCTGAATGGGTAGTCATTATCTAGCCTCTCTGCTAGATAATTTCAGGTATTAGGCCATTCAGCTGCAATGGTGTGCCAAGGATGTTAGGTTCAAAAAAAAAAAAAAAACTTTAAAATACTTTTCTCAGCTAATTTCATTTTGAAAGCATCAACAAATATCTTGTCCAGGGAATCTGAGGTGTATTACAGTTATAAGGAAACAGATTTTACCTATCCTCTTCCTCCCTGCTGACCCCAAATGCGCTACGGTGGCTTTGCTTTAGATTTCTAAGACCAAGGTAGTAAATGTGTAAGTTAAGAAAGAATGCTGGCAGGTTATTTCTAAGACAATCAAAAAGAGAACGTTATAATTTCATTGAGTATACAAAGGCATGGAGAATGTATGGCCAGTGAAGAATGCTCTTATAAATGGGCCAGGAGGGAAATCAGCAGGATCAAGGGATAAGGTTTTTGAAAACCTCATTGAAATTGCCTAGCATGACAAGGGAAAGAAAACTATTCCAAGAAGACGTCAAGCTGCATTAACCAAAACAGTATTTTAGTGTTATGGCAGATGATTTCTGAATGAAATATATCTTTGTATTTTATCCCACACTTTTATGTTTTATACTCCTTAAAAGTTGCATAGGCTGACATTATTTATAATTTAATTTAATGGAATTATTATAAGTCCCACACCTCAGTAAACTTCAAAACTGCTAATTGAGATAATAGGAAATTACTTGTCTTCTCCCAAATGCCAGTGAAGTAGGTCAGGATAATTAATACGCAAGCTGACTTTTCAGTCAATGGAAAACAAGACAGGTGTCATCTGTGTACTTTTAGTACCATCCATTTTAGACTAAAATGAGTTCAACCTGAGAAAAAATTAGTATGACTCAGTTAAATAACTGAATTTTAAAAGAAAATAAAAGGTAGTTCAATCATGAGAACACATTGACGTCTGATCTAAAGAAGGTCAAATTTACATTCATAAATAGGAGCAAATTGAATATATAGGTCATGGATTTAGGTACATCTCACTTCTTAGATTGCTTTGGAAACTTGTAAACACTATATATTGTATGTTATATAAAGTTAAATATAAATGCTATGAAAGGGGTTTGGTTGATGACATAATTCTGTATTTTCATGTTTTTTCCATTATTCCTTCTGCCCAGTCTCCTGACACTTCTTATTTTTGATTTCTTGGTGAACTAAGAAAAAAATGTTTGGAGCTGGAGACATGAAACTTAGTTCCTCTGCAGGTCTGTACTTGCTTAGTGCAAATTCACTTTAGTAGGTCAAACCAAATGCTGGCCTCACACAGTACGGTTAGTAACACACGGCTGTTTGGCTTTGAGTCTAACATGCACGGCTGCAGGCTGACTTGTGCAGGAGCCCACCGAGTGCTCTGTATCAGGGGTCCTACCATACATCTGAGGCTGATGGAATGGCCATGGCTTCTTCCCCTGGTGTAAGTTTTACTCTGTTGTTATAACACTAAGCAGCTTGATTTGAATAAGCAACCTGGAATATTTACTTGTTATTTTTTAAATTTTTTAAAAGATTTTATTTATTATTTTTAGAGAAAGGCAGAGAGATGGAATATTTACTTCTCATGGTCAGCCCAGGGTAGTCACGAACATGACACCCCTTAACTAGACTTTAGAGATTCTTTTGAAAACACTGATTTTATAGCTGACGTTTCCAAATGGAGTGCTCTTCAAATTGTACACTCCTAAATATTACAAAGAGTAATGCAGAAGAAGCATCATGAAGGAGGTGAATGTACCTTCCATTAGAGAAGAAGCATCTTCTATGTAAGCATGAAAAGCACTGCTCTGTTGAGAACAGTTTGAAGGACACTGAGACGTAAGTGGCAAGATTTATGGAAAAAATACCCAGAAAGAAACAGGGCCCTGAAAGATAGTACAAGGCCATCTTTAGTGAAGTGGGGCTGATTGAAACAGCATGGACTGCCCATCAAGTTCAAATGTACAATATCAAATTTACTGGCACACTTTCTTGGGCTGCTCTGCTGCATTTCAGTTATTCTACACAGAGAGAGCCCGTTGAAAAAGATGGAAAGTACTACCAAATAGCCAACCACTTGACTTATTTGGGAACCTGCAGGAAAAATTCACAAACTTAAGAGTGTGTCAGAATGGCTAAAAGAAATCAAATCAAGAAAACAGCAAGAGAAAAAAAAAGACACACTAGGAGAAAAAAGAAACTGAACGCTATGTACCTAGAGATGCTCTGTGGGCTACTGGAACCTGAAGGAGGGGTGAGTGAAGGCCCTGGGGTTTCCTTTCAGGTTCTAGAACATGCTTTCTGCTTTGTTGTACTGAATAAACCTGGCACAGTTATGGTAATTGTATAGTGCCCTGATGTTTTTTTTTTTTTTTTTTTTAACTCATCTTTAGACAAATTTAACAAGAAACTTAATACTTTAGATAATTATATTAAAAATACATCATTATGTTTGCCAGAACTCCTACAGAGGCCTAACATAGCTCCTAGATATTTCTTCCATAATCTCTAATAAATGTGAATGTTGACAGGGCTTGGCAGATAATCAATGGCCATTACCTTTCCTGCACCAATAGTTTACCTTCTCAATGCTTCTCATGGAGATTATGGCTGAAATATAATTTATGTGGAAATTGGTTTAACCTATGAGTTTTATTATAAGCAACTCATATTCTGATGCTATGAGCCATAATTTAATTCCCTTAAATAATGCAATGAAGATCCATACCATTAAAGGAAGTTCACTATATTTTCTTGTTAATCATTGCCAAAGGACCCTCATTTAAAACAAGTCACACTTGATGGGGACAGGAAACTCTTGGCCTGCTGGTAACCTGTGAGCTTTGAGTTGTTTTCAGTTGTACTGAAGTACTTCCACAAATATATCCTGTAATCCAAGTCTCATATATGTACTTACGAAATGAGCTGAAAGGTACAGTCTGTTTGCATCTTTTAAAAAGAGTAGTATAATGCCCTAGTAGGACCAAACCAGTAACTATATCCATCAACAGTGGCTCAGGTATCTGCACTAACTGGCCTAGACTTTGTTTGAATGAAGACATGTAAACAGTTTTATACTGTTTCATATATACATATATACATACATATATACATATATATATATATATATTTGTATTTAACATTGGATATTTATAGGCAGACCTAGATTTTCTTTTTAAATATAATAACTGAGTTATAGCTCTTTCCTTAAACTACCCTGGGCTTCTGAACTGGTGTATCACATTAGTTATAAACATGCTTGGTATGGCATGGTGGATAAATCACCTGATAACTAGTAAACATATTCTTAATTCTAACAAGGTAAAACGTTACTTAATTGACTTGTCTTTCTTAAGAGTTGATTTCCATAAGTTGAATTTTGTAATCAATATACATGCTAAAGAAGTAAATGGATGTTTTTGGTAAATTGGTTTCTAGACATAAATTTAGGTATTTGAACTTGATAGAAATACTATGTGAATTTTTTGAAAAAATTCTTGGACTTTTGTGTATGTGTTTGTGTGTGTATTTACTTATTCTTCAACCAAGGTTCTGCTAACAGCCTCCTTGAAGCATATATAGCTTCTAAACCCAAATTCAGGGGACAGTCATTGTGCACCAAAGAGACAATGCATGCAAGTGAGGAGACAGTGGCTCAGAGGAGGAAGAAAAAGAAATGACTACCATTAACCTTAAAAGGCTAATGGTTAACTTAAGAAAAAAGTTATTTGCTCTAACTGTGGGTATCCTGGTATAGAGATTTCATTACTTATCTTTTTTCCCCCAAGTTACTTAAGTTCTGAAAGTAGGACACCGAGGGATACCTAACTTCCTGGGCAGCAAGGAATGATTATTTTAAGGAAAAATAGGGAAATAAAATTCTACATTCTTAAAATAAGAAGTTTGAAAAGGTTAGGACTCTGTGTATACAGGCTAAGAATCTCCATCAATATACTTACTTTTGTCTCCTATGTTTTCCCCTGCTGCCTCCCCTTCCTCCTCCTCTTCCTCCTCTTCCTCCACCTCTGTGGGCTGCACGTCATCCTGCGGGTCACAGGCACTAACTGGCGCATTCAGACAGCAGTGGTTGAACCCGCTATCTCGAGGCAGAGTAAAACTTCGAGGCTTGCCCCCATTTCCATTTAACACTTGCATCCTCTCGCTCTCGGCTAATGGGTATGGCCCATAGTGATCCTGAAGGTGGCATTTCTGAGTTGGCAGGGTGGACTGCCGCCTGTGCTCCGGGGACATGGCCGCGGAGTCAGAGAAGACAGAATCCTCCAGGGGCAGAGTCTGAAGATAGTGTAATCCTGAGCTTGTCAGGGGCGTCTCAATTAAATCCTGCCAGGAGCGGCGCTGGCTGGCTGTCTTGCGAATGGGGGACACTGCACTGCTCCCAGTTACTTCCTGACGAAACTCCTCATGAGAAGACTGAGACTGAGAGGTCTCTGTGGAGGACAGCCGGCTGTGTTTTGCTTCCACGTAAGGGCTGGCGCAACTCATCTGTGGAAAGGAGCCTCTGATGAGTCTCTACAGAAATAATGGAATACTTCCATCACCAAGGCACACATTTAATGTCCACCAGCTAACATTTGCTACTTGAGAGTTAAATGACTGGTCAAGTTTCAAACATCTCAGTTAGGCCGCAGCCGACATTTTATGAGGCTGAGATGTACACGTATGGAAATGCAGCTGTATCAGTTTCTCATCTCACATATTAATGCAAATTTTTACAACAACCAAACTACAGGAAAATGTGAGCCCTTATGTAAGAACAATCCAGCAACTAAACAAATAAGCCAAGATTCAAAATCTACATGCATTTGAAATCCTGAAAAATTATTGCCCAATTCCTATGTGCAGTTTATGGAGCTTGAGGATGAGACTAAGGAGAGAGGCTTTGGGGTGAGAAAATGAAATGTCTATGAGCAGAGAGAACCCTTCCTCTTCTTCACAGGTGAATGTCTGCTCCTATGGGTGCCAAGAAAAAGCTTGATGGCCTTGTGCATTCTGTGGCATTTGTTAGAAAGTAAAAAATGTAGGTAGCATGAAATGATACCCAGATAGGGATCAGCATCTGCTTTGTGAACAGGTACTTCAGGGTACATGAACACAAAAGAAAAATGGAATATTTTTATCCCTGGAACTTAAAGCTTAGGAATATATGAGTGTGTTACAGTGAAAAGTACAACCAAGCAAAAGGACTACTGGGACAAGCCTTATTCTAGCTCTGGGGGGTAACAGACCAGCCGAGGTCCTCTGCCAGCAGGAGAGGCCAGATTTGTTAAATGTGTTCATTGCAAACGGGGCTGAGGACCAGCCTGGTGGAAGGGAAAGAGCATGCTGACCCTCAGGGTATAATTATGTGGCATTTTCTGTGGGCAGTTTATCTTCTCACGTGTTACTGACAATGGGAATAGTTTCCTTCTTGAAATGCACATGTTGTTATGATTAAAGAGCTGTTTGGTGAAGGTGTGGTTTCCCTTTCTTCCTCTTTTATAAATATTTTAAAGGAATGAATCAGACCCTGAGGTTTCAGGGAAAATATGACATAAACTATATCTTGTCACTGACTTCATTATTTCATTTTTACAGCTCTTCCTTGCATTCTGTTGTACTTGGTAAACTTCAGCATTTAAAAAAGAAATGTGCATATGGATAGGGACGGTTCTGCATTTTTCCCCACTTTTTTCTTGTTCTCCTTAAGTAACAGACATTGCCTTCAAACATTTTATTAAAAATGTGGTTTCCCTTTAGTTAATAGCCCAATGTACCCATTCATTTATTTCAGAAATATTTATGACGCAGGCCAGGAAACATGTAGATGGATAGACTATTCTCAAAAAATTCACAATCCAGACCAACGAGTTGTGTGCAGGCCCAAATACACTGATTTAATGTGTGTGCATTGGGCCTGAACATTGGCATTTTAAAAACATTCCAGAGGTGATTCTTATCAACAGCCAGGTTTGAGAAGGCCAAGGCCAAGAATTATATCAACATCTTGCACAGCACCTTTCTTACTAAAAATTCCCTGAAGCAATATGGAGGTGGAAATAGGTCTGTTGTTGCCACCTAAATCCAGCTTCCATTTCCTATGCAGAAGGAAGACTCAGGTCCAAGATAGGTGGAGTTGGCTCTCATGGTACCATGACCATGCAATACATTGTCTAAAGTGGGACACTACTGAGACACTCTCATTAATTCTGTTGGAAAATGGGTATAAAATGAGATAGTCCCAAACAGAGCAGAAAAGTTGTTTACCCTATTAAAAGATCAAAGTACAGTTTATACACAGAATTATTTACACAAATTTAAGAGGTCTGGAGCACTATCTAAACATACACATTAAACCAGACCCCATGGCTGTCTCAAAAAGCTACATGCCAACACATGGGCAATATGGATATAATCTTAATTTTTATGAGTTGATTCTAAAGGACATAAAAATGAACTTTATTAATGTGAAATGTATAAGTGCAATTTATATAGCTTTTGCTATGAAAATATTTTTGTTGTTATTTTCACAAAAGCTACTCTGATACAAACTGTGTTTTGTGTGTTTGCTTAATAAAACTGGTCAAGTATCTATTATGCCTGAAATCTGTGCTTACTATGTCTCCTGATTAAATATTCTTTGTATACTTGACATTTTCCCTTTATTGCTTTTAGACTTTCTATTTTCTTCCCCCTTCAGAGACTGAGCTCTGACATACAATTTACCACATATCTTTTTTTTTTTAACATGCAAAGTGATGTTGCAGGTCAAAGAATCTGATGCTGTATTGAGTACATTCCTGTTGGACACTTACAGAGGGAGGCCGTGGGTAAGTATCGTAGGGTGGTGGAGGGCTGTCCTGTTTGGGTGTTGATGGAGTATCCGCTTCTTCCTTGTCACTCTCACTCCAGTAATCTGAAAATTCACACACATAGATACCTCAACATTCTATTCAATGTTTCTGAATATATTTTCAAGAACACACAATACCAGCTAACACGAGGAAGTTTAAATTCCACTCCTCCACCTTGCTCCTCAGCACCCCTACCCCAGACCCGCCAACTTTCATTTTCAGCTGGGTTTTGAGGATGAAAGGAGTGTACAAATTCCTAATTCCAACCTCCTTTTAAAGCAAACAATTATATATAACCACAATTCTAAGGAGTTAAGAAAAAGACATTGCATAAGGCAAAGCAAGTTTAGGGTGTTTGAGCTTCCAGACCAAATTATTCCGTTAGCTTCAATTCATGAATGCCATCACCTGATGCCACCTAAAAGACATACATTTTACCTTAGAGAAAAGCAATTAATATATTGCTGAAGATGCCCACAGATACAAACACCTCCAGAAATAATGTTCTCAATTCTCCTTTTTTGGCTTCAATTCACTAGTTACCTAACAATCACTGTTTCCAGAGTCATGCTGACATAAATCTCTATAACACCACACTCCCACCTCTACTTTGAAACACATGGCAAACCCTGATTTTGCCAATTGCAAAAGGGCCAATCTGCTGATGTGGGCTGCAAGTTCCAAACTTGTAAAACAACTTAAAAAGGTAGAAAATGTAAGCTGCTAGACAAATTGACTTGGCTGATCAGGCAAGAGGGAAGGAAAAAAATTCTGAAAGATACATTAGATGAGCAAATAAAATACAGTAAAAAGGCCAATACTCAGAATCTGTTCCACTAATATTTCAACCACTTTGTGACTACTGGGTTGACTTTTTATGCTATAAAACCTAGAAGTATTATCCATATGAATTTCAGGTGATAAAGGAAAAGGTATTAAAACAAAAGTTTCCTTAGTATTATGAAAATCTAAATCACACATGAACCATCAGAAGGCTTGGCTGGTATTCAGATTTTGGTGAAAAATCATGGCGCATATTGTTTCAGGACCCCCCCCCCCACCAGGGAATTCCCATATTGTAGTATTTTTATGTATTTTATTTGTGCCGCTGATCAATATTAACAAGTACAGCTAAAATTTATTGGGCATTTAACTACATGCTGAATACAAAGTAGAAGTAGAATTTGAATGAAGAACTTGCCTTGCTCTAAATCTCAGAGGGCTAAGTCACTAGGACTCTTTTGTATGATACAGTGGCATGTTTAAGGTGACATCTACCTGCAGTCCTCTAAGCCCCCTCCTTTCAGCTGCTATGCAATGGAAATTATTATATTGAGGCCTAAAAATACAAGGACTCTGAAAATTCTATTTGTACTGTAATTATTCCCTTTGAGTAAAAGATAACAAAGACTGGTTAATCTAAATTTCATGTCTGGCTTTCGTAATGGATCACACTGGTGATGGCTGGTATATCAAGTCTCCTGCAAATGTGAACTGACATAGTTGGCCAGAGACGGACCCAGCAAACACTGGCGAGAAAAGCATGAGTGATATACTCAAACAGATATAGGTTCAATTCTTGGCTGCAACACTTACCATCTTCATACTCTTGTGATAGTTACTTAACCTCTCTGAGTCTTTTTGTCATGTGTAAAAGGGGGTTAACAATAACTGCCTTTGAGTATGTGTGTGTGTGTGTGTGTGTGTGTGTGTGTGTGTGTAGGTACTAAAGAATGTAACATATATCCAGAGCCTTTTTCCTGGCTGGTGTGGCTCCATTGTTTGGAGCATTTTCCCCAAAATAGGAAGGTTGGTGGTCTGACTCCCAGTCAGTGCACATGCTTAGGTTACAGGTTCAGCCCCTGGTCAGGATGCATATATGTGGCAACTGATCAATGTTCCTCATTCACCTCAATGTCTCTCTCCTTTCCTTCCACTCTCTCTCAAATCACTAAGCATGTCCTCAGGTGAAGATTTAAAAAATAAAAAGAGCCTTTATACCTTGAAATTACTCAATAAGTATTAGTTAGGAGCCCTGCTTCTCTTTGTAGGTATATGCCAGGACAGTCTGACCCAGCTTACATAGGAGATAAATGCCTGGCGTTCAATCTTCTCAGACATTAGTTTTTCGTTACAGCAATTTCTGGCCATGAAAAGTGAATTCTTGAGCTCTGGGGACTGTGTTGGGTACTTTTGTGGGGACTTGAAATATTATTGGGAAGTCACTGCTAGAGGTGAAGGGACTGAGCAACCCTCCACCCCCCAACACACACCCCACTCCCAAGCAACAAGCAATGGACTTGCCAAGATCATTCTGCTTTTACCCTTCCACTATTCCCAGAAACTGGTACCTCTGCTGAGTTTCTCTTTCACATCTGCATTGATTGATACCTTGGGGTCTCAAGAAGTCAGCACCTCTAGTGGTCCTTATTAGCACAGTGAGAAGATGATGGCCATTTTTATCAAGATTTCTCTAGCTATTACTTATAAGCGGTATATTTGGAAGGGTCATTTTCCCCTAAGCTAAACTGGAAAGAAATTTAGTCCATTATCTTATGAAATTCTTGGTTTATTAAAAAGCATCACCAATCTAAAGGTTTCTTGGGTTGCCTAAGAAAAGGCTGGAATACCACTTTGCAAGTTAACTTCATTTCTTATACTAAGCTGTGTGTCTTTGAGAAAGCAATGGCAGGGAAGAGGGCTACACAGAACATTTTGTCAGGCTTTTTTGGGTTTGTGTGGAAAATTACAAGCAATTTGTTGCCCGGAGGCTGAAACTCGTCTGATTTTCATTCTAAGGGCAAATTAATTTTTTAGCTCTCTATTTAGCAGAAAATAAATGGATACTTCCCATGTGTCTTGCAGTGAATTCGATTTTATAAGTAACTAATCATGAATAGACAGTGCCACCAGTAAAACAGGAAAATTTCCACTTTATTTCTCATGTTGATACAAAAAGATAATTTGAAAAGAAGTGACTTCTTCATCTAGAACTATCAAGTAAATATATTTCATTCATTTTTATGTAATTAAAGCTTTAAAAAGACCTAATGTTTTTTTAAATAATGTGTTATGAATGTCTGACTTGAAGCTGGAGAACCATAGAAAATGATTAGCAGATAATTAGCCAAATTGTGATGTTTTCTCTAAGTACAATGAGAACAATGAGAAAGATAACCTCACATCCTTTTCACTTCTGTAGTTAATGAAAGTAATTCACTAAACTTTAATTTAAGTCAATGAAAGAGTCACTTTTAAGGTGCACTGAGCATGTATTTAAATAGATACAGTGCTTGGCAGTTATTCTTTTGCATCGTCTGAAATATTCTCAATCCTCAATCAGCTATATTTTGTATGAAGTTTAACTTTGGTACTTAGGAAATGTCAAATAACTTTTATAGAAGTATGCAGTACATACATGTATTCAGTAGTTTTCTATATAGAATACCAAGAAATCTACTCATGCAGAGGTAGGAGATCTATATCTCTGATCTATGTTAGAGTACCTGGTGAACATATACTCTAGGTGGAAATCTAATTTATTTCAGATTCCTGTTGCACTATATTACCAAGAGAGACTTGAGTTGTATCTATTACCTTCTGCCTATGATTGTCTGCCACACTCCAGTAGGCACTGAAATATGTACTCACACGAGAGACCAGACCAGCAGAAATCAAAGGAATGAATATTTTTTAGAGCCTGCATGTATAATGCAACTTACCAGTTCTCTCATCCATAATGAAATTTGGTCATATACACCAAGTACAAAGGAAATTCACTAAAATCAAGAACATACTCAGCTTTAAAGTAATGCCCAGTAATAAAATACAAAAGTTAAGCCTGAAAATTCAACCTTCCATATTCAAACAAGTTGACTTTTAAAAAATACTCATTTTTCCTATCAGTACATTGTTCACATGTCTAATTCTTGCATCTTAAAAAGATTAGATTTAAATCCATATGTACCTTTAAAGAGCAGTTTTATGTCTTTTAAAGAATTTTGAAAAGTAAGGCATGTATTTTTTAGAACTCCGAACAATTTTACGCCTATAAATTAAGTTGAAGCATAAAGGTGGGGAATAAACATTTTTAAAAAGATTTTATTTATTTTTAGAGAGAGGGGAAGGGAGGGAAAAAGAGTGGGAGAGAAACATCAATGTGTGGTGGCCTCTCACGTACCCCCAACTAGGGACCTGGCCTGCAACCCAGGCATGTGCCCTGACTGGGAATTGAACTGGCAATCCCCTGGTTTGCAGGCTAATGTTCAATCCACTGAGCCACACCAGCCAGGGATGGGGGATAAACATGTTAAAATTTACTTTTATTTTTTATTTAATTATTGGGGTGACAATGGTTAATAAAATTACATAGGTTTCAGATGTATAATTCTATAATACATCATCTGTATATTATGTTGTGTATTTATTGTGTTCACCATTCCAAGTCAAGTCTCCTTCCATCACTGTGTACTCCCTCTTTATCCTCTTCTACCTCCCCCCACCCCCTTCCTCTCTGGTCATCACCACACTGCTGTCTGTGTGGAATAAACTTTTAACAATGAAGAAAAGTGACTCAACAACTGGCCTGACATTCATAGTCCTGCCTGGGGTTTGCCTGTGCACACTGATTAAATGTAGACAGCTTCCATGTTATTTGTGGAAGTAATTATGCTGGTTCCACTGTAGAAATGTTTTATTTTGTTATTTCCTTGACTTCACATTTTTCTCATCCTGCACCTACTTAGCAATTTTTAAAAATCAGTTGCACATTATACAAAAATTACTGGTGATTTACTTTATGTTGCTCTTTAATTTTTCTTAAGCAGTTTCAAGTGTGTGTTTCTGAGATCCTCAACAAGATGATAAATTCCTATTGGCAGGAAGTATGTTTTGCCATATCTTTGAAATTTCCTGCCTATCTCCTCACCCTGCATCTCTCCACCCATCCCTATCCCCTTACCCCATGCCCAGGGGTTGGTAAACTATGGCCTCTGGGCCAATGAGATACTCTGCATGTTTTTATAGAGGCCTGTGAATCAAGAATGGTTATTACATTTTTAAAATGGGTTTTAAAAGAAAGTAAAAGAAGAATATTTTTGAAGTGTGAAAAATGATATGAAGTTCAATCCCGGTGTCCATAAATAAGGCTTGACTGGAGCTCAGCCACACCCCTTCACATGTTTACAGCTGCTTTCCTGCTGCAATAGCAGAGTGGAATAGTTGCGACAAAAACCTAAAATATTTACTATTTAGCTCTTCACAGAAAGTTTGCTGACCTCTGCCCTACACATTTGCTGACAGATTACTTTGAGGATCTGGTTATCTCCTTCAAATCTCTCTAACCTTTCACTTTCAGATGTTTTAAGAAGTTCTGGCTGTGATCTATACTCTGAGAGGAAACAGGAGGTTTTTAGAATCTCCATATCAACAAACATGCTATGACCGCTGGACACACAACCAGAACTATGTTTGTATATGCATCAATCTGTGACATTCTTTCAACTTTAGGGTCTCAAAATTAAAAAAAAAAATATTCATGCTTGCAAGTGACGTATAGCAAATACTCTTTGGGAAATGTGATGCCACTTCAGAATGGTGACCCCAGCTTTTGTTAAGATTTCAATTCTGCACCATGACATTGTTTTTCATAAATTTGAGGTCAATACCAAGGCAAGTGCCATAAAGATCACAGTTACACAGTAATAGAACTGAAGAACAAAACCAAGTAAGATAACTTATAGAAGAAGGAATCATTCATCTGAGTTCTTAGCAAACAAAGCCGCTTAAATGTCTATGAGACTACTAAACAGAAAAAAACCTCACCACTACCAAGGACCTGGAATTGGGTCATTACATAGAACCAATTAAAACACTCACATTTTTAAGAATTTTTCTTCCATAGAAAATAGACTGAGGGAGTTGGTAATAAACAGAAGAAAACTTCACATTAGCTACTCCAAAAAGTTGAGAGTTTAGTTCATATCTTTAAACTTTACCTATACCTATAAGATACTATAGCTTGGATTCAAAGTACCTAGAAGAGAAATAACCACAAACTAACAGTGAAACAGCAGGAAAAGGAAGTAGAACACAATTGTAAAAAAAAAAAAAAAAAAGAAGGTATTTACCTTGTTCTTGCTTAATCCTCTCTCTTTCTGCGTATCCCGCAGTCAGCATATTAATTCTGTTAAGCCATCTGAAAAAACAAGTATCAAAGTCAGAAACATTGTGGCTTATGTTTTTTCACTTCTTAGAAGTATTTATTTTAAGATGCCTAATAATATTTGGAATAATCTTACATAAAAGATGTGTTCTTTGCTACTCTTGACACATGGAGACTTCAATTAGTTTACTGTAGTACAAATTTCTCCCACATGAAAGATGCTATTTTAATAGAAAAGTATTGGGTAAACCTGTTAATATAACATAAAGCATTTTGAGATGACCAAAACCCTATTAACTGTTATTCCAATGTAGAAGCATTCCAACTAGTTCTGTTGTTTTGTTTCTTTGGAACAAATGCTCTTTTAGAGATATTAAGATAATATCAGATCAAATTTGTCCTGATAAGGGAAAAGGTTCTGCACCTTGACTGTCAAAGTAAGTTTTATCATGAAACACTAGTGTTGCTGAAGCTCTTGTAAGTTTAATGATCCGATAAAAAACACAGCTTGGGAGTACTTAGAAAAACTTGTCTCTAAAGGCAAGGGTATTAGGCTTTCCAAAGACAAAATGAACATATACAAATTTAACCTCTGCTGAGATCCCGAAAATTTATTTCCATGAACAATAGTAGCTTAAAATGAATTTTAGTTCTTCCCTCTTTGAGAAGTGCTGCTATTGCCAATACAGGGGACTGCCTGAAGCAAACCCCTGTTTCAACCTCCATCTTCTGTCCCACCAGGTCTTCCCCTGTGTTCATTATTCCAACAGTTTATTCTACATCAGATTGGCAGGTCACAAAATCTTTCAACCCATCTCACAATTTCTCATTGCTCATTATGAGCTATGATCCATATACTTTGTAAAATCAGAAATTAAAGAAGAACCTACCTTCCAAACTAGCTTGAGTAAGTTTAGGACCACTAGTATAGCTAATATGATTTGATTGTGGAATAGTCTGATTGAGATACATTTTTTAAAATAAAAAGTTGTATTTGAGAACTTTTTCTCCTAAGAACTTATTTTCTCTGTTAAGTAGATGATAATGTTCTTTGAAATGACTCGTATGTTTTATCATCTATGCCAAGTGGTGTTAACTGTATATTTAGAATAGCTTGAAAAGGGAAAAAAGTTGTGTCTAATAGGTAAAATCACATCCATGGAAATTTAAGAATAAGACACTCAAAGCCCAACTTAATTTTGACAAAATTTACAATGTTATCATCATCTTAAGTATGCATTGGAAATGAATAAGGGACTGGTGCAAATAGAATAAAATAAGTGATCAAATGAATTCAGTACCATGGTACACACACATACACACAGTCCAGAAAATTATAAACTCTAAGTCAAAAAGTCAACATCTTGACAAATAACCTTTTAAAAATGACTTAATCATTAGTAAAAGGTCAAAATTAAAATCTAGTTTGTAGGTCATTCCTAGTGAAAAAGAGTTTGAATTTGTACTACAAGACAAATTGTAGTACACTCTTGGGAAAGATTGCTATAGTTTCCTTTGGGTGAAAATTATGATTACACTACTCGAGGACTATTTATTATTGAATTTTAATTCAGTACCTCATATTTATTAGCTTTTAAAGTATCACTGAAATTTCATTTTAGCAGAAGTCCAAAGTACAATGAGGTGTTTATGAAATGAATCAGCAAACTAAAGAAGTGGCTTCCTTAGTTTTCAATTTAACAGCATTAAGGATCTGATATTTGCTGAATAATGAGTTATATTTGGGGGATACAAAGGTGAGTAAGACATAATTCTAGCTTTCAATGAGCTCCAGAATTGCTGAATTTCATAAGACAATTGAAAAATTAAATTACTTTTATGAAGAAAAATTCCGTTCATAATAAACACTCTTTAGAAATGTGTAAACCCTGGCCATTGCACATAGCCATAATAAGCTGAGCAATACACAAATGTTGATGCAATCTTCGATAAACTTGTCCTTCAGACCTCATCTAGAAGATGCTTACCTATACTCTTGCTACAGTTATTATGATTTGGTATTTACAGGCTTTTATAAACAGTAGATATATATGCACTAAATAAATCAAGAAGTATTTGTTCAGAGCCTCTGTGTGCCAGGTACTGTTTTGGGCACTGAGGAAACAGATAAACAAAACAAAGCATTTGCATTCATGATGCTTGTATCTTAAGTGGGAGATAGACAATAAGCAGGGATACAAATAAACTTATGTTAAGTAGTAGCAAATGTATTAAAAAAAAAGTACAAAATTAGAATGTCAATGGTGCCAGGGATAGGGGAAGGCTGTGTTATAATAAGATGGTTAGGGATAAATTTATAATATTTTCAAATATATTGATGGGAAAGTTTTTAAAAAATATTTATTTTATTAGTTTTAGAGAGAGGGGAAGGGAAAGAGGCAGAGAGGGAGAGAGACATCAATGTATGGTTGCCTTTCACCTGTCTCCAGCCATGGACCTGGCTGGAGACCTGGCTTGCAGCCTGGTTATGTGCCCTGATTGGGAAGCGAACCAGTGACCTTTGGGTTTGCAGGCTGGTGCCTTATCCACTGTGCCACCAGCCAGGGCCTGAAAGTTCTTTATATTAGGTCTAAATTCAGTTAGTACCTTACCATATCATCAATTCTTTAAAACAAGAAGATAAAAAGGTAAGGGTATATTAGACCCACGCTGAGCAATCCAATGAGGTTGTCAATAACTGACAGAGAATAATGTACTGAGAAAGGAAAAAAAAAGAATATGAACCATGGGAAATTTGTAGAAATAATAATCGCCAAATCGAAGTTAATGAATCCTCATAAGTACAAGGACGTATGAGTTGACATGATGAGAAATATATAGGCCAAATGAATTCAGTAAATAAGGCTCCGGATAATTAAGAAACATTATATTTTGAGTTTTTTCCCCCATATATTTCACATAAAATGGAAATTTAAAAAATGTTTCAATACTCATTTCTGAGGAGGGAAGATATAGATGGTGGTGGGGTGCTTAAAAGTGCTTTTGCAAATTATCCATCAAATTTATGCTGATGAAAAAATAGGTGAGATTTTAATATTTAATGAGTATATGAGTTCTGTCCAGAAGAAGTCCACCAACTGTTAATATAACGAGGATGGCTTGGGTGATATCAATGTAACCTGGCAGCCAAAGAGAGTGGACTGGAATGCATATGCATGAACAATGATGACTTCACTATACTAGTCAGTGGGGGCAGTAGATGCTGCAACTGAGTGAGCATGTGTACTGTGTGGCTATCACATTCAAAATGACTGAGTAGAGCAATGAATCTGCTGCAAATTTTGCACTAAGCTTAAACAGTCCTCCATAGGAATTATTTGGATGATTCAGAAGGCCACAGGTATGGACAACTAGTGATTAGCAGCTTCATCACAACAATGCGCCTGCTCATACATCACTTTTCGTACAGAGTTATTTTGCTGAAACCTCAAATCACTCCTACAGCCCAGATTTGGTGCCCTGCTACTACTGGCTTTCCCCAAAACTAAAATCACCTTTGAAAGGGAAGAGATTTCAGATTGTTAATGAGATTCAGGAAAATATGATGACGTAGCTAATGGTGAGTGGGAGAAACATACAAGGTCCCAAGATACCTTCTTTGAAGGGAATGAAGGCATCATTATCCTATGTACGATGTTTCATGTATCTTGTATTTCCTTCAATAAGTATCTCTATTTTTCATATTACATGGCTTGATACCTTTTGGACAGACCTTTTGTCTGTATGTACATACATCGGGGTATATGTGTACAAAGTACATATGAATATATGTGTATATGTCTGTATATACACATATGTGTGTGAGTATACACAGATTTTATAGCAGAAAATTAAAGGATTACTTTTTCATTCTAACTATAAGATCCTGTCACAAACAGCACTATATATTTTAAATACATATGATAACACTTTAGAAATTATAAAATAACAAGATAAAGCTTTATTATTATGTAGTTATAATTATTATAAATATATCACCTCTTGAAGACTTAGGTACATGCCTTTAAAACAGTACATATAGAATGAACCAACACTCAGGTCATCTTGCTGTTGAGTAACAATCAAGTTACTGAACAAAGTTATTGGAGGGTGTCTTTCCACATCACTGATCCTTTATGAATATTTCTAACACTGACTCTCCCATTTCTATTGACAAGTAATTAAAAAAAACTTGTCTATTGAAAGTAAGCATCAGGAAGGTGCTTATAAAAAATAAAAAGGAGCCCTGGCTGGTGGCACAGTGGATAAGGCACCAGCCTGCAAACCCAAAGGTCACTGGTTTGATTCCTCATCCAGGGCACATAACCAAGTTGCAAGCCAAGTCTCCAGCCAGGTCCATGGCTGGAAGCAGGTGAAAGGCAACTATACATTGATCTCTCTCTCTGCCTCTCTTCCTTCCCTCCTCTCTAAAAATAATAAATCTTTAAAAATAAAAAAAAAAATAACAAGGAAGGCAAAAAATAGTTCATTATACTTAAATTTAAAAGTGATTCAGTATTTCAGAACAACTTAATTCTGACTGATATATGATGTGGAGATAATATATTTGATCATATTTGCTTTTTCTTTGATCCATTGCTTAGAAAAAGTAATAAGTGAAGCACATGGGTTTGGTTTAGCTTCTGTGGTATCCTGAAGCAGATACATACATAGAAGTATTAGGGAAGAGTAGTGACATCGCACATTTCTGAAGTTATTACCAAAGCAGGGTAGGGAATGCAGACCAAGAATGACACTCTAGTTCATAAAAGTGCATTTTTGAACAGGCCAATTTCAAAGCTTAAGAAGATCCTGATTAGCATGTATCATGAATGATTAAATTGCATAAATACTTAGGTGTAGGTGACTATGCTCAAGTGTATTCACCTTGTAAGATATACTACTTATTTTCAGTTTGGTCAATATGTAAACACTTCATATTTATTTCAAGGGCATAGAGCTCAACAAATGATAAAATGGATAGTGTATAAGTAGAAAAGCAGAACACAAAATTATAAAAACAACAAAAAAATAAAATAACACAGCCCCCTCCCCACCTCATGTTTAGAAGGAGAAAGAATGGTAGCATATTAATCAAGAGAATATTATGGAAACCACAGGAAAGGCTCAGTTCTCTTATCAATAACAAAAGATTTTTATCAACTATCCTCAACACCTTTCTTTGCCATTTTTTGTATTCCTATCCTTGCTTGGGAGAAACCATGCTGTATTTCCAAGTGTCAAAGAACAATGTTAATGAGATTCTAAATTATACCCCCCAAAATAAAGGAAAATTGACACATTAAGTGTTCATTTATTGTGTTCAAGCATGTTTATGAAGCTGCATAATTTTATAGTTAAATATTTGAATACTGATTTTTGAGATACACAAAGGTAAATGAGGTAAGAGCTTCAAGTATATAAAAGGAATCTATAGTGCTAGCAAACATTTTATAGCACTTATAATGTAGTAGACCTTTATGTGTATTTATCTGCTCCTCACAAACGTCCTATGGGTGAAAGTGGTTATTATCTCAATTTTTAAAAATGGTCAATACCCAACATAGAGAGGTCAAGTTCCATGTCCAAGATCACACCAGCTAGTAAGTAGGAGAGCTGGGATTTGGGCAATCTGGTTCCAAAGTCCATGCTCTTGACCACTATATATAATCTCCTTAACTGTCAGCAGGATATATATATATATATATGTATGTATGTGTATATATATATGTATATATATAATATATCCTGTCTGCTGAATTAAAAAGGGGAACATTTTGCATCTTCAATCTAACTTTTACAAATCTAGAAAAAAGAAGAGGGGAAGGGAAAGAAAGGAGGAAAGGATCAAATTCATAAAAGCTAAAGTACAAATACAAAGATGAATATTGCAGATGTTGGAAAACATATTGAGATTTCCCCAGAGCCACCAAATAAGCATGTAGCCATCTAATTACTTGGCTGTACAATCCTGTCCAGTGACACAGAAAGGTGACAAAAAGAAATACTAACTTTGCTAGCCCTGAATTATTGATGTGGATATTCTGTCAGAAATACTCAACACTAGGAGGTCATCTTTTCTTTCCTACCTAAAAATAAACTTGAAGACATTTTCTTGAAAGGTTTAAAAATACCTTTTTTTCATTTATGATTTTTATTTTGGTCTCTCTATATATGGATTTTGGTACCTTTTAGGTAAACTTGACAATCAACAAGTTTAACTTTTTAAAAAATGCTGTTCTTTAACATTAGGTATGGCTACATTTTATTTTAAACTGATTAGTCTAGAAACTTCAGTGACATTCTGTAGGGATTAATGTGGAAAACTTACTAACTTTGTAAGTACTTTGAAATTTAAGTACACTTTACCTGTTCATATCATCAAGGTGCTCAGCAGCAAAATAAAAGCTTTTGATTTTAGGATGACAGGCTTTGAATGCACTGCAAAAAAAAAAAAATACATTTACTTCATTTCAGATTGGGAAATAGGTTAGAACAAAATCATTTTTATGGGTAAAATTACCTTGAGATCTAACTTGAATTCACATATATAATGCTTTTGCCATAATGACAGAAATCAGTAAAAAATCCAATTTTCTGCCCACAAAATGCTTTCTTATTACCTCAATTTGAAAGCATTAGACAGCAACCTATAATTTAAAAGCTAGAAAAAGTTTTAAAACCATTCCCTTTTCTCCCTCTCCCCAAATAAAATCAACTTACTATTTCTTGCGGCATTCACTGGCTCTATCAATTTTAAATTCAGGCAGACTGATGAATCCTTCTGCTTTTTCATCCTAAAGAAGTAATACTCTTGTTTAGGATATTATACACAAAGGTTTGAAGCTGATACTATATAACTTATGCTTTAAATATCTATACTAATATATCTATAAATTTAATTCCTTAAATTTGACATTTTAGAGATTAAAATTCTACTCTTGATTGTTATATGCCATTGAATTAAAAGTATAGTTTGAACATTTTGAGTAATACAAATTAAAATATGTATAGAAAAACTTAAAAATCCTTTTTACATTAAAATGCAGAAAATTCTTTAATTTTCAAACTGAAACATGATTCATGAGTAATTTTCTAATCTGAATGTTTATATACTTTTATAACATATAAAATAACTTTAGGGGAAGGGGAGAGAGGGGAAGGGGAAATGGGATGGATGTAATACAACAACAATAAAAAAAAAATAATAACTTTGGTCCACGTTTAAAATTCACAATTATTTTGTGTAGTCAAGATTTTACAGATGAAATGGGTTACTTTAATCTTCAGATAACTGACTTGGTATATATGCTATATATAAATGTTATTTTTCACTTGAAAAATTTCATAATTAGAAAAAATCCTCCTATCTCTAATGTGGGATGAAAAAACAAGATAAAAGAATTATCCAAAATCTTATATTAGACACAATTTATCCCACTTATGCTAAGACTGGCTTTGGTTAAACTCTTTCATTGTTGTTTTGTCCCTTTCATGCTAATGATGAAGCTCCTCAGACTTATTCTCTCCCAAACTTTGATCTGTGCTACACTTAAGGCTTCTTATATTTTAAGTTCAAGTGAGATTAAAACTCCATTTGCTATCTCAAAGAAAATACAGAGTATCAATTATTTTACTGTGCATATGTATATATATGTAAAACTTAACAAAAATTTGATACTATTGACAGTGCCCAAAATGTTTGTTATTAAAAAATCAGTATTGTAATTTTCCAATATTTGAGGATTTTTTCCCAATCTTAGGATAAATACAACAGTCTCAAATCTCATTCTCAACTTTGATTTCACTTTTTACCATGTCTTTAATTTAAAATGTTTAAATGTTGAACCATTTAAATATTATGTGGGTAGTTACTATCTTTAAGTAATGATGTGATGAAGGATTTTTACATTTCTCCCAAAAATGTCACATAGGGTATTTCTTGTAATGTATGCCGTGGAATTATTCACTTACCTCTCACAAGGCTAACACAGTAACGATAGCGCTCTGAAACTTAGCTAGTTTTCAATAAAAAGGGGCCATAGGTTTTTTTTTTATCACTTAAAATTGTGAAACAGAATATAATTTAGCACACAACAAATTTACAAGTGACCTCAAAATAAAAAGAGACCAAGAACACTATATTTTGATAATGCTTGATTGGCTTATAAAGTGTGTGTGTAAATAAAATGTAGGTAAAATCATGGTCACTTTACTATATCTGAAATAAGACACATGAACCCAGGCTGGTGTGGCTCAGTGGATTGAGTGCTGGCCTGAGAACTGAAGGGTCACTGATTTGATTACTGGCCAGGGTGCATGTGCCTGGCTGCAGGCCAGGTCCCTGGTTGGGGGTGTGCAAGAGGCAACCAATTTATGTTTCTCTTGCACAGTGATATTCCTCTCCCTGTCTTTCTCTCTTCTTTTCCTTCTTTCTAAAAATAAATAAAATCTTTAAAAAATAAGACATATGAAATTATCTGATTGCCAGAAAAAAAAACTGAAGTACAGTAAATAACCAAAGTCTTCTATACAAGTAACACATTTATCTTAAACAGCAAAACAGTGATTCAAGATTCACAAATAAGATGTCAATTTGAAAAATATTACTAATAGTATATTAGTATTTATTACTTCGTATGTACCAGGCACTGGTGTTAGGTGCATTGATTCATTTTATTCATATGAGATCCCAGTGAGCTAGGCACTGTCATTGCTCCCTTTTTTGCAGGTATGGAAACCAAGACATAGTAACTCAGGCAGTATTAAGAATACTCTCTTAAACATAACCTAACCTAATATAAAATAACAATATAACAGCCTGTCTAGGGAACACATAACTCTCTATGTACTGGGTGTTATAGGGAACACATAACTCTCTATGTACTGGGTGTTATAATCATAAGCATAGTAATGTCAAATTACATTTCAAAAATTAATCTTCAAATGTAAATTGAATGTCATAACATAATATTGATAGTATTCATTTAAGACTATTTATAACGCCAGCATAAATACATAAGCTATGTACAGTTTTGAGAATACAAGTTAACCATACAAATTATTGTTAAAAAATCTTAAGGTGAACTGAGAGATGGCTATGACAAAGGAATCAAAGCAAATGTAGTATAAAGGGAATATCAATGAGTAAAGTGTATTTTTGTGTACCTATTGTGATATGTGATAGTTTATGATATAATTACTCTGGATATAAATCTGTTTACCACAAATGAAACAAAGTCATAAGAAAAATTTAAGTGTATTATATATACCTTACTCCCCAATTGTGCCAAATGAAATGAAAGTTGCAGATGTTCAAAACTAGTCTACCAGTTTATTTTTTTTAACTGAAATGAAGTTTAGTGACACTTTTCTAAAATTACTAAAGGATTCCTACCCCCAAAAACAAAAATGTAAAAAATCCTTGTTTTAAGTAAAAACAAGACATGTAAAAATCTATATAAAAGTTTCATATGTAATCCTTAATTTTTAATTAGATATATAAAACTTTACGTTAATCTGTGTTTCAGATATGTTGCTACATTAGAATAAATGACACAACTACCTTTATAGAACCCCAAAATGCAATCATTTTAAGAAGTGTTTAAAAAAGAAGTGGTCAGGGGGAAAGGGGTTGGGGGGAGAGGGGAGGCAGAGGCAAGGAAGGGGAGCAGCTTAGACAAGAACCTAGTATAAAGAAACCATGGACATGGACAACAGGTGGGATTGGTTTTGTGGGGAATGGGTGGGTGGGGAGGGGGACAGAGGGGAGCAAAAAGGGGATGGATGTAATACAACAATAATAAAATTAAGAAAAAATAAACCTATTTTTGTCAAGAAAAAAAAATAAAAAAGAAGTGTTAAATATTTTTCTTGTGAAAAATAACAATTAGCCTTGAGATGATTATATGATTAAAATTTTTTTTATTATTGTTGTATTACATCCATCCCCTTTTTGCTCCCCTCTGTCCCCCTCTCCCCACCCACCCAATCCCCCCAAAGTCAATCCCACCTATTGTCCATGTCCATGGTTCCTTTATACTAGGTTCTTGTCTAAATGATTATATGATTTTATAATGTAATTCTCAAAAGGGTGATTCTTTTCGGTAAAGGTAGAAAATGGATAGGAAAACAAAATGTAGTTGTCTTACCTCTTCATTAATATACCAGTATAGGGATGCATCCTTAAGGACAAACCAATATTTCTTCCATTTCTGTGAAAAATAACTCTTTGCATCTTTCTTTTTCCAAAGCCAGCCCTCACAGTCACCACGACCAAGATCTTTGCAAGAAATTCGTCTTTTGCTCTTGCCAGCTATAGGACCTAAGATAATAGTAGGTAAAAATGCTCTTTGAATTTTGTACATATGTGGAGGTAGAAGATTAATTTATAGATCACAAAAAAATCAGTCTGGGTTCTTACTTTAAAATTTTTTATTTATAATTTAGAAAAACATGGAAACCTTTAATATCATTCCCCCCATGCAAGTGACATAAAATAGATGGCCGTGGAAAAAGTGAAAGTTGCACTCAGCTGTTTCCAGGACCAAATCAGAATTACAACTAAATTACAGAACAAACAAGCTGAATAGACAACGGAAGACTAGCTGAACAGAAGTCTTATAAATAAGGATTTAGAGAAGCCATATTGAGATAGGTAGGAAGGGCAGAAATGTAAAAAGTGTTGGCCCTGCACCCATATGCGGCAGCTGAGAATCGAGGGATATCTCAGCTGCAAAAGTTCCTCCTGAGAAGCAAGGGTTGTCAACCCCATGCCAGGCTCCTCAGCCTGAAACACCAGTGCAGAGAAGAGGGGTCCACGTGATATCTGATGTGAAAATTAGCATGGATTTTATCTTCCAGGGTGAGACCTGAGACTGCTAGAAATCTAGGGACACTCTTAAAGGGTCAGCCCATGAAATCTCATTTATAGCCAGTAACGCCGGGCAGAGCTACCTAATATATAGAAACAACTAACAGAGAGGCAGCCAAAATGAGAAGCCAAAGAAACGAACCCCAAATGAAAGAACAGAAGAAATATGTAGAAAAAATTAGAGAAATGGAGGCACGCAATCTACTAGGTACAGTGTTCAAAACAATGGTTATAAGGAAGCTCAAACAATTTAGGGAAAGAATGGATGAACTCAGTGAGAACTTAACTAAAGAGACAGTAGGCATAAAAAAGGATATAGAAACCATAAAAAGGGCCAGTCAGTAATGAATACAGTCAGTATCTGAAATAAAGAGTATACTAGAAGGACTCAACATCAGGTTAGATAAAGCAGAGGATCAAATCAACAATTTGGAGGACAAGGTAGCAGAAAACACCCAATCAGAACAGCAAGAAGAAAAAAATAATTTTAAAAATAAGGATAGTTGAAGGGACCATTGGGACAACATGAAGCATAACAACACCTGCATCGTAAGGGCAGCAGAAGAAGAGACAGCATAAGGGGCTGAGGAACTATTTGAAAAGATAATGACTGAAAACTTTCCTAACCTGGTGAAGAAAAAACAAGACACACAAGTTTAGGAAGTGCAGAGTCCCAAATAAGGTGAAACCAAAGAAGCCCATACCAAGACACATCATAATTAAAGTGGCAAAGGTTAAAGACAGAGACAATCTTAAGAGCATCAAGAGACAGCTACTTATAATGGAGGCCCCATAAGACTATCGTCTGATTTCTTGTCAAATGCACATGGAACATTTTCTAGATTGACCACATGTTAGGCCACAAAACAAGTCTCCATAAATTTTAACAGACTGAAATCATATCAAACATCTTCTTCAACCACAATGGTATAAAACTAGAAATCAATTACAAGAAAAAATATAGCAGAACATACAAACAAATGAAGGCTAAATAACATGTTACTAAACAATGGACAGGTTAAAATTGAGATCAAGAAAAAAAAATCAAAAGATACCCTGAGACAAATGAAAATGAAAACACAATCCCAAATCCATGGGACACATGAAGCAGCCCTAAGAGAGAAATTCATAGCAATACAGGCCTACCTCAAGAGAAGAAAATATCACAAATAAACAATCTTACTTAAAAGAAACCAAAAAAAGTAAAAAGCAAAAAACAAAGCCCAAAGTGAGTAGAAGTAAGGAAATAATAAGGAACAGAGCAGAAAAAACGTAATAGAGTCTAAAAAATGCAAAAAAAAAAAAAAAAAATCAATGAAACCAATAGCTGGTTCTTTGAAAAGAAAGATTGACACACCTTTAACCAGGTGAGAGAGAAAGAGAGAGGGAGAAAGGGAAGGGGGACAGAGAGAAACAGAAAGAGAGAGAACCTAAATAAATAAAGTCAGAAATGGAAAAGGGTAACTAACAACTGATACCAAAGAAATACAAAAGATTATAAACAATTTACAAACTACTATGTTCAAACAAATTGGACAATCTGGAAGAAATGGATATATTCCTAGAAACATACAATCTCCTAAAACTGAATCAAGAAGAAACAGAAAATCTGAACACAGTAATTACAACTAAGGAAATCAAAACAATAACAATGAACTCCCAATAAACATAAGTCCTGGACTGAACGGCTTCATAGGGGACTTATAAAACATTTAAAGAGTAACTAACATCTCATCTTCTCAAACTGTTCATAAAAGATTCAAAATGAGGGAAGACTCCAAAACTCATTATCCTAATTCCTTTGCTAGGGGGCTGTGCTCTTCTAAACCACAAAAGCTTCAGGCAAGAGAGGACTGGTGACATGTGTTGGTGATCATCACAGTGCAAACCAAGCAGGTAGATGTTTCATTTCATTTCATTTTCTTACCTTTGTTTTTCTTCTTTGACTTATGCTGCAGAGAGGACTGCTGAAATGTCTGAAATCAAAGACAGGGAAGAATGTTATCTGATAGGGCGCCACCTGGAACATTACGATGTGCAGAACTCTCAAGAGCTGAATGATTAACTCTGAAACCTGGTCAGAGAAACTACTTTCTTTTTCCAAAGCTTCCAAAAAAAAAAAAAAATTCACATATATCATGCTGCTCATCTTTCTAATCTCCTGGAAAGCAGGAGAGGATATTTGTCTTTATTTTGTAGCAGAGAAATTGGGGCACAAAACAATGGTGGAACTAAGCACTGTTATATATGCCCAGTTCTAGTTTCTACCTTTCAAAGGGGTTTATTGTGCTTTCTCAGGCAATATCTCATTTGATTCTCACAAAAATCTTATTAAGTAGGCAGGCAAATATGTTCCTTAGAAGTCCATTCTGCTACATACACCACTTTCACCTCTTAATCTCTTAGGTGCACCTTCTTGGCCACTATTTTAGCACTTCAATCATTATTTTCATCTCACATCTACTTCTCTTAGTATTATTGGTGATGAATCTTCATGTAAGGGATGTCAGCACCTTGGCTTCTCAGTCCCTCATCTCTAATGATCTTTATTTCTTTAATCCTTAGCTACCCACTGCTATGATCATATGTTATCTGAAGCATACTCCAACCACTACCTACATTATCTATGTCTTACATAGTCTAATGTTCCCAACTCAGCAACTTTTAGAAAGTATTTCTTTGGCATGTCCAATTCATTGACCCCACCACCCTTTTATGCCTTTATTCCTCTTCTTCCACTTGGTTTCCATAGAACATCATGGGGGATTCATGCTCCCAGCATCATACTCATTGGTTAATCAACCATCTAAGTTAAGCCTATCTGTTTAATCGATGCTAAGTGCTGCAAGAGTTCAATGCCATTAATAGAAAATCCCACAACTGCATTGACTGGTCTAGCCTTCAATAATGACTATAAATCACTGGTTCCAATCAGGTAAGTCTAGTAAGCTATATTATTCACTGGTGTAATAAGGTCAATTATGTTCATGTGATTAGTTAGTTAACATAGTACAGACGCAGCATGAGTAATTTCAATTCACAGGTAATCCTTTAAAATCAATTTTAAGTTACAGGTTCTTCTTTCCTTTTACAAAGATATGTCCCTAAAAGCAACTGGATTTTGTTTACATAAAATTCACTGGTCTGGGTTTTACAGAATACATTTGTATTCTGTGACATAACTTTCTTGTTTATCATCTTTGCTCATAAAATAATAATAATGTTCTTACATAATGCTTTTCTTTACATAATGGTGTTTGTATATGATTAATATAATTTCCATGAATATTACAAATGGATACCAGTCCTAAAGAGAAGGATCAGATAACTTGTTGCCATACAGTGTAACCCAGACACAATCACCCAAGTGTCAAAGCAATATGGTGTGTGCGCACATGCACGTGTATAACTTTGAAGGATCCAAGGCTACAAAACTTCATTTTGGAGAGAAAGCATGAAAGATAAAACACATGCTGTGCTGATTTCCTTGAGTGCATTTTGCTTCAAAAAAAAATAACTCAAATAACAACTCAGGCTAGTGTGCTTATGTATAGTGAATTCACATATAGTTATTTTCCCTAAATTGTTTGGCTGTAAAATTACTGATTGGGTTTCTTTTTATTCCTTTTGTGTTTCCACAAGTCATCATTATGATTTTACAGCTCATTATTTTTTTTAAATGACAAAGATGGGGGTGGTTTGTTTTTAGGAAGCTACATGGATAACAGACAGCTTGAAAGAATTGAGTTATATAACATGCCTCCTATGCTTTTTGCACACTATTCTTTAGAACCAGGAGGTCTACTTTAAACTCTACACAAAAACATACTTTATGCTCTCCAGGTTTTCTTTCTTAACAAGATTATCTTTTCTTTCCCTATAAATATATTCTCATACTGATTATGATTGCAGAGTATAAGTGTATATATTGTTGAAACCTAAGAACAACTCTTAGGCACACAATACAGATTTATCCAGCACATTCAAGGGAGCAAAGCCTCAGATGTCTTTTGCAAATAGCATAAATATTACAATGCAATTATCTTCAGAAAGATTTCATTCTTTTTCCAGGTAATGAACATTTTCTAAAATGAAAGTTATAATTGAATTATATTAACTAAAATCATTTCAGTGAATTTATGCTTTGCAAGTAACAGCAAAGACAATGAAAGCTCCAGTCAAGGAAATAGGTCTCTATACAGCAGAGAGTTACTACAGTAGGCCTGAAACTGCTATCTTAGAAGGGCCTGTTTGCAAGGTGGGGCTTTGGCTGGCATTCGGGAACTTAGCTGGTAAACAGTTCCCTACACCAACATGAAGTTTCTCTAGGTGGTAAGATGGTTTTGTCCACCTGGGGACAAAACACTTGTTTTCCTTTTGGGAGTCTGGAATTTTTATAGTTACTAGGCAGGAGGTTCTTATGTAATTAATCCAATAAAATCCTTGGATGCTATTTTTTTTCAGTGGGCTTCCCTGGGCAGAGACATTTGGTATGTGACTGCATTTTTGCTTCTGTGGAGAGAATACACTCTGTATGATCTAGAGATGGGGTGGGGAGAAAGGGAGGAGGGGGAAGGAGGAGGGGAAGCAAAAGAAAGAGAAGAAGGAGGAGGAGGAGGAGAAAAGAAGAGAAAAGAGAAGAGAAGAGAAGAGAAAAGAGAAGACAGGAGAGGAGAAAATGCATAGGAAGCCTACACATTAATTTCTCCAGATGCCATGGCTGTATATTCTTGCTGTGTCACTATAATAAATCTTAGCTGTGGGTAGAACTATATGTTGCTGAGTCTTATGGGTTCTCCTAGTGAATCACCAAACACGTGGGTGATCTTAGGGACCCTTAAAACAGCCTCATTATTCAAAAAATTCCTTACTAACTTATACTAGAAATTGTTCACTATTCATACACATAAATACGCTCCTGACAGCGAAAGTTCCTCATATCATCAGAAACAGTGTGATGTAGTATCCCTGAGGTGCAAATTTATAATCCTATGCAGTCTTTACTAGTCAAACTAAAGGAATTATTCCTTCTGGGTGATGGATGTTTAATTGATAACATTTTTTTTTTCAGTTTTGAGTGACACGAAAAATTTCTAAGAGCAAGACCTCAAGAACAGACACATGACTATAGATAACACAGCAGATCATATAAGGCACTATGGTTAACTGAAAAAATTAAAAAGGCCTGGAATCTTTGCTTTTATGATAATAAATGTTTTTCACATGAGAGTAAAAATTTATAGTGTATTTTATTTCTAAATTTTTCTCATTAGCTTCAGAATATGTCTTCCAGTTTCATGCTCAAGTAAGTCTATCCTTTAGAAGTTCTTTCATAGCAGTCTGTGAGTAGTGAACTCTTGCAGGTTTTTACATTTGAAAATATAAAAGTCCTTCATTCTCGAAATAATAGCTTAGCTGGGTATAGAATTCAGAGCTGAGTAACTTTCAGCACTTTCAATATATTTATTTTCTTTTGGCATCTATTGTTGCTTAAGACATCTGTGGCTACTCTGTCATTCATTATAATTCGTCTTTTAGTCTCTGTAGTTTTTAAAATGCTTTTCTTTTTATCCCTGTTATTCTCAAGTTGTACTATTATGTATCTATATTACACTTTATTTTAATTATCTATTTTAATGAATGCTACTTAGCATTCATTGTGTTGTATTTGAAGGCATTATTTCTTTAATTCTAAAAAATTTCAATCATTATCGCTTCAAATGGTCTTTACCATTCTTTTTTCCCCTAGACATATGCTGGCACCATATTTTTTATGTGTTTCGGGTAGGTGTGTGAATGTGTGTGTATATGTGTGTGAGAGAGAGAAAAGGAGAGAATTTAAAGTGTAAGTTCATATTATTTATTGATAAAATAGGTTTCTTTTATAAGCATTTATGAAGGTAAATTCCCCTTAAAATGAATTTTTTACCTTATTTCCTAAATAATCACTCAATAAAATCTAATGAATTTATATGATTAGCCAGAAAGCTGAGTTGTAAAGACTGCCTAACTCAACAGATTTAAGGTAAACAAAACTAAACTCATGCTAGTCTCCGCCATTCAACCAAATCTGTTCCTCTCCTATTCTTTCATACCTTAGTAAGTGGTAATTCCATCTTCCTCACACAGGCTTATATCCAGAATCTTGCAGTAAACCTGCTCTTTTCTTTCTATGACATCCTGTAGCCAATCCACCAGCAAAGCTTTATCTGTTCCATCTTCAAAATATGATTACAATATGACCTTTGTTTTTAATTCCTGTACTACTAGCATCCTGGTCTATGCCATCATCATTCCTTCCCTGCATTACTAAAATATCTCCTCACTTTTCCCTATTTCCACTCTTACCTCCTCTACTTTTAAGACAAGAGCCAGGATGATCCTTTTAAAATAGGGTTTCAATAATATCATTCCACTACACAAATTCTCCAATGGCTTCTCATCTCACTCTGAATCAAGGCTCTTATCCATCCAATGACCTTGAACACCCTGTATAACCAGGCCGCTGTTATCTTTGCCTCTTGTCCCTACCCTTACTAACTTTGCTCCAGCTATGCTTGTTACTTCTGTATCATGCCAATTATAGCACCATCTCAGGCTCTTTACCCTTGCTATTCCTTCTGTCTGAGGTGATCTTTGCCCAGATAGTGTCGCAGCTTACTCCCTTACCTCCTTCAGGTCATTACTCAAATGCTTCTTTTTTAGTAAATTCTTCCCAGCTTCCCCTATCTAAAATTGTTATCCTCGTTGCCTTCAACATTTCCTGCTTTCTTCCCCTGTTTTATTTCTCTCCTTAGCACTTAGCATTTCCAAAAGTACTTATGTTTCTTGTTTATTACCGGGTTTTCCTTCCAAATATAACTGCATGAAAGAAGAGGAATTCTGTCTGTTTTTATGAACTGGTTTTGCCTCTGCCTAGACTGGGGCCTGGCTCAGAGAAATACTAGTTGAATGAATAAAAGTTAAGTCAACCATCACTAAAGAGCATAGGATGCAGCCGGTTGTTTTTAAACTGAGTAAGTCCTTCAGTAGACAACAAACAAGCTAGGAGTCTTTTCTTCGTAATGCATGTGCAGAATATTACTGAAGTTCTGTTCTTTAGTAGGCCATTTCTTTTGGTAGATAATAAAAAGTTCCTTTTTTTGCACTGAGATAGTCTTCATGCACTTAACAGTTTAAATTTAAATTCAAGATGGGGCTGGCTAAAGTACATTAAATCTGTGTCAAAAGATAATTATGCAAATAATTATATGATGAATTATGAATGGATGTGTTGAAATCATAATTCTGTCCTCAAAAATAGAATGTGCTAAAATAAAAGGCCATTATGAAAGTATTGTTGATCCTCTTGTTAACCATGGTGATGCATGCAATAGTATTCTGTTTGGCTATAAATGATCCCTTTTTCAGACATTTGCCTGAAAAGACCATTTGTCTTTCATTTTGTCCACAGATGTTCTGTTCAAACTCCATTCCCCCCTCTTCTGAATGAGGAAGTATGGGGAGGGTAATTTGGGTCATTCTTATCCTGAAACTTTCAGAAGCACTTATTTTAATTGTGGAAGAAAATGACAGTTTCTGTGTTACATTTTGAAAGCTCAGCTACTATTAAATTCTTCTCAAGTTGCAAATTGCCACACTTATAGAAAAACTTGCAATCAAAATACCCTCTTGTTGCAATATAGCAACTTCCTCTTACTGTAATTTTCTTCGAAGTTCCAAGATTTTTTCAGTGACTAGTCAAACCAATTGCTTACTTTTTACACATTAGAAGAGAAGGTGCTTAGCATTTGAAATGCTTGGGAAAAATGATAGCTACTTTCATATATTTAATTTTTTAATAAACAAACACAAAGCCTTTGAGATTTAAATATTTCACAAAAGAAGATATTTTCTGTGAGGATGAGGCACTGCATTTGCACTGGGTCTTTCAGTACATTGGGGTGATGTTGCTCTGAATTCTGTAAACAAAGTTAACCTGTGTTATACTGACTAAAAATGGCTCCATACACACTCAAAAATAAAGAAGCATGCTTTTCAAAACAAGCATGCTAATAAATTAGCAGCAAATAAGAACATAAAGGCAATAATTGAGGAGAATTTATTAGAGAAGGTTAGTCAGAATCACTAGGTTGGACAGGGTCAATTTTTCATCAAAAGAGTATCATGCAGATTAGATTCTGAAGGAAGGAGGTGATTGAATTTTAGATAGGATCCCATAAGCTGATTTCTTTTTTCCTCTGAAGTAGTAAAGTAAGAAGAAGAGTGGTGAGTAGCTGGCCAGGGTTACAAGAATCATCATCCTTGGGAAACAAGAATTCTCATTCTTGGATCATATTAATGATCATTTACTGAGGGTGTCTGGGTCAGGCACAGTATCAGGCACTTTATATCAGTTATCGATCATAATCCTTTCAATCAATCCTTAAAGTGGTTACTCTTAACCCCATTTTAAAGAAGCAAAAAAACGGAGACACAAAATACATCAACAACTTACTGAGGACCACACAGGTAGTGGCAGAGTCACAAATGAAACCCAGGTCTGTCAATCCCAAAACCTGTTCTTCCACCCACTCTGAAATACTGCCTCTCGAGGAATTATTCTGTAGTCATAGTAACAGTGTGAGAGAAAAAGAGAAACTGCTTCTGACAAAAAGATGTTCATTAATGCAAATCTCTTATGACATATAACTACACTGCTGTGTAGAAAGAAAGGAATCTATAAAACAGAAAGATATTAATGATAACACTTTTATATGAATGGAAATAATTCAAACCAGTAACATCTTAAGAACCTCCAATTTTCATGCTTTTTTCAATTTTATTTTAATTAGAAAGCTATATTGATTTGTGGGTTAAAAACGATTTGCAGGTTTTGGGGCAGCTATTAATTATAATAGCTTCATGAGAGGAAGGCTCATATTAGCATTTTAATTTTGCAAATGTGATAGAAACTAAGGTACAGAAAGGTAATAAGGCTCAGCCAAGGAGGACAAGGATCAGACTGCAATCACATTTTATTCCAAACCTATTAACAGCGGTAATTGAACTCAGTGCAATTAAAAAACCCTATGTCAATACTGATGAGGAAATCAGTGATCCAAATAAGGCAAGCCTACCTCTCCACTAATTCTTTACACAGGAGAAATCTCTTGGAGCCAATTCATCATGTTATGCAATTTTTCACCTGATACACTGCTGATTATTACGTAATGCCTTAAAATTATTTGGTTTACTTTCTCAAGTGGTTTTTAACTGCTGTATTCATTCCTACAAAGGCATGAACCGTCTGCTCAGCTTATTACTTTATACTCAGCTCCTAGCACAGAACCTGACATATAATAATCTGTTGAAAGCATGAATCAGTTGCTGACCATCTATGAGTGCAGGACACTGAGGCTGTGAGTTATGGCATCTCATGTGCAAACTGTTACTACATCTTATCCACTTTCCCTTCAAAACCTATCCAGACTCCAACCAGTCCAATGGCCAGCTCTATGACTGTGGTCAAGTCACTGAACTACTCTTGACCTCAATTCCCTTGTCTGCAAGATCAGGAGTCTAGACCAGATGCTCTTAGACTATCTCAGAGAGCACTAACTACATGATCCTGACAGAGAGATGAAGAGAAAAATGGCTAGTGACCAATGTATATTCAATTATTGATGTTTTAGGAATAATGTATGCCATAATCAGTGTTACTCTTAACATTTAATGTTAAGTTACTTACTGACAGGCAGTTAGTTTATGTTTAAGCTCCGCCAGTGATGGAAACAACTTACCACCAGCTATATTAGATACAGCTACTTGGGGGTGCTTGACTGATGTGTACAATTGATATAGATTTGCATAGAGGCAGAAAGTTTGAATAAGAGAAAAGCAGAACTAGGGCAGTTCCTACTCCTATCACTTTTTTTGGACAAACTGTCCACATCCAGGTTTCAGAGAAATCAGCGTGGGCTTGCCTGTCTTTTGTGACAAAGAAACGTTTATGACCAGAAACAAATGAAGAGAACCAGAGTTCCTCTGGAAGGCTACTGGATGACAAGCAAATAAACTATATGTAAAAGAAAAAAACAGAGAAACAAATACTATAAAAAGAATCACCTCTAATAAGGAATGCACAAATCCTAAGAAATTGAGTCATGTCATATACATATAACATGCTATTTTTCTCACCAATGACATAACTAAACCATAATCATTAAAAATGTCTTCTGGCTATTGAACTAATAGCTTTAGTTAAAAGAATCTAAAGCTGAACAGCTTTTCTTGGTGACCTTTATTTTTGGGTTTGCTGCTATGATATATTGTACATATTTTCTCATCATGGATGTTTTGCCATGCCAGTGTAATTCATTCCAAGAGTGCTAGCTTTTATCTAACTACATTTATGGCTAAGTGTATGGTTACATCAAGCTCTTATAGATAGGAAAATGGTTGCCTCTCCAAGACAACCACTTCGAATAGTTCTATATCTGCTATTTTGTTGCAGTTTCCTTGATCCAGAGATATTTTCTTAATAGAAAATCTCTCAAAGAGAATAGGAGGTAAAAAATAAAAGTTAAGTTTAGAAAGTTTTACATGTCATTATATGCAATTCATTATATAATAAAATAATTGAGAGAGATGAATCATATTCTTTCTTCTACACTGAAACATCTAGGAGGACAAGATTTTAAGACTAAAAAAGCAAAACTGGTTTTAACTAACAGAAGGGAAAAAGGGACTTGATGGAAATATTTTTAAAGAAATTCTGTGTTTGCAGCAAAAATCAAATCATTATGTTGTCAATCTAGAAGGCATTTTTCATAGTCTTCTCCGCAGTGCTATGTTCATCTTGTAAATGAGGAAACCAAGTAAGACAAAGAAAGCAGTTTATACAAGCTGAGATGTGAAAAATAAGGTTTCTGCAGGGCCTGATGCTTGCAGCCACTTCTCCAGGACCAGATGCCTCAAATGCACTAGTTTAGGTTTCGTTTGTTTTCAGCCCACTGGTGAGGACATTCTGGTACTATGGTTGGAAGAAGGATGTTAAGAATATTTGTATGCTGCCATAGTGCCAGACACTGTACCAGATGCTTTATATACATCATCATTACTGGGAGCCAAAGCTTTTACCCAATTATAAAATTATATATGGGGGCAGAAAGGATTAGGAAATACAGTATCTTCAAAAATATTTTTATACCGAACAAGCAGATTTCATATAGCTATTTCTTATAGAAGCTGTCTAATGAAAATTAAGGACATGCTGCTACAATGCAACTAAGTAAAGGAGACTTAGCAATTAACTAAGGTAACATGGTCTAGGTATACAGCCTTCCAGGATTCTTCCTCAAACAGGGCATGAGATGAAATTTTTAAAAGATTTTTCTAACATGTTTTATTAAATAGAAACCTCTTAGGTGTTAATAAATTATATATTTTGTATTGTTATGTATATTAGTCAATCTCGTGATGGGAGGTCAAAGAAAATTTGAAGTATACACTTTGGTAACTTAAATAAGGAGGCTGTAGGGAAGATGCCTTCATACAGGTGGGCTGCACCTTGAGTCCACTCCAGATTGATAATTTAGAATTTTTCACTTTACTACTGATCTTTGTACAGGTGACCACTAGAGGCGTTTTAAAGCAGGTTATACCTGGTAGGCACCTGAAGTGCCCACCAAAAAGGAAGCCTCAGTATGGTGGTTTCCTACTGTGTCAACTTAGCAAAGCAATGTATCTACAATTTCCTTCCCTACATGGTTCTAGTGAGGGTTAGCCACAAGGTAACTTTGGGTGCATTTTGGAGAATACAAGTGAAGCAACAGCTCTTATGCTCTGAAGGTCGGTGTAGGGTCAGTCACTGCTACAGCACACACACATTGTCACTTTTCTGGTGGCTTGCCTTTCTTGTAGGGGCAGATAGCTGGGTTTGCAACTCTCATAAGCCCTGTACAAGGAGCCTGTATATCTCTATGTGGAGGGCTCCACCTTCACTGTTGAAGTTGGAGGCAGGGTTCTAGTTTGTGCTCATGGGTTCCAGTTTGTCTTGCTTTCCTTGACCTTACATTTAGATTTTCTTCATGACCACTGGCTGTGCAGAGACAGCTTCACTGGTTTCTCAATTGACTAATCACTAGTCCTTTATTCCACATTACTTAGGGCTTCTGTTTCTCCAGCTGAACCCTAACCAATATACTCAGTACCCAACAAGGACATGTGTTTTAGTTCTAGAAGGTATCCTTAATTGCTTACCAAGAAGCCAATTCCCTTCCATGTAAATTAATTTATTTTCTAAATGGTGTTAAGAATAGTTATTACTTACCCAGCACAGTGGAAAACTTTATAAACAATGTATGATTTGATTCTGAAATAGCAGGTGAGGTATTACTATCTTCTTTTTACTTATGAGAAACTGACATTCAGGGATGTGTCAAGGTTCACAGAGCTGACTTAAAGCCATCTTAGAGAAGAACCTTAGAAATGACAATTCTCTTTTTTAATGTTGAGCCCCTTTACCGGGATATAGTTAGATAAACCAACTGTTGTCTCTTGAGGTTACTCCAGATTTATGATTAATAAAAGAATACATGAGAAGATAGCTTTCCTATGACAGGAAAGTTTGCATCAAGTTAATCTAAAATCAGTTGCATTTAAAGAATATGGATTGAAACACTGACCTATTTCTCAACATTCCATATTATTTTGGGTTCAAGACTATTAGGGTCCTGTTCTTGGCTTAGCCTGTTACTTATAGTGATTGATGATAAGAAATAAATTTAGCAGTATGATTTAGAATAGAGACTGTAGATTGAGCTCATGCACTTTGGTCACTGCTGGTTGCTGTCTGAGCCACAAAACCAATGAGGAGTCCATGAAGGCTGCAAGCAATTTAACACTGTTATTGGAAAAGTTATCCTCAAGAAACCAGAATATAAAGTAGTGAATGATTGTGACTTAAAACTGATTCCCACATAAGATCTGGGCCAAGAGACCCAGGCACATAGTTTATTAAGAGGAGTCTTTGGATGAGATTTGAGTATACACAGCAAATCATTAGGCTTATAGTTTTGTGAAGTTTATAAGATGCTTTCAAGGGAGTTATGACTAAAGGTTGTTGGTTCGATTCCCCAGCCAGGGCACATAATGAGGTTGCAAGCCAGGTACTTAGCTGGAGGCAGGTGAAAAGCAACCATACATTGATGCTTCTCTCCCTTTCTGCCTCTCTCCCTTCCCCTCTCTCTAAAAATAATAAAATAAAATCTTTTTTAAAAAAGAAAGAAAATGTGAAATTTTAGCTGTAACCTGAACATTGACAAAAAAAGGGGGGGGGGGCGAGTAATGATATTTTAGACATTTGAGTGAAGAAGGTAACTTGATGAGTTATGGTCCTTCAATGAGGAAAGGCTTTAAAGAGTTCTAAGGGTAAAATAATTTTACCTGGAGTTTTATTAAACTTGAGATGTTTCATTAAATGAGTCATTGTGGCAAGGTAATATAAAGACAGTGATTACATGAGCAAAAGAGGCCTCTTGCCAACAAAATTTGAGGAAGTTTTTTGAGGATATAAAGAATAGGGGGTGTGTTTCTTTAATTTCTCTGGTTAATGGAGAGGTATGTCCCCAAATCTTGCATAATTATTGACCTTAGCAACCAAGCCATGGGCCTCTCCTTGGAATTTGTTTAATTTTATTTTCTCAAAAGCAACAACGAATTTGTAATAAGATTTAAATTTAATAAATTTCAACTTAACCACTGAACTATTTAAGAGTCTCCTGAGGTAGAGATTAGGTATATTCACATTTCAATAATAAAGTTTACTATAGCATTAATTCCTTTTCTCAAGCATCCCCAGTTTGCGAGCCTTCATAATTGGAAATGTATATTTCCACAATCTATTTGAAAGCAATCTTATCTAATTTACATGCTAGTATAAGAATATATATTGTCTATGTACATGAATCATATAGTTCAGTAGTTTAGTTTAGGATCACATAGGATGTCAACCACAAGTTCAAAAAATAGCTAGACTACTATTCTACAAAATTATTTAAATCCCAGGGATTTTTATTTTTTACCTCAACTTAGTAAACATAATAATTTCTACTCTGGGGACTGGCTAAGCACTGCAAGTGCCATTATTTCTGAAGGCTTCAACTTGTAAAACACATGTAGAGGAAAAACAGAGGGTATTGAAAGAAGACCTGCACACAGCCTAAATAAATAAATCTACTATTTAAGATGGAAAACTCTAAAAAGAGTAAGTTGTAGTTCCAGTAACTTAAAATAAAGTTGAGTTGTATTATTGGGGGGGGGGGGAGGATCTGACTCAAAAATCAGATTCATTTTTACTATGGGTTTGGCACTGTCTCTAGGACAACTTTCACAAAAGTGAGTTCTGCAATACACCATTTCTTTGCTATATTTCACAAAAATAGCATTCCAGAGTGAAATAAGTATTAAAGAAAAAAAAAACTGCTTGATTTTGCTACATCTAAAATACTATCATTTAACATGCAGTAATTATGTAAGCTATTGGCATACTTTAAATTTTTTGTAATAATTCTTCAAAATCCATAATGTGTGTATAAATGTATTGTTGCATGTGTTTGGTAATATTGCAATTCATATTACTTAAAAGAGTAATTCTTTAAACAAATGAATTAACGTAGGCATTTTGAAATAGTGAAAAGAAAACTTTGTATTAATATGTTTTGAGAAGCTGACAGAAGACAGTGATTAAATAGTGAACTGTCTTGATGTGAAAGGAAAAAAAAAAAGTACACATTGGTGGTTATAGAATAGATAGGGGGATGTTAAGAAGAATAAAGGAAATGGAGAAGCCAAAGAACTTATATGCAAAAAAAAAGGGATGGATGTAATACAACAACAATAAAATTAAAAGAAAAAAAAAAAAAAGAACTTATATGCAAGACTCGTGGACATGAACTAAGGAGGGCATTACTGGAGGAAATGGGGTACTGGGTAGAGGAGGGCAAAGGGGAGAAAATTGAGACAACTGTAATAGCAAAATAAATAAAATATATTAAAAAAATTTCAACTTAATAAATTGCTAATTCAATTCTTCTGTGTGGTATTTCGAATGATGTATCACTAATTAAACCAGATGGTGTTTTGCTTCATGGCAGCCATTATTTAAACAGGAACCAGTAAAATGAGACCCACATTTGTTCAATAAAACTGAAAGGACTAGCTTCAGTTTATCAATAATCTATTTTATCAAGTGTGAGCAGAAATCTCTCTCAAAAGGGAAGGCACATTAGTTAATCTTTCAATTTTGTTTGTGTAGGTAATGCTTAATTTATTAAAATTAAAAAATTTGTAAGTTTTCAAACACTGAAATTTTATTGATTTTCATAATTAATAAAATTTATGAATATAATCAATCTCCTAGGAGTCCCATTAAATCACAAGTCCTATACATCAATCTTTTACAGGATGCCAACCTTTTACAAGCACCACAAAACAAAATAATAAAAGCCAAATGCAGATTGACTTTGGGGGGAATGGGCAGGTGGGGAGAGGGACAGAGGGGAGCAAAAAGGGGATGGATATAATAAAACAACAATAAAATTAAAAAAAAAAGTATATATAAAAAAAGCCAAATGCATTACTCTGCACTCAACCAATGCTAAAGTATTGGTGCTATAGATTTGGTTCTTTTTTCAGTATTTCTATACTTATTTTTTAGAAGTCCCTTAATGATTACATTCCTTTAATTATTTTAGCACTACTTAGATCAGCTACTTGATCTTCAAAGAGTTTTTGGTAGCTTGTGGGTTTTGAGGAATTCATCCATTTTATCTAAACTGTTAAACTTATTTGCACAGAGTTGTTTGTGGTATTTACTTCTTAATATTTTAACATCTATGGGGTCTGATAACCCCTCTTTTATTCCTGAAATTTGTAACTTGAGTTACCTTTTTTTCCCTTTGTCTGTGTTGCTATAGGTTTATCAATTTCTTCTTTGATTAAAAAAAACCCCACAGCTTTTGGATTTATTTTCTCTATTGTTTTTGTTTTCTAATTCATTGATCTCTGTACTTTATTATCTTCCTTCTGCTTGCTGGTTTCTATTTTGTTGTTGTTGTTCTTCTTCTTATAATTATTTCAGGTGCGAGTTCATTGATTAAGCATTTAGTGATATAAAATTTCTCCTAAGCGTATGCTGTATTTTCACCTTTATTCAGTTCAAGTTTCCTCGGGAGTTCTTTTATTTATAGATTATTGAGAAGTGTGTTCTTTAATTTACAAAGTAGCCAGAGACCTTCTTGCTATTTGTTATTGATTTCTAGCTTGATTACATTATGATTAGAGAACATGTCCTCTGCTGTTGTTAGGAGTCAGATACCATTTGTGGGTAGCTGGGTTCAGGACTTCTATATCCTTGTAGGGTTTTTGGTTAGTGGCTCCAAAAATTGGAGAGGGATGTCGAAGTCCCCAACTACAATTGTAGATCTGTTAATTTCTCCTCTTAGTTCTTTTGGACTTTGCTGCCTTTTTCCTGGTCCTTTGGCTAAAGACAGCAGGCTCTATTTTGTCTGTGCCTATTGAAATTTTAAGGCTGCAAGCTTCTCTAGCACCTGGGCCTGGGTACACTGCAGGCAAGACAAAACACCAGGAAACTCACTGCTAGGTGTTTTTTCACATCTGCAGGTCCTTAGCCTGCCTGCCTTCTTCTACATTTCAGAGTCTTCTGGTAGGTGACCCATGTTTTGTACAGGTTTTTATTGCTGTTGCTGCTGCTGTTATTGTGATTAGGGGGAAAAAGAAAATGGAATGTGTGTTTCAACTGGTCCAGAACTGGTCCAGAACAACTGGTAAGTTTGTATTTATGAAACTTGAAACTCCTCAAATGTATTTCTACTTTTTAAAAAAAGATTTTATTTATCATTTTCAGACAGAGGGGAAGGGAGAGAGGCTGAGAGGGAGAGAGACATCAATGTATGGTTGCCTTTCACCTGCTTCCAGCTACAGATCTGGCTGGAGACCTGGCTTGCAACCTGGTTATGTGCCCTGGCTGGGGAATGGAACCAGTGACCTTTGGGTTTGCAGGCCAGTGCCTTATCCACTGTGCTACCAGCCAGGGCTATTTCTACTTTTAACCCTCTAGTCTAGCCTTTTCAATTATCAGTATACCACATGGTGGTAAATATGAAAATCGAAAGGGGTAGTGCTAATAGTTGATTTGTTTAAAAAATCTTCATAAGTATGGAGGCAAAAATAACTATTAGTATTAATAGGCCAGGAAACACAAGTGAATTTTCTTCCTAGACTTCTTCATGGTCTAGCGTTCCATAAAGTGTTTCATATGTATAGGCAAGTAAAGCTCAGATTCCGTCTTTTATTCATTTATTATTATTAAAAAATATTTTATTTATTATTTTTCAGAGGGAGGGGGAGGGAGAGAGGGAGAGAGGAAGAGAGGAAGAGAGGAAGAAAGGGAGAGAAGCATCAATGTATGGTTGCCTTTTACCTGCCTCCAGCTATGGACCTGGCTGGAGACCTGGCTTGCAACCTGGTTATGTGCCCTGGCTGGGAATTGAACCAGCAACCTTTGAGTTCGCAGGCTGGTGCCTTTTCTTCTTTTTTAAAACCATTTATGTATATTTAATAAGGCAGTAGGTCTCAATAGTTTTTGATGGCCTTCTCCTAAGACAGGATAATAGACTCTGTGGTCCTTTTGTATCCACTTTCCAATAGAAAAATAACTAGGCGATACCAAGAGAGTATGACTTGTACAAGAATGGCTGAGTAAGGATGATTCATAGTATCATTTTAGAAAATTGTGGGTAATGTGAATCATAGCACACTATAAAGGAAAGCAGGGAACCTAAAACAAACTAAAATCAATAGTGATGAAATCTAATGACAGGTTATCATTTTAAAAACCCACAACTGCAAACAACAGGTAACTGAAAAATCCTGATGATGTATCAGTATAGCATTTCTCCTGGAAACTGCAGGAACCCAAATCATCCAGCCCTGTGCTCGCGTAATTGGACCACAACTGTGCTGTCAGCTACATGGATACCAGGCTTCGTGAAAACATAGTGAATTAGAATATTCAGTAAATTCTGCCAATGCATTCTTTTATGGTTACTCAATTTGTAACCTTTTTTTAAAAAAAGATTTTATTATTTTTCAGAGAGACAGGAAGGGAGAGAGGCAGAGAGGGAGAGAGACACCAATGTATGGTTGCCTTTCACCTGCCTCCAGCTACAGACCTGGCTGGAGACCTGGCTTGCAACCTGGTTATGTGCCCTGGCTGGGAATCGAACCAGCCACCTTTGGGTTCACAGGTCGGCACCTTATCTACTGTGCCACCAGCCAGGATGTCAATTTGTAAACTTTAAAAATCATTTAGTAGGTTCTATTTAGCATTATCTAGCCACAAGAAAGAAAGTAAGTCTGTGAAATTATGTGTTATTTGCTCTTAAGAATCAAAGAAAGGAGTGGCATTTCTGCACCAAGCCTCAGCCACCAGGAGCTTCTAGCCAAAGACAGCCCCTACTTTGATACTCACTATCTTAGTAAAGTAGAGCAATGGGAAACACTTTTCACAGTCCAGAATGCTCCCCTGTAGAGCTTTGCTGTTGCTATAAATTTGGCATTAATACTCTGGAAATAATAAAACCATCCATCAAAATCAGAAAGGATACATACAACTATGAATACAGTGGTGTTTAGAATGGATGTCTAACATGCCTGCATACTTGGTGGTGAGGAGAATGATTGTGTCACGCTGTTCTAAGACTGTCATGCAGGTGAATAAAGTCAAAATGTGGAGAAAGTGGTTGTTATAAACAACTGTTAGCTCAGTGATGGCTTTCTAGCCACTAAAATTAATTCTACTTTTATTTTAGTTTCATTGATGCTGAAACAATGCGTTTAAGTCAACAGTTATTAGATGAACCAAACTTTATCCTGCAGATAAATTTAATTATAATCTTTATATACTGACAATATAACATATTTTCATCTTTGTGATAGTAATGGCTCTATCTTCTATAGTAGATGGTAAAACCCTTATGAACAGAAGTGGCTTTATTCATCTAAAAATGTGAATTTTGCAGCCAAACTGCTTGGACTCATATCGCATGTCTGCTGCTTTCTAGCTGCATGACCACGAGTGAGGTAAAGTGTTCCAGTTCTGCAAAACAGATATAATAGTAGCATCTCACAAGGGTCAATTTGAGGACTCAGTGAGATATATATGAGTTCTTAGTATAGAAACTTAGCAGTAGGTAAACGTTATCTATTATTAATAGTGAAAGTGGTAATACTATTATTATTACTTTATTCCACAGCACATATGGGCTTTACACATGGTTGAGATTACTAGAATCATTGTTGAATTTCTGCTAAATTATGTTATTTTTTGAATGTCTATATAGTGTACTGACTAAAAGACAGATGGCAAATGTTCAAATCCCAGTTCTACCACTTACTATTTAACTTAATCCATGTGTCTCAGTTTCCTAATCTGTAAAATGGGGATAGCACCAGCACCTTTCTCAAAGGGTTGGTATGAGGATTCAATGAGTTAAATTTTGTAAATTACTTAGAATAGTGTTTGTTTCATAATGTTTATTTGTTTGTTAAATTTAGAAAAAGTGCCTTTTAACAGCTCTCCACCTCCAGGAGTTCCATCAAAAATCCCCTTACAAATTGATGAAAATGGCTAAAAGTTCTAATCAGAAGTAAGGCATTTGAATGTTTACACTTAAACCCTAAGCATCTAAGATAAGCCACGCAAATGTTGAAATGTTATGAAAAGAATTGCCCAGATTTTTGAACACCTACTTAAAATCTGTTTTAAATAAGCCAGCTAGAATCACATTACTCAGTTTATACACTTACAAGTTGCCTGGGTTCATAATCCAATTTTACTTGTTCTGGCATCTCAGCACAGAGATTTAAAATAAATTATTACCTTGCTTATCAACTTAGTTTAGCAGCTTTAATGTGAAAGCAAGTTATCATATGTATATTACAGTCAAAAAAGGGTGCAGAATGTAATCATTCTTTACCGAAAGGCTTTCATCATGACATCTGAATTACGGACAGCCACACGCACATACACTGCTTGCTGTCTCTTTTCTTCATGTGCTCTTGGGTCAGACGAGGGCTCTGGCAGCTAACAACTCCCACATTTTCAGACAAGGGAATCAGTGAGTATGTAAGCTAAGGTTACACTCTTTTGAAAAATACTGTAATGTTCTTGGTTGACAGGCATTTCAACCTCCATAATGAGAAGGCAGTGTGATAGGAAGAAAGTAAGAAGTAGCTGGAATTGAAGCTTTGAGCTGCAGTGGAGGAGGTGGGGCAGGGGCTGAAGGAGAGAGAATCCTGATGTGCTTGCTGGTGGCATCTATGGAGCCAAGAAGTCCTGTAAATCAGCCCGATCAAAGTTACAGACTGGGACCTGCTTTGATAGGGAGCCCAGCATGGTGACTGTAAGTTACTAGGGGCTTCCAAAAATTTTAAAAGAGGTGGGTGGCCAGAGATAGGTTCTACATGCTCTGTCATCTGTAGCAGGAAGCCAGGCAGATGCTCCTTGGAGGAAGGGCCAATAACGGCAGCATTCCAATTGGAGTGAAATGGAACATTAATTGATAAAAAAAGAATGTAGTCATCTAAACTAGACAAACATGACATAACATTCAAAGCTCTAGGGCTCTTCCCAAGCACATGGGGCAAGAGTCTATGGTAATAAGTTCCTGGCATTTCCTAGTATGACTACACTTTCACTGAAGGCCTGCTTGTGCTGGCCAGGGTTGATGTAGGACATGGAGGTGGCTCTGTTCGCAGGCTGAGGACATCAATTGAGATATGCTGAGAAAGACATTGAAATTCTTGTCACATTCACTCACTCATTCATTTACATATTCACATTTTACTGAGCACTTATGAGGTACTATCTCTATACTAGGTACTGAAATATAGAGCTGAACAAAATTGAGAAAATGTCTGTTCCTGTTATAGACGTGGACAGTTCTATATCTTCCATATAGACGTGGACATGCCCTCCCTACCAAGTTCAGGGGTAGGGTGTGGAACGATCACTGGGGTTGAAGACTGGGATTCTAGTCCTTACTCTTACACTTTTTCTTTTTGCAATATAGCTTCGGGTAAATTGCTTATCCTTTCTGAGTTTGAGCTTTGTCATTTGCAAATATGGTTGTGAGGTTCAAAAGACAACAAATATGGAAACTCCCTTGATAACTGGGAAAGGTACTAAACAAGTTAAGATAAGGTACATACAAGAACTCAGAGTCTAGTAAAAACAAACCAACCAATCAAAAACAAAAACATCAAAGAATGCTCTCTTTTTTAATACTGATTAGAAACATCTAACATGCATGTTGGAGCTAACGATTCTTTTCCTTTTCTTTCTTCATTTTTAAAAAAGATTTTATTTATTATTTTTAGAGAGAGAGGAAGGGAGAGAGGCAGAAAGGGAGAGAGACATCAATGTATGGTTGCCTTTCACCTGCCTCCAGCTATGGACCTGGCTGGAGACCTGGCTTGCAACCTGGTTATGTGCCCTGGCTGGGAATCGAGCCAGCGACCTTTGGGTTTGCAGGCTGATGTCTTATCCACTGTGCCACCAGCCAGGGGTTAGACTAGGTTCTTGATACATATAATTAAATAATACTCTTCAGGGAGGTGGTAATAATTTATACTTCTAGACAATACCCATAATCTTTTTAATTACCAGTTTGACTCACCTTTTATTATCTTCCATAATTTAATAACTTAAAATCTACAAGGGTCATCTCTCTCTTGTCCTTCTTCACAATATACTACTGTCCACATATGTGTGATAGGATGGCGCAGACTCAGTGTTTAAATGCATCTTCAATGGTTTACCACTCCTCTTAGGATAAACCCAAACTTTAATAATTTACACACTCTGGGTAAAGTGGTCTCTTCTTCCCTCTCCAGCCCCATTTCTTACTACAACTTCCCTCTTGAACAGGGCAGCTGGCTCTGACCTTTAGATTTTGTTCAGGCTATTACTTGTTACTGGAACACCAGATATTAGGGAGAGATCAGTGTTCAGACAGCATTTCTGACTAGTGATAGCAAAAGTAGCCCTTTTCATACAGCTAAGAGTGCTGGTTTCAGACTGACTGCAAGTACCTGTTTACTTGGAGAGAAAGAAGCTTGGGGGTATGTAACTGGGGACAGGGGAGGTTAGAGAATTAACATTTATGAGTGTGAAGTACATTCCTACTTCAGCCGAAATAAGTGAGAATATTTTTCCACATTAGGTTAATGAGGGTTATAGAATATGATTTTAAAAATTTACTAAGAAAAGCAATTCAAGTATAAGTTATTAACTGTTTCATGTTTTATATACCTAAATGGTACACCTTGTAAAGCAGTGACAGATTGAATTTTTTTTTCTTGGAGTGCCCCCAGCACCCACCCTAGATTAAATTTTTTTTGATACTCTGAGCTGATGCACAGTTGTTCAAATTACTTAAAAAGTGTAGTCAATGTTTTTCAAGGGCTCCTAACAAGAAGCTATAGTTCTATTGGCACAAGGAACTTCCCTTTAACCAAAATCATATCAAATGAGTTGATTTTGTGATTTAATGTTCTGGTTAAAAATATGCATAGCCTCCACAATGCCATTGTCCTAGTTTCTCCTCATTTTCTGACTAGGCTTTATGGCCCTGCCTCTGGCCTTATAACCTCTTGATCAATGCTCTGCACCAAAGATAAAACAGGTCAATCTCATCATGTGAGGTCTTAGCTCAAAAATCTTCAATAGCCCTTTATCACTGCAGGAAAGTGCCCAAGCAGTTTATCATAAAATTTCTGATCTAAGCTCACCTACTTCTCCAGGCCCATCTGCTGCCCCTTTCTCAAAGGCTTTCCTTAAATTTTATTTTATCTTCCACTGAGGACATGGTTGTTGATTTTAGAGAGAGGGGAAGGAAGAAAGAGAGGGAGAGAAACATAAATATGAGAGAGAAACATTGATCAGTTGCCTCTCCTATGTGCCATGACCAGGGATGAACCCACAAGCCAGTCATGTGCCCTAACTGCAAGTCAATCCCATGACCTTTTGGTGTATGGGATGATGCTCCATCCAACTAAGCTATACCAGCCAGGGTGCTTCCTTTCCATTTTTAACAAACCACTAATTCTTAGCCATGTGAAGTCCCTAGAATATATCATAGTCTCACATATTGTGGCACAACCCCATGTGTCTTTCCACAACACTGCTACTCGTCTTCACTCTTCATCCAAATGCTCCCATTCTAAAGCCTTTTCTTACTTCCCCAGAAGGCTGAGGCTCCCCTTCTGCCATGTTCCCCTTATATTTCTTGTACCCATGCATTACAACAGTCAAATATATTGAGATTCTTGGAGTGTCTTTCTCACCATATAACAGTGGGTTATATCTTCGTATTTTTACCTTGAGCACTATGCTCCAAGTCTAGTAGATTCTCATTTTTAAATAAAATCATGAACATATTAAAAATCTTATCTTTAATGTTGAATTTTATAGCTCCTTATTTACTGTATATTATTACACTGGTGATTAATCAATTGATTATTATTTTCAAACAATTCTATATATATTAGGTTACTTCATTAAAAATCTAACCAGCTTCAATATGTGTGAACTCATTAAACATATCAATTAAAGAACAAACCAATAAACTGTTGTGTGTTTTTTAAGGGCATAACACTCTAAGCTTAGAATCTTTTATGAGCATTTGGCAATAGGATAAAAATAAATAATCAAAAGTCTCAAAATCAAAGCTGTGTTACAGAGTCAGAAATTTTACTTACATGGTATAGTGTGGTCTCTGGCACAGGTGTGCCCATGATATCTTGTCTCAAGGTGTCCATTTGCAAACTAGGTAGCAGTGAATAGTGGGTTGGGCTGTTACTCTTATCGCCCTTCTTTTTAGACTTCTTCCCCGTGTCTTTTTTGCTGCTTCTCTGAAACATGTATTCTTCTTGAGCAATTTTTTCATTGCTCATGTATCGGAGTAGAGAGTTTTCTATATAAAAAGAGATAAATACACCAATATAAATATGCAAATATTCCAAATTTACCATTTTCTAATTGTGCTATTAGATTTCATTTCAGACATGTAATTTGATTTAATTTATAAAATACCTATGTAGTGGAAATATAGAGGACCTTAATTATTTGGGATCATAGGGCAATAAGGAATAGATAGCATATAAATTATATCTCCAAGTTTCATCTCTGGATCAACTCTATCAGAATCACCTGCAGAGCCTAAATCAGAAGTTCCCCCAGGGGAATTCTGCTAAAAGTTGATGACAACCACCAACCTATGACAGTCTAGGTAGCATCCTTGAAGAAATTAAAAGTCCACATTATGAACCGATAGTGAGGAAACTTAGTTTATAAAATCTATGCTTAAGTTGATAGCCACCACTTAGCACTTCATAAGGCTTCCCCCCACTCCAAGATGTTCCTATCGTATGAAGTTCCAAAAGGGTGACTTAGGGATGGCATATGATAGCATTTCTCTTTTTATATTTTTTCTTGATTACTTCTAGAAAACAAATGAGGTTAGAAACTGAAGTTTAGAAAATGGAATGAATACCTAGATGTAAAGGAATCTGTCAATGTTCCTGTATTTAGCAACATTTTCAGAAATGCCTGCTCCATAAAACAAGTGTTAAGAAGACTAATGAAGCAGATATTCATGCTTGCTTATCCCTGTGTGGTCCATGGATATGTGCAGCAATGAAATACATTCTATATCTTGGCTAGAACTAACAGAGAAATGGGTTAAAATATACCCTGATGGAAGCTTAGTGAGCTTAGGCTTTATGAATAATTTTTGCTTCATTTGGATCTGTTTTATTTTTCATCTCCAACATTATGGCTCTTGATCTCAGAAAGTGGAAGTAGCAGCAATGACCCACTGGGCTCCCCATATCTACACTTGGTCGAATCCCATTTAGTAGTCTGACTTTCTGGTCTTCTCTTTACTGCTCACCTCAATGCAGGATAAGTGAACATAAAAACTTACTTTTGGTAGATACTTCAAGTGTAGCCCACCCCCAGTAAGAAGATAACCCTGAACAGCAAACAGAAGAGAAAAAAAGCAAAGCAGTTTTTTTTCCATTTCTATATGGTTTTCATCAGAGTCACTGGCCCAGTTTCCATTAGCTTTCATCCATGTGCTTCACTACTCATTTTAAGGTTCTATTAATATAAAAGTGGTGAGGTTGCATTGCGCGGACCAATGGGGACTGATTACAAACTCTACTTACTAAACTTTTATGCAGTTTCACACTTCTGACCTTGTTTTCCTAATGTTAACTTTCAAATGACAACCAGATACTCACTTTACACTGCACTTATCTACCCTGAATCCCTTAGGAGGCATTCAGAGAAGATATCTCTTAATAACAGTTCAAGATTGTCAAATGTTGATCTGAGTTGGTTTGGGTATACCATAACGTTAATGAGAGAAGGAAAATTTTCTACTGAAGCCATAACATCCTATTTAAAGAACATTTAAATTTGCTTTTTGTTCCAACAACCCAGCCTACACTGAAATTCTAGAACACTTACCTCTTCTACTATCTCTCTTCATCTTATTTGGATCTTCATAGTCCCCCACCCAATTATATTCCACTGGCATAGATATAGGTCGTAGCTTGCCTAAACACAGAGAACAAAATTCACATCACATTGTTTTTCTTCCCCATGTCCGCTTAAACTTACACTGATTTTTAGCTACAGTCTGCAAAACACACTCAATCATATGCAACATTAGGGTTGGCATTTGTGTAGATGAAAAATATGTGTGTGTTTTGAGCCAGAAGGTGAAACTGCCTGTGGCAATTGGCCAGGTGATAATTCAAACAAAAGTACTTTTTGTAAATAATAAAGAACAGCTTAGGTTTGCTCTCTGGGAGTCCTTGACTTTGAGGGTGGTCTTTTACAAAGAGGATCATTATTTTAGTGGATTTTACTTCATTTTCAATAACTGGGTCTCTGTCTTATTCCCCCATGCCCTCGATGTCTGTATCTTGATAGTCAATCTCTAACATAGTAGCCCCTTGAGTTTAACGTGCATTCCAGGATATTAACCCATTGTTTTATGTTAGAACACCACAGTGCTGACTTCCCATCTTTACTGCCTCCTAACACTTTTTGGATACTACCATGCTTCAGCAATATATATATATTCTCTTTCAAGGCTTATAGCCCAGTCTGTCCCAAGCTTCTCTTTTTGTAATTGTGAATAAATAATTCTAGTTTCCAGATCTAAGTATTCACTACTTTGGCCTGTCTCATTTCCCTCTGTCTGTACTTTTATTAAACAACATTTTACTTTAGGAAGAAGAACTTATGGCATAGACTTCAAGGATATCTTTTTGGTGAGGCTACATTACATTGTTATTATTATTTTATTTTATTTTTTAAAAGATTTTATTTATTATTTTTCAGAGAGAGGGGAAGGGAGAGAGAGAAACATCAATGTATGGTTGCCTTTCACCTGCCTCCAGCTACAGACAAGGCTGGAGACCTGGCTTGCACTCTGGTTATGTTGCCCTGGCTGGGAATCGAACCAGCGACCTTTGAGTTCGAAGGCCGGCGCCTTATCCACTGTGCCAACAGCCAGGGCTGTTATTATTTTTTACATTGTATTATTTTTGATCAACTTGAAATCCTGAGGCACAAAATTATACAAAAGTTTAAAAATTATACCTACCACAATGTGTGGCATACAATAGTTGCTTAATAAATTTTGAATGAATAAAGCAAAGAATCACATAGGCCTGGATAATAATAATGATTATGATGATCATGATAGACCATGATAATGATACTAACACATATATCATTTACCATATGTCACATAATGTTTAAGTGTTGTATAAGTACTAAATTGTTTAATTTTCATAATTATGAGAAATAAACTATTATTATCCTCATTTTCCTAGATAAAGAACCCGAGAAAGGCTATGTAACTTGCCCAAGGACACACAATTGGTAACTATGTAGTACCAGGGTTCAAACTCAGGCACTCAAATACCACATCTGCCTTAATTTTTTGACATTAATACTCAGCTTTTAATATTCAGGCCTCACAGTTTCTTGATGGTTTCTTATCTACCCATTTCTGTAGTCAGATATTTAATCTTGTATCTTGGATACAGGGAGGCTGCAATCCCTCTCTATATCCCGTTTTCCAATGACCACTTTCTGTATTTCTAGCATACCCCTACAGAACTTCAATGACCCTCCTGCCTTCAATCACAAATCTTCCGACCTTCCAACACCTAAAGGTCACCATATATCTTCTTCACTTCCCTCATTGCCCAGCTAAATTTCATAATCAACTACTATAACCACTGCATGTATTTAAAAAGATTCCACTAGAAGACTTCTAATTCTGATCTTAAGGAAACGTACCAACCTTATGGCTTTTTATTATGTACACTGATACGGTTTACTTAGTATATTTTGCTAAGCTCTTTGAAAAATTTGACAATGAACTAGACATATAATTATTAATGAGCTGAAAAAGGCAGTGTTTATTTAATGGCTTCCTTTCCATGTGTGCAAACAATCACTTATGATTCTAAAGTTCTCGTGGAGTAGCTCTTTATACTTTGGCAGAGGAAATTTGGGTGAGTTGATGCAGGTCAATATATTATGCCCAATGGGGGCGGGGTGGAGGTTTTAGGAAAGGTTTCCTTTTCCCATGCCTATTCAACTTCTTTGCAGAATCAGTCCTCCAGATTTTCAATGTTGTGCATGCTGTATTTTCAAATATTTCTTTAGAATCTTGTTTTTAAAATAAACTCCATGTCAGCAGTTAACAACTCTAACACTGTTTCTACGTGTCACCAAGAAAATCTTTGAAAAGTGAGCTCTCCAATAAATAAGCCATTGGTTTTATTTGCTCTCTATATACATATATAAACTAATTTGACACTCTCTGAAGAACTGATTTGTTGCAACATGTGCACAAAAATAAGAAACATATTTCACACAGAATATAAAATACATAACTGTATTCATTGTATCTTCTCCAAGATTGTCATGGATCTAAGGTTTTGAGGCACATAATTCAGGCTTTGATATGCCTGCTTATATCATTAACCACAGGAAAATTTGTAGATTTAAAAAATTGAATTTTCATGGGATAATTTTTTAACAAAAGTATGCTCTATACTACTAATATAAAGTTGAGGAAAATATATTGAATTAGACAAAACAAAAAGACATACAAAGTTTTATTTAAAGTTTACTTTTGGAGGACATCAAGATTTTACCTTTACTAGTTATAAAATTTTGAATTTTACAATGTAAATCAAAATAAGTGTTTTAAAAATTAAAGTGCATATTTGTTTAGTTATAACAAATAATATTCCTTATAAGTATTGCTCCTTTTATAAATTTCTCATTGAATTAAATACCAAAACAAACATAATAAAAAGTTAAAATAATAACATAAGTAACATTCTGATATAAATAGTAGGCAATGGCAAATTAAAAGAGCAATGGGGGAAAATGGGACAATGGTAACAGAAAAACAATAAATTAATAAAAAAGAGGTGGGGTGGGGGACAGAGGGGAGCAAAATGGGGATGGATGTAATACAACAACAATAAAATTAAAAAAAAATAACCTCAAGGTTAAGACTTGTAAAGATGCATAAATTTTAAAATTAGTAAAGTTTGATAACAAAAAAATAGACAATGGCCTAAATTATTTCTAACACCAAAATCACAGAGCTTTGACTGCAGCTTGGAATTGTGTGCTACTGTATGTATTTAGCAGCATTTTAATTTCATAAGTTCAAGTTTTAATTTCAAAGTTCAAATAGAAAAAAGAACTTGATGGGTGGATGCTGTAGCTATTGGTTAAAAAAAAGTACTATAAGCATTATTGTTAGATTTAAATAAAATGTACACTATTATTAACACATGAAAAGTGATTTTAAGACTCATTAAAATAAATACATGTGACTCATTCTTATTTACGTATACATAATTTAATAATATATTTCTGAAAAGTAATCTGGAAAATTTAAAGATGTCTCTTTAGGTAGTAACACTAATTTATGATGAAAATTTACAATAGTCTGAACATAGTAAAAAAACAGCCCATTTAAAATTTTGCCAACCATTTCCCCTTAAAGTAATTTTTTATTCCTCTAAGCATAAGCTGTTTATTAACTGCTAAGTTCATTTGACAGTCTATCATAAGCTTTGTGAGATCTCTGTGTTAGTGCCTCATAGTCAAACTATTATTTTGCTACTTGGCTTTTCATATCTGTTGCATATCTGGAACTTACTAACTGGGATCTCCATACAGGCAGGAATTGTGTGCTGTTTTTCTTACTGTTGTGTAATAACTGCCGTAGAGGTAGAAGATGAGTATTTTTCAATTTTGCTTGAATTTTATTTTGAAATTGATGGTAAGTAGCTTCTTTATTATAAACCATATATGGGGTGGGGCAAAAGTAGGTTTACGGTTGTATGGAAAATAATACAATAATTAATAAATAATATAAACAAAAATACAAGAATAAACTCTATTTCGTGTACTCATACCTGTAAACCTACTTTTGCTTCTCCCTTGTATAACTGTAATTAAACACAAATAGAACACCAAATGTAACTTTAAGAATATTGATAATGATGGAGTGCTTTATAATGACCTATCTAAAAATACTTAATGTGTAATTACAATGTTTCAATACTAGCATTCGGAATTGCTTAAAAATAAACATTTCCTTAGATAATGAAGCATTTTTGGTGTGATTACAAATGCTACAATTCCATTTGGGGGGCTTAACTGCTCATTCTCCTGAGCTCCCTTAGCTCTTTCCTAGTGGTGTTTATGATCCTGCTTATATTGTACTGTATCTGTCTATTTATGGGTTTTTCTACTTTTGTTTGGCAGAAACTAGGCCTTATATCTTTTTTTTTTAAATTTTATTATTGTTGTATTACATCCATCCCCTTTTTGCTCCCCTCTGTCCCCCTCCCCACCCACCCATTCCCCCCAATGTCACAACAGATGGGATTGACTTTAGGCCTTATATCTTTGTTCCTGGCAAAGACCTGACCCAGAGCAGTCATCCATTCAATTTCTTTTGAATACTCCAATGGAAAGATGCTAAACGTAAGGAATATCACAAATTACTAAGTTGTTCACTGAATCCTAGCCCCTCTTACATACTTAAGGGCACATCTTGAGCAATCTTTCCTTCTTTCTCATGCAGCATCAATTTTTCCCTTTCTACCCAATGATTCCCATTAGTGTACTAACATGCTGTAAGTTCTCCTACCTTAAAAAAAAACAAAAAACAACTCTCTTCATCCCCAAACCACCACCCAGATACCACCATATTTCTCTTCTCCCCTTTACAGAAAAATGCCTAAAAGCCTTTTATATTATCAGTCTATTTCCTCTTCTCCTCCTTTCCTTTTTCTAGATTTACTAAGGTGTGATTGACAAAAATGTCATATATTGAGGTTGTACATGATTTTTAAGGTAGACAATGTGATTTTATACATAGACACGCATTGTGAAGTGATTACCACAATCAAGTTAACACACCCTTCATCTCACATAGTTATTGTGTGCGTGTGCGTGTGTGTATGCGTACGTATGTGTGGTGAGAGCACAATTTTTACTCTCTAAGCCATTTTCAAGTATACAATAGAAAGCCTTGTGGAGGTTCCTAAAAATTAAAAGTAGAACTATCATCTGATCCAGCAACCCTACTTCTGGGTATATGTTCAGAGGAAGTGAAATTAATGTCTCAAAGAGATATCTGCACTTCCATGTTCACTGTAGCATTGCTCACAATGGCTAAGATATGGGGACAACCTAAGTGTCCATCAATGGATGAATGGATAAAGAGAATGTGGTATATGTAAAAAAAAAAAAAAAAAAAGGAATAGTATTCAGCTAAAAGAAGGAAATCCTGCCATTTGGGACAACATGAAGACCCTGAAGGACATTACGCTGAGTGAAATAAGCCCGACACAGACACAAATACTATATCAGCTCACTAATAGGTGGAATCTCCTCTCTCTTGAACCTTCTCCAGTTAAGCTCTTTCTCCCACAACTTCACCAAAGCTCTGGTCAAGGTCACTAGTGCCTGCAAGCTGCTAAATCCAACAGAATATCCTCAGAACCCTTGAGTTTTTTGATTCATCTGCAGGATTTGACACAGAGAATTACTTCCTTCTTGAAACACTTTCTTAACCTGGCACCCAGGACACTGTCCTTTGCTTTTCCTGTACTCTTCTCTTCCTAAATTCACATGCATCCTTCAGAGAGCTAAGTAAAAATGTCATTTCCTCAAGGACACGCTCCTTAACCTCTTATTCTATGTTGGGTTTCTTTGTATTTGTTCTCATTGCAGTTTTTCTTCATAGCATGTCAGTTATAATAATAAAAAGTATGTATTAAATTAGTTGCTTAATTTCACAAGGGGAGAGAAATTTCTCTTGTTGTTTGCTGTGGTATCTCCAGTACCTAGCATAGTGTCTTAAACATATGTATAATTACTCAATATTTGTTGGCGGATTACTCAGTAAGAAAATAAATAGGGAACCTTCTTCATACAATGGACCCCTAAAAGTCCAAGCTATGCTACCAGTTCCTATTCTCAGTTTCCTCCTCCTTTTTTCCTGTCAATGTTCTGTTCTTCCCCTTTTAACTTTCCCTGCCCTTTTCTTCCCTCCCTTGCTCACTTCTAAAGTAGTAGTATGTCAACGTGAGCAACCTCCTACATTTCTCTAACAGATTGAGCTTTACAAAGCTGTTTGGATATACTGCCTCCTGATTTCTGATCTAAAAACATTACCATATTAAGCTACCTTTGATATTTGTTGAAATACTAACGAACTGCTGCCTTTCCCAATTGTATCGTTTCTAAAAACTCTCTCACAGAACATGGTAAAATCATTAAGTTTCGGGGCGATAAACGACACCTGAGAAACAACTGTCTCTCTTACAGTTACCAAAGGTTGAAAAAGGCTGCAGAGAAATTTCCTAAGTCTGATATATCCTTTAATGCTCATAAGAAAGCTTTCTCTACAGCCTAAGAAGAAAAAAAAATATACACATACTCACATATACACATCTGTTCTGAATAATTTAGCCAATATTTTGATGAAAATGAGTGTAGTAAGGAATGTTAAGCTATAAGCATGCCTCATCCACCCATCAAACTTCCCACATTCCAGACAGAAAAATTACTTTCAGATGGTTGACTGCATTTCTAGGAAAACATCCCAAGGTTATTTAAGGTAGAGAACCACACATTTAAAGTGGACTAAGACTGAATTAAGTGGAAAGTCAGTTTTTAAAAAAGATAAAGGCAACAGGCAACATATCTTGAATTAATTAAATAAAAAATGAGCACTTTTGATTTTTATGGCCATATTTTAAAAACTGCTACAATTGATTTGTGAATTTTCCTATTGCTTTCTAAAAAGTTTTCTAGACTTTAAATGAGAATACAAAAAGTGCTGAATGGGAAAAAATTGAACTGCATCAAAAATTAAATAGACCTGGAGAATATGATGCAAGTGAAATAAGCCAGTCAGAGAAAGACAGGTATTATATGATTTCACTTATATGCAGAATCTAATGAACAAAATAAACTAACAAATGAAACAGAAGCAGACTCATAGAGAACATATTGACAGCTGTCAGGGAAAAGGGTTGTGGAGCTGGGTGAAAAAGGTGAAGGGATTAGGCAAAGAAACAAAACAAAAACAAAAACTCTTAGACACAGAAACAGCAGGGTGATCACCAGAGGGAAGGGAGTGGGAGGGGGTAGAAGAGGGTAAAGGAGGATAAGTGGCGATGGAAGGGGACTTTACTTGGGGTGGTGAGCACACACTAGAATATACAGGTGATTGATGTATTATAGACCTGTACACCTGAAAACTATGTAATTTTATTAACCAATGCCACCCCCAATAAATTCAATAATAAATAAACAAACAATTATTTGGAACTTTAGATATTTGATCCCATGACTATATTTTGAACCTGAATGTATTCTGCCCTATTCTGCCAACTCTACCAAGAGAACACATCTGCAACACATACTGTAGTGTGGAAAGACAAGTTTTTCTTAGCTGAAATGTTGCCACTATGCATAGAGGTAATTCTACATTAGAGGGTTGTGGGAGGACGGAGAACGATCCAGATGATTTAAATACTATCTAAGTAGCAAAAGAGTTCTAGGTCCTCCTCTAAGTGGGTGATAAAAGAAGCTATGCTAATGTACTTTTGGCCTTTGCTGTGCTCAGCAATACATGTGGACAAGGGCATGTAAATATTATTTGGTTAAAAAAAAAAACCTGTTTTCAAGTTGGATGACTACAAATTAAAGCAATCTGTTTTTTTTCTTTTAAAGATTTTATTCATTATTTTCAGAGAGAAGGGCAGGGAGGGAGGCAGAGAGGGAGAGAAACATCAATGTATGGTTGCCTTTCACCTCCTCCAGCCACGGACCTGGCTGGAGACCTGGCTTGCAACCTGGTTATGTGCCCTGGCTGGGAATTGAACCAGTGACCTTTGGGTTCGCAGCCCGGCAACTATCCACTGAGCCACCAGCCACGGCTCAATCTATTTTTTTTTTTTTTTAATTAGTAAAGCAGTGTTTTGAAAATCTTATCAACATATGGGACATATTTATCCTTTCTCATGAACAGTAAAAAAAAGACAAGGATTAAGACCATCAGCTAAAGACTCTCCATTGAAATCGACATGACATCTTGTACTAACTTTATAATTCCTTTCACATACTTTTGTCTTTGGGATCATGTTAGTCAGTGAAGCTAGGAAGAATGGTAGACATGAAAAACTTAAGACACACCAAAGTTAATTTCTCAAAATTTCACTGATAATCAGTGAATAAACAGACTTTCAACTTCCTACCCCAGTGCTCCTTTTACTAGATTAATTTGACTTGGTGATGAATTCAAGATCATTGCATTTACAGAAAAATCCAATTCATTTTTCTTCAAAAATAATTCAATGACATGCATGATTACTGCTTTTTTTCTGTGTAAGTGTCCTTCCAGTCAGCTTGCAACTCTTGCAAACAAAAATCTTAAAAGGCTAACTGAATTGCTAATGGAGGATCAGAACATAAACTATGGATGTAACTTTGTATTTGTTGTCCATCTTTGTTAAAAGATGGACAACAAATTGGTTTGACATGATGTGTTACTTTTAAAATAATGCTAGGTTATCATATGTATACTTTTAAATGGCTGTATATTGTTTCAATTGTTGTCTCTAAAATCTCAGTCAGTAAGGTAATCATTGTGCAATTTTTAGTCATCTCTTCTTTAACAGGATTATATGTAACACTTGACATTTCCTATCCTCTGGGATTAATTTCTTCCATGATTTTTGGCAAACTGTTTTGCAGTATTACCAGTAGTTCTACAAGGAGCCTGGAGTACAGAACACCATGCACAAATCCTTCCAGTTAGTATTTATTACTTTAGGTGGGAGTTTTATCATAAATGAGATTTACTCTAGAAAATGGCTTTTCTGCAAGATAAAATGAAGATGACATTTAACAAGGTGTTTGCTGGGAAAGGCTTCAGTTTAAGAATAGAGATTTTTCCAAATGCTTACCTGTAAGTCAGTTGATTGGAACTTGAAACACAAAGAAAATTTATTATTGGTATAGGGGTCTTTAAAAGGAGCTGCGAAACCTTTTTTCAGCATTTTCCAAAATATGTTCCTTCAAGGGTTAGTTTCATTGAAAGGCTGTATTTTGTGACCAAAACCAAAAATGATTCAGTGTACAAACACATTTGGGAAACAATAAGCTAACCCAAATTCAACAAGACTTTCAAACCCTGTAGTATGCTAATGTGCACTTAATGCTCTCCATGAGAGGGATAAAATGTACAGTTTCTCAATCTCATTTAACCACACAATCTCTTCTTTTCACAAAGATCCTCTTTCAGAATTAGTGACCTGAAGAACATATTTAGGGAAATGCTGGTTTACTGACACCATATTGTGATTTGAGAGCTAACACTAGCCACTCTAAATTTTACCTAGCTGCCATTTATTACATTTTCTTTTTCTGTAGAGGAAAATGCTCCCAGCCAGGGATCTGGCCTGCAATCCAGGCATGTGCCCTGGCTGGGAATCAAACCAGTGACCTTTTAGTCTGCAGTACGATGCCCAACCAACTGAGCCACACCACTCAGGGATCCTTTCTTTTTGCCTTACAACTTTATTCTATGTTCTAGGCACTTGAATTATAATTAATAGCATCACTTGAAACATTTGATGTCAACTAGGGATGAGGGGTCCCTTCCTGTCCCAGGGATTGTCATAACTAGGTTTTGTATTATAGAGCAGGGTTGGTAGACACAATCTTATACTACTGCTGCCCAGAGAATATGCTAAGTATGCTAAGTATGAATACAAACAGGTCTATCTGCCAGGGCAATAAATTCCTAGATTCGCTGAGTAAAAACAAAATGGCAATTGGCCCTGTATCATACAAGGGTTCTTTGATTTTCTAGTTATATTTGCCTGTTTCTATATTCAATTTGTCTGCAGTTTATACTTCCTAAATTAGCTAGGGTTTCTCAAGAGTAATTCCATTTTGGACTGAATCATTTTTTATTGTTGGGAGCTGTCCTGTGCATTGTAGAATTTTTTAATGACATCCTGGGCTTTCTACCCACCAGATGCCAGTCGCACCTCCACCCCCAGTTATGACAACTACAGAGATCCTCAGAAATTGCCAAATGTGCTCTGGAGGGTGGGCAATATTAGCTTCTGTTGAAAACCACTGAGTCAGATTATTCAGATTCTTGGCTTTTCCATTTTGCCTTTAAGGGAAGCACTGTTTCACCTAGTTCGTATCTTCCTGTTGATTAATTTATTTGAAAAGTTTCATTTTTATCCTCTGATAGCTGCATCAGCTTTGCTGATTTGGTTTCCCAATCTTTCCACTTTGTTCACATATAATACTGTAATAAAACTTTTAATAAAGTTGTTTTTTCTTAATCTTACTGCTTATCTATTACCTAATATTATCCCCCGCTCTTTTTTTTTTTTTTCCAGGGTGATCTTTTCTTGCCAGGTTTCATTTCTTTGAGAGACTCTTTTTTATTTCTATTACATATTATCCTCTCTCCCCCTATCTCTTTTTAGCAACTAATCTTAAACTTTAACAATGTGTGAAGTCTGAATTGTTTTCAGAATTCTGATGCTATAACATTATAACAAAGGTTATAACAAGGCCTTTCAGCCCAGCATATGAACTAGTAATTTCCATAATAGAACTAAAAAAAAAACTTGTATCAAGGCAGTTTCTAGTGTTATTAGCTGCTTGAATGCTTTTACTTCTACTTTTCAAAACCAAATCAAAGAAAGGAACAAACTCAATTCATATTTATTTTAATGGATATGATTTGAATGGCTAGTTATTGGATAGGTAGAGGGACCAACCAAGGGGATACTTCTAGACGTTTGTCCTTTATTAAGCTCCTCCATAGGAGGGGAAAAAGTGTTAATTTGATCCAGCAGCATTTGATAATCTTTTAAATATTTTTATTTACAAGCAGCAGCGCTTTATTATGGCATTTAGGCACAATTTCTTGAGTACTTTCTATAAGGCAAGAACAGTGCTAAGTATTTGACATACGTTATATCTTGTTTAACCCTTATAAAACACTATGACTATATTGCCATCCCATTTTACAGATAAGGAAACAAAAACAAAATGAGGTTAAGGCGCAAGTTCAAGGTCAAGTATTTATTAAAGGCCAAGTTGTTACACCAAATTCAGGTCTATAAGACCTCAAAACTCATGCTCTGCTATTTCTATCAGTAAAATTACACAAATTAAGAGTGCTTTCCCTAGGTGATTACTCTAGTTTTTACACTAGGAACAAGCTATTTTCTATTTCTATGCCAAAATATTGCTGAACTACTTTTCCATCAAATACATGATCTCTTATCATCATCAACTTAAATGTTCAAAATTGTTTTGTGAAGCTAACACAGACTCTTTATGAAATTTATTAAATAAATCAAAAAGAATAGAATTCCTATAAGTATAGTACACATCTCATACTTCTGCATTTATGGGTTACTAATTTATATTTCTCTGATTAGTTCTACTTTGGAAATGATATATTCTACTTGAACACAGAAAATTTCTGAGGTTAGAATCACATTTTCTTTTTTCTCCAGCATAACTGATAAATGACAGCTGAACTTTTACCTGATAAGGAGCACAATTATATTAAAAAATCACAGGAAAGAGAGCAGGCTTGTATTCAGATAATTAAGTGTGAATGTATTATGTATTCTTGATACTTTAAGAAATGTTTCAAGTGATGCTATTAATTATAATTCAACTGCCTAGAACATAGAATAAAGTTGTAAGGCAAAAAGAAAGGAGCCCTGAGTGGTGTGGCTCAATTGGTTGGGCATCGTACTGCAGACTAAAAGGTCACTGGTTTGATTCCCAGCCAGGGCACATGCCTGGATTGCAGGCCAGATCCCTGGCTGGGAGCGGAAGGCAACCCAATTGATGTTTGTCTTACACATCAATGTTTCTGTTCCTCTCTTTCTTCCTCCCCACCCTCTTCTCTAAAAATAGAGAAATAAAATCTTTTTTTAATAAGAAAGATGTTAAAGTATGATAATATCATCTGGAGCCTATAGACAAATCACCTCACATTGATAAAATTCAGTTTACAGTGTAATTGTCCATAGCCCCTTCATCTGTTGCTGTAAATAATTCCAAGCCATTTGCTATTCATGTGAAAAGGAACATAGTACATAATTTCTGAGTGGAAAATATTCAGGTATCATATTATACAAATTAATTTTTCTCAGTGCATAATGTGAACAAATAACATTTATAAGGACCATTTCTAAAATGCTGGCTTTCTGCCCTGGCTGGGTAGCTCAATTGGTCAGAGCATCATCCTGATGCATCAAGGTCTCCAGTCAGGGCACATACAAGAATCAACCAATAAACGCATAAATAAGTGGAATGACAAATTGGTGTTTCTATCTCTCTCTCCTTCTTACTTTCTTCCTCTTTTTCTAAAATCAATCAATAAAAAATAAAAATATAAAATGCTGGTTTTGCCTGTATTCACGTGCTTTTTGTGCGGTCTTTGCACTTCAATAATTCAGAAAAGGTCTGCTGGGTTCCTTCAAACCGGTACTATTCTGTGATATTATTGTAAAAATATGTTTTCTTATTATTCTTATAAAATATGACTACTCATGGCCGCCAAGGAACTCGGCCAACTCTGTCTACCTTTCAGGAGGTTTTTATGCATAGCAATATGCGATGATGGAATAGCTGGGGCAAGGAGTGCCTGGAAATGAAAAGGGAAAGCTGATGGCAAATATTACCACACTGCAAAGTTGCCAAGCAACTGATCTCATCTAATTTGAACCTTTGCCTTTGAAACCTGAGCAGATGAGCCCAAATAGTTAAAGTGATTTAATGCTATCATCCTCCCTTTTATTGTCACATTAAAACTTTTTTTATTGAACTGTTTCTTTATCCCATCTTATTTTTCAAAGAATTTAAAATGGCTGATAGAGGATGATGATTATTTACATTTGGAGATCTGTAAGTTTATTTTTCCAGTTTTACTGAGTTATAATTGACAAATACAAACATATATATTTAAGGTATACAGTGTGATGATTTGATATATGTATCCATTGCGAAATGATCCCCACAATCCAGCTATTTTACATATTCATCACCTCATATTTATCCTCTTTTCTGTTGTGAGGACAGTTAAGATCTATACGCCTAGTAACATTAAAGTTTTTATGTAATAATAACAATAGCAAAAATAAATACATAGTGCATACTGGGTACTTTGTAGACAATTTATAATGGTGCTACATTAAACTCTCACCAAAAGTCCATGAGGCAGATAGGATTACTGCTCATAGCTGATGCAACAGCCAATGCTAATAACAACTAATCTAGGTTGCCTCCCCTACCATATTTGTTTCCACAAATTATTCTTCTCTTCCTTTTTGAGAAAGGAAAGTCTGTTTTATGCTCTCTGATTTAAAAGGGAAATAACACATTGCTGCTAATTTTACTTCTCAGTTTAGCCATCTTTTCCTAAGGTCTGCCTACGTAGATGCATATTTATTATACTGCCAGTAAATACCAAACAACATACACAAGAACATACAAAAGCAAGATCTAGTTATTTTTGCTTGAAGTCAAATGTTTGAATTTAGAAAGAGTAATACAGTGTTTGGAAATTGTCTTTCTGCAATTTAGTAAATTATTTTCATCACATTTAGTTAGCAAGGACCACTGGTAGAATCGACAAATATCCATGGGTACTTAATCCCAACTCTACCACTTACTAGTTAGGTAGTTATTATCTAACCCATCTGTGAAGTACAGGTTCCATTCATTTCTGCCTCTTAGGGTTGTTGTAAAGATCAAATGGGTTCATGCCTTTTAAAAGCTTACAATAGTTCCTGGTGTACAGAAAAGCTCAGCAGGTATTATTACCACCTTTCTATAAAGGCCATCCACTGTCTATCGATATTGTACTTATCTAATAGTGTAGGACCAAAAACTGTTCTTTTAACTCATTCTTAGCAATAACTAGTGGGTCCATGATATAAAATGGACCCACTATACAGGTTTAAACTATATAGGGGTAGGCAAAAGTTGGTTTACAGTTGTGAGTACGTAAAATGCAGTTTATTCTTGTATTATTTATTAATTATTGTATTTTCCATACGAACAACTGTAAACCTACTTTTGCTCAACCTTGTACTTTCCATTTAAAATACATTTTAAAACTCATAATTAGGACAGTTTCAAGTATTTTTCTTTTCATCTGTTTCTTTGTCACTTTGTCTAATAACAAAGCTTCCCTAAATATTTTTACCTTATATACTTACTTTAAAATGTGAGCATACTAAGAGACTATAATAAGTATATACATATTGAACCAAAAGCACATATTAGGTACTATGTTGTGTTTTTCCTTTGCTTCTCAAAATCCTATCTAGACTCTTATAATCTTAACTCTAAACCTCTTTAAGAAATATGGAAAGTTAACACTAGTGAGAGTAATGATAACTAAGTTCACATACTTCATGATAAGACTATGACTAAGAACTAAGTTGAACATTGTCAGCCTAAAGGACTTATACATTGTACTTTCAGGTATCATGTAAGTATTAACAAGTTAAATTACTGTCACTTCCAGGAAATATCAATTGTGAACCTTTTTATACTCAAGGTTTGTTCTGCAATATATTTCAGCAGGATCATGTGTTTTCATTTTCATTATTTTTAAATCTAAGAGAACATTCTCACACTTGGGGGCCCATGTTAATGGGTTCAAGAAGTTGTCACCAATTATTGCTTATGAAAGTCTGAAGTTGTTTGTATTGGGGACTTTAGTGTCCAGGCTGAGATTTATATCAACTCTTGGATATCAGACCTAGGTTTGAGAAAATGCCAGTATTTTGTGGGAATAGCTAGCATTTAGAAACCCTGAATGATGCTTATTCATACTTTAAAACTAGCATAAGTGTTCCTTTCATTTATGTGATTAAGGAGAGAGACTCCAGGACTTCAGCTTCTGGGCTACTATAGAAGTTTGTTTGCACATTCCTACTTACCTAAAGTGATTATTATGTATCTCTATTGTTTTCTTCCTGCTGGGTCATGATTGCCTTTTTAGGGGAGATTTATGTTTTATTCACCTTTGCATCCCCAGTGCTGGGCTGGCTTTTATGTACACAACAAATATTAGCTGAATGAACAAATAAGCTAATCTTTGGAAAAATTATGGCCCTAATTCATGTTTGTGACAGGTAGGTTTTAGTACTTAAGATCTGATTGTTTAAGAGGCAAATACATTAAACTGCTAGTGACCCAGAACGACCTTCAGGCTGTGCCAGGGAATGTCTACTGAACTATCTATAAATACCTCTATTGAAAGTTAAGAGTATATTTCAGGTTCAACAGTTAAAAAAATAAAGTTTAGGATCAAAAGTAAAAGAACATATTTTTTACTTCTTTATCCCTCTTTCAAGCATATATACATTTATTTTTGCCTAAGTTGTTTGGAATATATATGAAATATCTGTAGGATATCTGTTTTTTCTAAAGTTTAATAGTATTCTATTGTATTGGGAGAAATATGGTTGTTCAAACTGTAGTCCAAAGGGAGTAATATATTTTTTATAAAGCTATCAGTAATCAACTTTATCTGGTGACTGCAATTTCCTCTTAAACTTATCTTAACACAAGTAGAAAATAGTCAGAAAATTCTGAGACATAATAAAAGAAGAGTTGATGTATATTAGTGACTATCTAATAATAAGTCTTCAATAAGTACTCGTGAAATGAATGAGTAAAATCAAACATCTTATGTGATGGGGCAGGGGTAGGGTTAATAAAGATGGTAGGCTTCTATACAGCCAAGGTTTAAAATATAGTAGGGGGAAACAGCAAAGCTGCAAATACATTCAAATGATGACAGTACAAAACAAGTGCCTCCAGAGTAGTATAATTGAGAAGCTATGCTATAAAATACCATTGCTTATTCTTACGATAAGAAAAGCTCATGCAGATAGAATAACACAAAGGAAGGTAAGCATGGTTCCTATTCTTCAGAATCAGTTTGAGCAAATCCTTTCATACATAATTATTACTGAAGAGCTGTAAGGAAATAAGGCAGGTGTACTAAGGTAAGTGATGACCAATCTTCTGGGACCACAGGACGAAGGCATTTGTCCATGGTGGATAAATAAGTGGGACAGGTGGAAAGAGAAAGTTATAATAACTTTCCTTCTGTTCAGCTCCCACTCATCAAGTCTAGACTAATTAGCAAGGATTATGTCCTTCCCCAAGTATATGTTCCTCACCAAAAATAATTAGTTTGAAAACTGGAAAGGGAGTAGCACAGACTTCCAATTAAATCTATTCATTCTTGTAATAGGACAAGAGGCTTTATTTACTACTTTAAGCAACTTTCTCTGCCAATATTTCAGATAACTATATCAATTTTAAGTGTTTGTAGGTTACTTCCTTGATTATGCAGGCCAAAAAAGAATGCAAAGCTAAAATAAAACAAAACTCTAGGGACATGGTCACTCTAGGCTTATCTTAACTTTAAATACAGTATGTTCTCCCTATTTAAAATACACTTCTACTCAAGTTTTGCAGCTTCTTATAAAATACAAATATCTAGATGAGATTTTCCCCCAGAAAAGTCTATCTAAAGATATTTTTAATCCCAGAGGAGTAAGAAGACAATTCTATTTTCAATAAGCTATGTTAACATGTTTTCATTTTTAAAAAAGGGAAAGAAGCCCTTGAATTATTTCAATTTGTCAACATCTGACATACAAAAATTACATGTGATTCAGAAAGGTTTCCAAATATCATTAGTGAGCTAAAATGCTACCTACTATACTTGCTTATCTTTGGAAAACTTAGAATAATTTTAATTGCATGCCTTGCATTGTTGAGAATTAATTTACAAGCACATGTCACACATCAATTATAAAATAACAAAGCTATGGAGTCTTTTTATAACTCAAAAGCCTATGAAAAGAATTCGAGATTCCCATTCCACATTCCAGACATATGTTCTTAGGTCACCTTAAGAACCCTTACCATAAGTCGGGGTGCTTTCTCGTCTTCCTTGACTACTTGATCTTCCTTTTTCATATTCATAGCAATACAAGACAGTATCTTCCTCGACAATATTAAACCTCTTTCGATATTCCTGATCCAGAAATGAATTTGGTGATTCAGATCCCTTATGAACAGGCTTGCCCACCATATGTCCTCTGAGGTCTTCACAAGGAAGGTTTCCTTTTTCATCCCTAAAGAAAGGGCGAAGAAAGATGGAGGGAAGTGTGAGGGTGGTAAAATGGCTGAGAGGGTCTAAAATAGTAACAATATCCTTTCCAAACAATGTATCTCCTCATCTTTCCAAACTTTGAAGCCAATAGAGCAATTTTAACTATTCCTATTTTGTAGGAAAAAAGATGCAGAGGCTCAGAGACATTGAATGAACTGCCTAAAGGCTACACAGTTAGATATGGGTAATGGATCTTTTAACTTCTGCTGTAGTCCATTTTCAATGCACTATTCATATAGAGAAAATCACCTAAGCACAAAATTGCTTTTAGTGTTCAACACAGTAGGTAAATATTAACGATCTAACTTTCTTTTGCCAGTTTACCGAATTGAATTCATGGCAATATTTGCACTGCTTAAAAATAAACATGTGCTTAAGAACTAACACCTCTGTTAAGACACTGTGGCCTTAAAAACCAAATGAGTTCTACATAAACTTACATTGCAAGAATGCCAAACAGCTTTCTAATTTAAAATATACCTTAATGAAAAGAATTACTCTCAGTATTTAAAACCCATGTAACTCTTTTAATAGTAAAAATGTGTACATTCACAGAATTCATTTCAAATAGATATATCAAAATTTCATTACATATGAGCAACATTTCTACAGGAGAGAGTGGAAAAACCTGGTAAAATAAGGAGTTTAAGAATGGTATTTAAGATGGTAGCAGGTTATTAACCAATGTTACCCCAATAAATTTAATGAAAAAAGCTAGGTATAAAGCAATGTTTATGCTATGCCCTTTTCTTTTTGTAAGAAAGTTGAAGGGGGAATATTAATGTGAATATACAGTTTTGCTTGTATTTTCAAGAGCAAATAATGGGTAGATAAAGCAATACTAATAAAAACTGGTGGGGGAGCTAAGGGGGAAATGTGGATGGGGCAAGGATCAAAACATTTGCTTTAATGTGTCTTTTTATATAGTTTAGAATTAGAAAGCATGTAAATGTTTTACATAATTGAAATTCTATAAAAAAGAAAAGATGATGTAAAGTTGATTTTTCTCTTCTATAGAATTCTAAAAAGAAAGTTCTCTAGTAAGTTATAGGATCCATAAAATGTAGTCACATATGGTATTCCTCTCCCAGCCCAAGTGATTGGGTCCATGAGTGGTATTTTGGTAGAAATATTTCATTTAGGATTTATAATATTGAACTTTATGTTTCACTGACTAGCTATAAAAATTGTTTTTTTAAAAAAGAAAGGCTTGTTTTTTAGAATAGGACTATGATTGTAAATGAAATGTTTCTTTCCTTGTGGGTCATTAATTTTATATCTTCCTAATTCTTAACTGTTTCCAGTTTTATACTAAAGAGTACCCTGAATACTATCAATGCAGATAAAATTTAAATTTATGCCAAGTGTCAAGACTTGAAATCTTAAATCAACAGAGTAAGTTCAATTATAATAATACAGATAAAAATAACATTTTTAATCAATATTTTGCACCTTATAAGATGGTGATAAGCTTATAAGTTGAATGTCAATTAAAAAATATGAGTTTCAGTTCAGTAAAATATTATGCTTCTACGCTATAGTATACTATACTTCTATATCTATAAGCAAAATGCCTAGATCAGGTTTATCCAAAAGAAGGGGACTATATTCCTAGTGTTTGAAATATGTAGAAAATAGTAATATTCTCAAGACTTACTGAATTGGCAAGTTTTCTTATGTATTTAACACAGCATAAGGTGAACTGGCCATTTACACTGTCATTCACTCTCTTAATTTTAAAAATGAAGTACTGCTTATTATCAAATTGTAACTATATAGTTTAGTTCTTAGGTAACATAAAGAAAGTAAATATAAAATCGAAGCAAAATTTTATTTTCAGCTACCTAAAATTTTTTTTCTGCACAAATTGCCTGTTATTTTTGTTATTGTTAGTCCTCTATCAAAAGAAATTGACATAGCAATTAGCTTAGAAATCGCCCTAACGAACTAACTCATGGTGCTGGAAGAAGGTTATACCTTTTTTATGAATGAATAGATTTCTCTATCAGGCCTGAGACATAACTGTTAATGCAGCTTGAGATCAGAGGCTGATTCAACTCTGGTTAATTCACCATGTTCTATTTATATGGGTACCCACTGCGGCAAAAAATTGGAAGGGCTGGTATTACTTTATAATGATATGAAAGAGGAGCCTTATACCAATGAGGCTGGTAGCACAGTGGAGTGAGTGCTGGCCTGTGAACAAAAGTGTCACTGGTTCCATTCCCAGTCAGGGCACATGCCTGGGTTGCAGGCAGGTTCCCAGTTGGCGGCACGTGAGAGGCAATGGCACATTGATGTTTTTCTCCCTCTCTTTCTCCTTCCCTTCCCCTCTCTCTAAAAATAACAAATAAAATCTTTTTTTTAAAGGTTTTATTTAATTTTTAGAGAGAGAGGTAGGGAGAGAGGCAGAGAGGGAGAGAAACATCACTGTATGGTTGCCTTTCACCTGCCTCCAGCTAGGGATCCAGCTGGAGACCTGGCTTGCAACCTGGTTATGTGCCCTGGCTGGGGAATCGAACCAGCGACCTTTGGGTTCACAGGCCAGCGCCTTATCCACTGTGCCACCAGCCAGGGCAAAATCTATTTATTTTTTTTTAAAGAAAGGTATAAATGAAAAACACAATGCAGAAAAAATGAATTGATACGTGTATTGCATATATAAATGTGTGTGTCTGTGCGTGTTGGGGGCTCACAGATTGAGCCTCTGAATAACTCAATGTATTAATTCATTTTTCTAGAAAAATAAAAAGCTTTTGCTTAAAGTTATCTTTCTATACATGTATATAATAAATCTATATATTTTTTGCTCTAAAAGGGATTTAATAGAACAACTAGAAAGTCAGAGTACTGCTTTGGTTGGTGGACTTTATATTTAATAGCTCATTGTAAAATTCATTAAGAGAAATCAGTGCTTGAACTTCACAATTGTGCAAAGGCCTATAAATTCTTGATTTTCATTTTAGAAAATAAATCTGATTAAGCATAAAAATGCACCAAAGAGTATGACAATGAAACTCTATATAATCATAACACATATAATAAAAATTGAAAAAGTTATTGATATAATGAGTATTTCTCTTTTAAAGATAACCACTTTTGCAATCACATTTTTTTCTGGAATTAATGTATTCAAATAACCACATGAAAAAATTCTACCTAATTTGACAACTAGGCCTACCATTTTAAGTTTTTTTTTTGTTTTAAGATGATCAAGTTTTTGATTATTCAAATCAACACTAAAATGCCTATCCTACACAAAAATTTTAATATAGAATAAAATGTTCTAATGAATTATATGAGGTGAACCACATTCATAATCAAAATGCAAAAATGAAAAAGTGCCAAGGTTGTAGCTATAAAAAGAATGTCAACTGCAAAAACTTTTATGACTAACTTCAAATCACTCCAGAAATTGCAGATAATTTATACAGGTGGTGGTACAAAGCTACTTTAATGCATGGATTGTTCTGACTATGCTATATAAAATGACTGTATGACTGGGTAACTAATAGTTTGATTTAAAATATATTTAGAACATTCTGTTAAATTATATACTAGACTATAAATCAATTAATGTGAGATAATGTACTTATGAATTTTACTGAAAAGTATGGAGCTTTCAAAAATAATGACAAAACAAGTATCATTATGTTGATATTTTAATCTCTTATAGTCTCTAGTTTTTTTCAATAGCATGTTTAAGTTTTTTATTGATCTCAGTACACTTCTTTAATCATATTTATACCACATTCAGAAGAGAGAACTGGATCATTTTATTCTTGTCTTCTTAACTGTATTTTGAATACTTTCTGTCTAGGAAACATGTTCTTTTAAACAAATTCCTCCCTAGCCAAGAGAAAAAGAAAGAACATTTAAAAACTGCAGATTTGATTTAAAACTTTTTGATGTTTATTTGTACATGTAGCCCTTTGCATATGCCCTCTTAGTCATTTTCAGTAACATAAAAATCTTTTCTATTTGAAACACACATACTTTTTATCATTTCTCATGCAAGGGCATTCAGAAAGCCTGACGCTATATTAATAGAATTAAAATGCATTTTATGTTTGACTATGGTATCAGATAGAGTTTTACATCTAATTCTAAATTTAACATAAGACTGCAAATTATATATTAGAAATATTTGTGAGATGTCAGCATAATAAATTGTATCTTATCATAAACTACTTCACTTCCCTACAGTTACATTTAATTCTCAGGAATATGAAGTTAACTGTTTATAAAGCTGTCAGTACTTTTATTACTAAATGAAAACACAGTATTTGCAGATATGCCATGTTGTGATGTAGCTTTTATATCATAAAATGTCAGTACCACCATATCTTATAGAATGAACTATTAGGTGTACTAAAAATATTAAAAATTAATAAAAGCAAGGTCTTTTAGTTCCTCTTTTTAAATTTAATTTTATTGTTCTTACATTACATCCATTCCCTTTTTCCTCCCTTCTGTCCCCTTCCCCACTCACCCACATCCCCTCAAAGTCAATCTCACTTGTTGTCCATGTCCACAGTAGTTCTTTTATATACCAAAGACATTTGATATTAACTGTGGCTTGAAAACAAGACACCTCATACTATTGCTTTTGAATGATTGCACAAATAACTTCAAAACTGAATCAAATTCTTTGTGATTGGTATTAATTATCCCCCACTAGTACTGGTCCTTTTCCATAATTTTTGTATTCCAGAAGGTTGGATACCAGAAGGCTTCTGGACAGAATGCGTTACAACACCAAGTTCTATTCTTCCACATCTGCCAGGAATTTCAAGCAGGAATGTGGATATGAAATGGGGATACAGCCTTGAGAAATCTAGGGCACAGACCTTAAAGGCAAGTCATTTTCTTGCAAACTCTCTACTTTCTTATAGAAACATTGATGAACTAAATCAAGTGAAAATTGTAGACAGAGAAGTATCAGGAGGAAAAACACTCTCATTATCACTCAAAAACCCCCTCCCTCATTACATACATTAAAAAAGTTATAGAAGTTACTTACAACTTCCTCTTCTAGAAAAAAATGTAGGAGATTCCTCAAAGCAACCTGAGATTTCCAGGGGCTTCTTCACCAAAGAGCCTCACTTATTAAAATAATCCTAGCTGTTATTTTATAGTACTTTTCTATATTTTCCTATTCTAGGGATGTTTATAAGATATTTAATCATAGTGTTTAATATATATTAATTAGTTATTAAACAAAGTACATTCTCTACAATGCCATGGTTTTCCAGAATGTGTTCAGAATTTCCACCTGAGAAACTACATTCCTTGAGAATTTACTTCAGGTGACATGCAGTTAGGTTAGTCTTCAGATAGCAGTGGACTAGAGTAACAAGATAGTGAGTTTTATACCTGGGAATATATGGTTCTGCAGGAGGAGGGGGAATGTAGAGTTCCTGGAGAGCAGAACTGTCTCTTTTGGTGGGTGTACTGATGGTGCTGGAAGGCGTGGCAACGCTGCTTGTGGGACTTCTAGGTATAAGAGGCTGGTTAAAATGAAAAAGAAAATACATACGCACACAAACAACACACAAAACAACAACAACAACAACGACACATAGTTATCATTTTAAAGTGATCTATTTCTGCAAAGTTTGTGAGCTTGGCTGAAATCAAGAAGCATGTTATATGCCACACAAATTTTCCTTTGACTCTTCAAGAGTCTTCCACTTGTTCTTGACTCACCTTATGATATGGTTTAACCACATAAAAGCTATTTACATAATACCACGAAGTGCTTCATAATGGGAAGATATGTCTCATCATCAGAAACTTAAATTAAATTTGCTTTGTTAGAATCCCACCTTTGAAAGATAGTAAAGAGTTACTTTCAAAAGAATTAGCTCTTTCACATCCTGACTGCTATACAAGAAAGATGCTTCAGATGTTTTCCCCTGAAAGATACACCATACTCCTAAGTTAGCAGAATGTCACATATTCTTAGAAAAGGTTGCACAAAAATGGAGCATGAAAGGCCAATAACAAGATGGTACTTTTTAGAAAAAATCTGTTTTGGTATATAAACACAACTATCTACTCAAAGTCACTTTATGGTACATCTTCAAAAGTATGGTAATTAGTGTAACATAATCATTTCACCTTTCATTGGCACACACATTATCATTGTTTAAAATAATCTTTAGTTGCATGTTATAGATCTCATTTTCATTTTCATGCCTGTATTTAAGTATTAAATAAGTGCTTTTAAAAATTAAAATGATGTATATTCTAAATTGAGTAATACATCAGGATGTATTAACTTAAGTGCACTCCCAAATCTGAGCTTAACAGTGTTTTCAAAGTGATCTTCTGGTTCAAGAAATTATCCCAAAGTGAAACTATAATTCACAAATTTTCATGTTTATCTTAAAGGTCTTACTGATTAACTAAATATAAACAATACTAAAACTAAGCATTTTAGTGCAATTGCAAACACAAAAATAATGATCACAAAATGATCTATACCTTCAAGTGACAAGATGTTGTCATTTTAGCCAGTATGGGAAAAATTTGAGTATAACTATATAGACCCACAGTTCTATTATTTTAACAATTGTTGAACACTCAAAAATGGCAATTACAATTATTTTATATTGACAATACTTTTGAACAAGTAAACAAAATATGTTAAAAAACAAGCATAAATACAATGCACAATGTAGGTCACTGGGGTAGGCTACATAGTTTATGATTTAGTGCAATTTTTACCTTTCCTGTTACACAGCCCACCTTAATAGCCTGAAATCACACACCCTGCCAAAATGATAGATAACCTTAATCTATGTGAATGTAAATCAAAGAGAGAAGGGAAAATAATAGATAATTTATTTTGGGACTCTATAATATTCTAGCTCATATGATGCAAAAAAAAAGTCAGAACCTATGTATGTAAAGAAAGTTTGAGATTTTATGAAAATATACAATAAGGACTATTATATTTAACTAGGCTGACTTTGGGGTAGTGTCCAGTACGTCTTTTAGAAATAAAGATCTTGGCAATGGGAAATCCTGAGATTATATAGGTAATAAGGATTCACCTATATGAATGAACACCATGAAGCCTGAGGAAATAAAGAATTGTATTCTAGGGATATATTACATGCCTCTACAACAAATCTTTGAATGATGGGTTCTTTAGAACAAGTATTCAGACTTACTATATATGTATAGTCATTGTGATGTGACTCTGTTTATAACTGTTTTCCTCTCTGTCAGAATATTTGTATTAAATATAGATGACAAATAGTAAGTCAGATCAAAATTTCATCATTATAGAAATGTAAAGAAACATTCATTATAATACTTTCCAAAACTTGCTAACAGATGTACTGTAAGAGAAAAATGTATATTCATTTTTCTAAATTCATTTTTCTAGAGCTTTCTAAATGCTCTAATACCTCTCTCAGTTAAAAATATCCTAATTCTACCAGTGAACTTAAGAAAAAAGTGCTAAATATATAAGCACTAGAAAAAATAATGTAATTTAAAATTTTATTCTTTCTCCTTTAGGGTCAGTATTTCTATTTTGAAGACTTTGCTCCTTTTATTTTATCATCTATAGAACTAATGATATATTTTTGATTACTTGTCCTTGGTCTCCCCAAACAAAGAGGGAGAAAGGAGGGGAAAAGGAGAAGTATGAGTCAATGATTACACCCCTGACATGTAACGTAAGGATTAACAGAGTATTTTAATCTACCTGAACTATTACCAGGATTGTCTACATAGGATACTTACGCATTTCCCCTTCCAGGAAATGTAAATGTTAGCCTTGTTAACTTCCTTCAAATTACTATTTTTCCTAGATTTTTATTTTCAGCAAGGAGTTGCTATTAATGTCACGGGTTGATGTGATTAGGTAAATTAGCAAATATGTAGAAGAAAAAGACTTAAATATATTTAAACAGATAACAGATTTGATTGTGTTAACGTGTTCAATTAATTGAAGTGGTTTAAAAAAACCCAACTGTCTCTTTCAGAGAAAAACGAAATTAGTCAATTCTGTTGTTTAAACTGGCTAATTATTTTATTAACTGGTTAAGTCATATAAAACATTTAAACTACTTTATCACACATACATCACCTGGCTAATCACCATGCCTTGTACCAAGTAAAATGCTTGGTAAATATTAAATATGTTCAGTATATTTGTTTACTAATTGTACTATTATGTCAAGCTAATCTAAGCTAAAAAGTAAACATTCTTCTTGAGAATCTCATTTTAAAATAGACATTAAGCAATAGAAAATAAGTAATGGTAAAGTACCAGCTTAATGGGAAAAATGAAAATTGTTACTTAGCCCAAAAGGAGGTCTTAGTAATAATCTGAAATTATACTCTGTTAAAAATTTTTCTAAGTTTGGACAAAAATCAAGAGTAGAAAATTAAATGACTAAAAGGATGAAAAAGGCATTTTAAAACATTAGAAAGAATGCAAAATTTGACTAATTCAAGTATGGCTAAATGATGCTATTAGATAAAATTAGGAAAAAATTCCTAGTTGTAACAAGTGGTATTAAAATTACATCTACCACCGATAACCATTTAAGTGAGTGAAAACCCACCTCGTGACAAATAGTTTCCCTCAAATAAAATAAGGGCATTTTCTCAGCATTCAATTCAAATTTTAACAGGCATATTCCTTAGTTTCAGAAAAAAATTCTAAATATGTTAAGTACAATAATGAAGAAGTGTAGGTTCTATCTGGGCAACATTTACTTTCAATCATTTGAAACATATAAGAAAAGCAGTTCCCATGGTACCATAAGGAATTTTCAATTTACAAAAAAAAGAAAAAAAGGTAGAAATAAAGGGTAATTTTTTTCTTGCCATTTTGATTCTTTTATATTGGTAAAATTCTGATGGGAAGAGAATTAACAACTGTCATCATCTAATGGATAAAATACAAAGGCTTTTAAAGACTATCTGTTACTGGAGTAAGCATGGGGTTTCAGTATAACTTGATCCACTGTGGTATGCAGTCAAGTTTGCCATGGATCCAGTTTTGCATTCTATCCACAGTGGTTTATTTCCAGGGAAGATTTTGTCCTAACATTTATTTTTCAGATCCAAATTGTCCTACTGACATAAAGCTCTCCTTCCATATTCAGTGGGGCTCCAACAAGGAAGATGAATTTGTATACATGTTGTTCCTCTTCTAAAACAAGCCTATGATGTATTTCTGGGGGCACTGGTATATGTCTTTTAAATAAAATGATCATACGCATCTCTTCAAATATACATTTACACCACTAGGTCAATTAATGGTAATTTACTATTATCAAAAGGACTCAGAAATCTACTAGGTAAAATGTATACATATTTTCATATTGTCAGTTTGAACTACGTATATACTTTCAAATTGTATCTCACAATATGATATGGCACAAATCTTCTGAATCATAAACAACAGTTTAGTAATAATATCCTACTTATCCAGATTAAACATCATCGCAAGATTGTGATTATTATAGAATAAACTTTTCAGCTTTTGTAAGATCTCCTCGTGTCCCCAATTCTATCACCTCTAAGGTAATTGAGCACATCTGGAAGATATCAATGTACCTCTGAAACCCATAAGGTCTTAAGGGCTATAGCAAAAGAACTTCTATACTAAAGAAACTACATTTGACATTGAGGTTTTACTTGAAAACAGTTTACATTTTAAGAACTTTGGCAAGCATATCTCAGTTTAGTTGTTTCTCTGTCTGGTGAGTGACCCCAATGTTCATAGAGCTAATAGAAAGTCATGATGAAACCAAAGACATAAAAACAGCTCCAACGTTAAAGATTAAGACAGTGCATTACATCGTTACCTCTAAAATTCTCTAATGCAAAGATCAGAAAGAACTTGATTTGCCTTCCTGAGGGGAAATACCCAATGAATTATGAATGATTCCATCATGTATAACACCTGGCCATTTATTTTATTCATCCTTAGGAATAAGCACAAACTCAAATGCATCACAATACCTCATTATTCTAGCAAAAAACATTCACACAACTCCTTACTCAGTTCAAACACATTTTTATTTTAATTCTCAATGCAAGTACCAGGATATTGTGTTATGTTAGCAACTGTCTTCTTAATCATCTAAATAAATGCTTTAGAGAAAATATATTCTGGTTTTTTGGGGGTAAGACATTGCATACAATTGTGTAAATGTCTCGACCATATAAAGAGTATTAGATTTAATTTGGAAAATTATTGGGCATGCTTTTCCCTGAATAAGTTTTTAAGTAGAAAATCATTTGAAAAGAGAAACACACGTATTCAAAATTCTCACTCCCATTTTCTCACAGCTTTTTCTAGAATACAAACTTATAAATACAAAAAGAGCCTTCTTTTAAACCATGTACTCTTCCCTTTCCTATCAGACTACCCAGAAAACATTTTTTTTCTAACCATGGATTTGATCAAGAAAATTATCTGTATATGTTAAAAATACAGACTTGTGTGCATAAAAATGCATAGTTACATAATATACAACTAAGAGAGACTTCAGAGTCACATGACAAAATGGCCTTTTCCACGGAATTATCACATTTTGCCCATGGTATTTGAGACTACTACTAGGATATTTATTTTTGTGCTCTCCAGTCTTATTACATAGCTAATGCTGCAACACTAAAACTATACTTCCAGTTATTTCAAATTATAGTTCAGCTCAATTTTTAAGATAATAACTAAAGAAAGAATGTGAAACTAAAGAATAAAACAAAACAATTTTTGTAGCTTGTGTTAACATTTTGCAAGCATTTGGCTGAAAACACAAGTGTGATTGAGATCTTTAATTATTTTTCTACACTGGTGAACGATTGCTTGCAGCTATTAATTTGAGCATGTAAAACACAGAATTGTTTCTGTCCAAGTCAGCACAATTACACTTTTAGTTTACATTTATTTTCTTCTCTAGTGTCCTAATAGTTATCTACCTCTTCAAAACATACTTTTAAAATGAAACTTTCATAAACATAAACTTTGTTAACTAATGGTTTTTACAGTCACCCCAATCATAACTTTGATAATAAAATAAATTTTATCATTGCTGATGCTTTTTGAGTTTTACAGAATGACTTTAACCATTCATATCTATATTTGAAATAAAGTCAACTAGTGTTCTTCAGTTATACCAGTTGATAGACAAAATCAACTGCTGTAATTATTTGCTTTTCAAGTTCGCTTTTTGCTCAAAGTTAAAAACCCTGTAAAAATGCTAAACAGTAACATTTTAAGTGAAAACACAAAAGCACACAAGAAACTATTACAAGGTGTAAGATTTATGGACTAGAATACAGTTTGATGTTATTTTACACAAAAATGTATTTAAGGAAACCTATACCAGTATGTTGAATTCCAGCATTGATTTTAGTGGTCATTTCTGAGATGTGTTCTCACCAAAAATGCTGAGGTTTTAATGTTTTAAAATATCGTTGATTCCCAGTGATAATTCCAATCAACATTATTGTCAGTGTCCAGCTATACATGCCCTTTAAGAAGAAAATTACACCACCCAGGGATATTTGTGACCTACACACACAAATTTAAAACCAACATAAAAAATGTACCTTGAGGTTGATCCATAGTTGTCTGAATTATTTTCAGTGAATTAGAAGAACTTGGTCATAAGCAATCACCCTGCTTACCAAAATCCAGGACATTAGTAGAGGGTGTTACTAAGGACAGGGTTTTAAAAACACCTCTTGAAAAACAGGGAATTCTTGGTTTGCTTTCTTAGAATAAAGATTCTATTGTAGGTAAAACATCTCTACTACTTGTAAATGGATGCAGATGACAACCAAATTCTATTCCAGATTAAATATGCTTGTCGTATCTGACTCAGGTATCTTGCAGTTCTATTGTAAAATGTTTGAGAAATCAAGAATTTAACAAAAGAACTGCCAAATTTCATGAAATGTACTAATGAAATTGCTCCGTGAGCATGAAACTGAATTGTATGCTTTTGTTTATTTGGCTATAATTCAATGAATGATTTTCCAAAGAAATTCCAAATCAAAATCATCACTATGGTTGATTAATAATAGAACTATCTTTAAAATTTTTTTTAGAAATAAAGCTTATTTCATTAAAACATGTGATATTTCTTAACCTTCTACCTTAGAGTGGATAAGATTATGTGTTATTTGTGTAGGTACAAATTATTTCCTTGTTACTTAAAAAAAATTAATCCTTAAATTAGAATACAGTTGTTTATTTTAAGATGCATATATTAGTGTCTACCTCAATGCTACAAAACTGTGCCATATTTTATATGAAAATGCTAGTAGGTAAATAAAACCTGGTATAGTAAATGAAAAAATGAACATACTGAGTTAGATAAATGCCACAAATTGTTTCTTTTTGTAATCTCAACTTTCAACATTCTTACTAGACTACTGGTATGCCCTATGAAAAAGAAATGATCTAATGTCTTATAATTCTTCAGGTTTGAACACCAAATATTTATATTTAGATGAGTTAATGGGTATTTTAACTTCAACATATCTGTACACACACCAGAAGCAAGACTACAATAAGAATGGTACGTGCGTTTGCACAGAGGATTAAGTTCTTTTTTCCACATCTGAGGTCCTTTCTTAGCCACTAGGAAAAATATGTGGCCTTATGCAAAGTCACAAAAGAATCCAAGACCCCCTGCAAGATTTTCATCCCACTATTTCTTTGAATTTTCACCCTCTGGAGGCAGACTATCTTCAATCTCCAGATCTTGGCACCCTCAAGGTTTTGTCCATTTTTGGTTGTACCAAAATCTACATTCTATAAAAATTCTGGCCACATAGTTTCCATAACACTTCTAGTGTCTTTGTATTTTGACACAGGCCAAAGCCTTAAAATCAAGAAAGAACTCTGATTATACAACTTCAGGTCTTTAAAACAGATTCCAGGGATATCTGGTGGTGCTGGTATAGGTTAGAGGACTTAACCATTGACCTTACTCCTAAGATCTTGTTTTTTTTTAAAGATTTTATTTATTATCTTTCAGAGAGAGAGGGGAAGGGAGAGAGGCAGAGATGGAGAGAGACATCAATGTGTGGTTGCCTTTCACCTGCCTCCAGCTAGGGACCTGGCTGGAGACCTGGTGGGCAACCTGGTTATGTTGCCCTGGCTGGAAATCGCACTAGCGACCTTTGGGTTCACAGGCTGGTGACTTATCCACTGTGCCACCAGCCAAGGCTTAAGATCTTGTTTTTTAACACCATTAGGAAGTGTTTAGTTGCAGTGTTACCCCAATAAATTCAATAGCATTTAAAAAATGAATACTGTTCCTTTTGCTCTCTAAAATGTCAACCTCTGAAGCAATTTTCAAAGAAGCTGAAAGCAGATCTCTTCCCCGTCCCCCAAGAATATTGTTTATCTATCTATAAGGGGTTGAGATTAGACAATACATTATTAGGTGAACTAAAATTAAGTTGAAATAAAAAATTTACAATAATGCCAATACATATAAGCACTTATATAAGTGCTGACTTTCTTTTATTTGATTTCAGCATTCTGAAAAAAATAAACCTGAAAATATACTCAGAATAACTGAATAGGCAATGAGGAGTAATTATAATTAGTGATCTGATGAGGTACATTTCTTGGCATTTGGGAATGGACCTAGAAACAGTGCCTTGAAAATCTATAATTATACTATAATTAAGAAATGGTGTAAGGTCATTAAAAAAATTTAAGTCTTTATTCCCCAGCTTTGAATACACATACCAAATATATGTATATGTAGCAGAAAAGAAATGATGGTCTTTCAATAATTTTAACATTTTATATAAAAGTGATTCTTAACTGGGTACTGCCATTACCTTAATTCTCCAGTTTGCATTTGTGCAGAAGGATCTAAAAGGGGACCAAATTATCAATTTATTTTCTAGAGATACTCTCTCAGAGTTCACCGATCAACAAGAAGCTAACGTCTTTTTGGCGTTCAATGTGAAATAGAAGAGACTAGAGAGAAAAAATTTAATTTATGCATATATTGATTGAGAAGAAAACTTAAAAGTTGAAAGTATGGCCTCTTCTTCAGGGCTCCCAACTCTCAAACTTTGAAGAAGGATCTTTAGGGAAGACATATCAATAGAAAACTACAGATTGGAACAACAAAGCAACTTATAATGCAGCAAGAAAATAAAATGATGTGATGGCAAAGTCGGATCTATTAATCTATGGGCTAATGAGTCAAACATTGAACTCTGAACTTTAATGACCACCAAAAATCTTTAATTATAAACATACTGCAAGTCAAATGTACTTGGACATAAAGTTTTACATATATTCTTTTGAAAATTAGAAAGTTTCACATTAAACATTTAAAGATCTTAATGTTAGAACATTTTATATGTTTTTGTTATTCATGTATAATGCGAATTTGAGACCAATAAATATTAAAGTTTTAAATAATTAGAAATCATTGTAATCTATGAGGCCGTTCATATATAATGGAGAATTTAGGATTTGGGGAACAAAAATCTAAGAGTGGTATAAGGGACTAATATAGAACTTAACAATTTACACAGCAGTGGCAACAATGGTATTTGTATATGCTGCTTTCCTTTTTAATCTGAATGGGCAGTGTTCTATTTCAATTGGCAATTTAAATTTAAAAAATTAGATGCCTTAAGAAAGGTAATAGTCTCCTATTTTAAAAATTCAGTTTTTACAAAGGACAAAATTTCTTCTATGATATATTTAAAGATTATATCTTGACTTAAATGGAAGAAAATGTATTGCTTCCTTGTCTTTCATTCATCAGAATTGTATATTTAATAACTTCCTAAATAACTCAGCTTCTTAATGAATATAATTTATCAACATCCAGAGTAGTATTTAGACTGATGTTTTATGGTGAAGAAAAATGCATAAGTTCTAATGCAACAATTTCTTAATTTTTTGCTACCCTAGAGAGTGGAAAAGGGGAAAATGATCAGTCAGGAGGAATGTAGTTGGTAATTTTAATTACTATCTAAAACTTTCTGTACCTACTGTTCATAAATAACTATCACTATTTTATGACCTTATTTAAAAGAATTCTATAAACTACCATCTAGTTTCTTTAAGGAGTGTATATGGGTATAACTTTCATATAAAAATTATATAAAAAAATGAAACCTCTCATTTTTATTTCTATTCATATTTTGGTTTGAAAATAGCTTGTGGTTTGTTTGGAATTATGTTTTAAAATGTTTGCAAATTAAGGCCGAGTTCTTCATTATTTGGGCTTTAGTTATAGAAACTTTCATATTTCATCACAATTAAGTCTATTAGCATAAGCTGTGAAGAAATCATTTCACAAACAAATTTTCAAAAGCATACAAGATTAATCCATATGCTGCTGAGATGAGGCACAAGAAAGAAGCATTACTGAGATAATCTATGGCTAAAATGATGGTGTATGACTTATGATTAAGCTTCATTACCTGCAGAGCAAGGGGCTTCCATCTCATATTTTTCAGTAAAGCTGGTGCTGAGGTAAGCATGCTCTGAGGTCGCTTTTTCAAAGTTAAGATAACACCACTCGGGTCCTCTCGTAGTGCATTCACCAAATTTTTCAACTGCCACCCCACCTGGTAACCAGCAAAATCATTACAATAAAATTGAGGTACAGTATTCAAAGATTTAATGTTTTCCCCCTTTAATTAGTAAAAAAAGAAAATCACATAATTGGTGTACCATCCTACCAATTTTCAGGAGATACATACTTAAGAAAGAAATTTTATCTTTGAGTTGATTAACATTTTATTGCATTAGAGTCCATATCACTATGAGATCAGCTAATGGACATTTACCACATCAAAACAGAGACTAAAATGGTATTCTAACAATGGAGTAATTTTGAATTTAAAGAAATTATGTCATCATTAATGCTGTGCAAAACCTAGATCCAAGCTCCATTCACAAACACAATTTTAAAATCCACATGCCTGAAAACAAGGATTTGGCAATGTCCTGAGCTTACAAACTACACATGCTTTCTCATCACCATCTTTCAGAGATATGTAGTACAAGTGTCTATAAATTAGACTGACATTACACTACCAATAGCTGGTACTGACACACCAAGGCAACACTGCTATAAGACAGAATAAACAAATGATATGGTAATTCTACTCCAATGCAGCAGCTACTGAAAATGTGTTTCAAATCACTCTATAAACTTAAAATATAATGTACTATATTTAATAAAGCTATTCTATTTGAATGTCGTCTCAAAACATATTGTATAATTAAACTGAAGTACTTGATAAATGTCTTGACACCTGGCTCAACTGTTATCACTTAAATTATTTCACTTATCATCTTTTTAATATTTTGAACACAGAATAATTTCGTTAATTTGATTTTAGGATGGACTAGTTATGCAGTTATCAGGTAATTGAAATTCTGGAACTATGCTTTAAAGAAACACATTCAAAATATCTATTATTTCAAGGACAAAAAACACATTTAACATTTAAAAGAAAGAAACCTTTATCACAACTCTAACAGATTTTTTTCCAGGATGTGTTATGTAAAACTTTATCCTTGATTACAAGGAGGATTTAGCAAACAGTCTTAACAGTGATCTAGTTTCTTGGTAGGCAGTCAAGTGAAAGGGAATGAGTGCTTTTGTCTGTTACTCATGTTTTTGCCTGGAAGACAATGCTCAAACTGGAAAGAATGACTACTTCACCAAAAGAAGCACAGACCCCCAGAGACTATGACAAAGTGCTCTTAACCACAGCCACTATAGAATAATGGGAGACTTTGGTTTATATAATAACTGAAATATGATTATAGCTGAACTGAATGATGGTGAAGAGAAAGAGAACAAAAAAGAAATGAGATGTTCTAATGTTTAAAACTTCAAGGTTTATCAGATATGAATCAAAATTATTATTAAGATACTTGTCTAATATGAGTAAGCTGCTGCCAATTTTTAAAAATAAAAAGTCACATTAATGCAGATCAACTAAAGTAATGGAATTGGTCAAATGCTTGCCATTATATATAAGTGGGATTATTATGTGCCCAAAAGTATATTAACATTGATTCCAATTACTCTGGTAGGTAAGTAGTGTCCCTACAGACACTTCTATGAGCAAAGAGTGAAAGTGAAGTGAATTCAAACCCAATTATTGATTTTGCTTTCCAAAAAAAATCTCTGAAGCAGATTTTGAGTTCCAGATTTGAAGGGAGAAAACATACTATTTATACAAAGAGTTTATGAACAACTTATTGATAACCACATTTTTATCATTTATTCAAATAATTGCTAACTATGTTAATGCAGTCAATGAGATGATATCTTTCAGCATACTTATTATTGTTTTTAAAATTAATTTTCCAGAGAAAGGGGAAAGGAGGGAGAAAGAGAGGGAGAGAAATACCAATGCTAAAGAGAAACATCAATCAGCTGCCTCTTGCACGCACCTCGACCAGGGATCGAACCCATAACCCAGGCATGTGCCCTAACCAGGAATGGATCCAATGACCTCTTGCTTTGTGGGATGACACCCAATCCCAATCGAGCTACACTGATCATGGCTCAGCATTCTTATTCTGGATGAATTATATATTGATTTCTATCCACCAATTTCTATCAGCTTATTCTATGATACAATCATTGTGACTAGTTAAAAAATTTAATGGCTAGATGGTATTTTCCTGTGTAATGTTCAGAGCAATTTGGTTTACTCTGTTCCTTCACACTTTTCTATGCTCCTTGTGATACACAATTCCAAAAAACAGAATTGTTTTTCTATAAGAATATGGAATTATTTTGGGGGTGAGAAAGTAATAATTTGGTTAATTTTAATTTTATAGTTGAATGTTAATGACAGAAAATTATATAATTATACTACTTTTTAATTAGCCTTCCCATTCTAAGATAGCATGAGCAATACTTTAAATAAAGTAAACAAATATATAAATATACTTAGGCTCCCAAATTCTACTTATACTAGTACCATAAGGAAATGATTGCATAAAAGCATAGAGATAAATGTGCTACATATGCGTTGCTATACTGTTTAAACCAATCAAGAATTGTAAATTATGTAAATGCCCATTAGTAAGGGTAATAAAAATTGTGTAGAAAACTTAAGTTCCAACATGGTAAATTTAAAGTTCACTTTTATAAAAAATCATATATAGAAAACATAGGGCATTAATATAGGGTTAATATCCAAAATATATAAAAAACTCATATGACTCAAATCCAAACATTCTAATTAAAAAATGGGCAAAGGACCTGAACTGACATCTCTCCCAAGAAGACAAACAAATGGCCAACAGATATATGAAAAGATGCTCACCTCCACTAACCATTAGGGAAATTAAAATCAAAGCTACAAGATACCACCTCACAACTGTTAGAAAGACCATTATCAACAAGACAGGTAATAACAAGTGTTGGAGATGTTGTGGAGAAAAAGGAACCCTTATTCACTGCTGGTGGGAATGTAAGCTTGTACCACCACTGTGGAAAACAATGTGAAGGGTCCTCAAAAATTAAGAACAGCATTACCATATGACCGAGCAAGCCCTTTCCTGGTTAACCACCCGAAAAACTCAAAAACATGTATTTGCAAAGACATGTGCACCCCTACATTCATTGCAGCACTATTCATGGTGGCCAAGGCATGAAGACAACCAAAGTGTCTTTGGATAGAGGAGTGGATAAAGATGTGTTACACATTCACAATGCAATACTTACTTAGCCATAAAAAAAGACAAAATACTGCCATTTGTGAAAACATGGATGGACCTTGAATATACTAATTGGAATGTCAGTCAGAAAAAGCTAATAACCATATGATTTCACTCATATGTGGGATATAAAACTGAAACTTATGGACACAGACAGCAGTGTGGAGGTTACAGAGGGAAGGGAGTTGTGGGTGGGGGATAGAGGGGACCTAATATATGTTGATGGAAGATGGCCTGACTTTGAGTGGTGAACACACAGTGCAATATACAGATCTTGTAACATGTGAAGCCCATATGATCTTATTGACCAATGTCAACACAATAAAGTTAATAAAAAATGAAAAATAACTTTTATAAATCTGACTGTATTATTTTAGCTTCAAGAAATTTTCAAAAATAAAAAAAGAAAACATTAAGAGATAGAACACCATTAACAGTGGTTACATTAAAGGGGAGTAAAGAATACACTAATTTTTTGTAATTTTATTCTTGAACTTAGGTCAGTACACATGAGTTATTTTTATAAACAACAAAATCAACAACATAAGTGGACCTACTCCTGAATATTAATATTCTGATGAGAAAATCATGAATTTTATGAATTACCTAATTAGGACTTCATGCTATGGATAGAAAATTTCCATAAACTGTAAGAACCAAAAAGACATTATTTAAAATAGTAAAAGGTAGTGATGGGGAAATCATATCTGCTTTGTGCATTATACTTGATGATAAGCAAAATAAAAACAAATTATTCAGTTGTGCTCAGTAACTCGAGCAGTATTATCTAATGATTATTGATTCAATGAATGACTTCAGTAGATACCTATGTAAGTGTTAAGTCAGATTCACATGAGAAAAAGCTGGCTGAGTAATTCAGGCTTTGTGAAACATTATTTTCAATAACGTGTGAAGGTTTTAGTTCTACCAGTCCCATCCCAGTACTTGTAGGCACATCAACAGCAACCAGATCTCATGCCTCTTTTTCAAATAATGCTTTTTTCCCCCCTAGACCTTTCTCGGACTTTCTAATTTGGATAATTTCTTCATTACTTTGTCTTCTCTACTAAATATAATTCTTAACTATTATCCCCATTTAATGGATTGCATCATGTTTTATTCAAGGGCAAATATGCTATGGTCCCAGAATTCTAGGAAAAATGATTCCTAGCTTTAGTTCTATAATATCCTCACAAATCTTCAGCCGTAATGAAGTGTAGTGAATTCCTGAAATTAATTTATTTCTCTTTAAATGTTGTTGAGATACTTGTGGTTGACAGATTATAGGGGTATGACAAAGTGAGGGAAATATGTTATAACTTCAAGGAATTTGGGAGCCTCCATTTAGGAGCTAAATGTAATGGTTGTACACGGATCAAAAATCAGTAAAATATTTCATTGCATGTTAATCATTTTTCAAGATTTGTTTTTAATTTTCTCATTTAAGTTTCTGGCTATAATTTTAAAAATATTAGGCATTATATACTTGAACTAGAAACCATGGAAAGGTATTGTATAATATGAAAAAAGACTTTAAAGCATTTTTTACATTGGCTGCAATGAGACTTTTTCTGTACTAGGAGACAGAGGGAGCTTTGAAAGAAGGAAGAAGGGATTCTAGTGTACATTAATATAGGAGTATAATCCACTAATATGGGAAGGAATTAAATTAGCTGAAAGATCTTAAGAGATAATGGTTATGGGTACATGGGAAAAAATTAGTAATCAAAAGTTCTAAAAAGGGATTGGTTAATTTGTGATATAGTGAGCTCAACACCAAAAAAAAAAAGTTTCAATATTCTTTCAATAATCTCAGCTAAATGCTGAGATTTCCAAAGTCATAATACATTCTGGCTCTAATACACAGAATGAGTAGGAAAATGCAAAAACATAATATGACAACAGATTAAATAAAGGAATGTGGTCCTGGTACATCTCTGATTAATATGCTTCATTTTTTCTTCTTTCTCACAAACAATAAATTTAGGTATTTCCTCTGGGTTAGGTGTAAGATCCCTTTCTAATATTTCATGTGGTCTTACAATATGAGGTCTGTCCTGAAAGTATTGATCGAATGTCAATATAATTAAAAGTTTGTGTGGCCGATGCTTTTGGGACAGACCTCATGATCTCTTCTTTTCCCAGAGCTACTAACAACTTTCTGCTTGTGGCTCTCAAATCTTTCTAACCATCTTTGCTTCTCATAAAGAACTCTAATGACATATTTCCAATAGTTCAATTCATCCATGCTAATGGCTATGAATAATAAAGTACCAATAATACACTATATTAGACCTTGATTTATTTGTATCTTCATTCTTACAACAGCTCTATGAGGTAAACTATTAAGTCCATTTTACATGTGAAGAAACCGAAGCAAAAAGTGGTTAGGTTTTCTTGGTCAAGATGACAAATACAGTAAGTGAAAAAGCTAGAATTCACATTCAAGTCTGTCTGATTCTAAAGCACAAGGGAGAGCAAGCATCCTCCCCTAAATATCCCACTGGTAGTTCAAACGAATGTAACACTTTGAAATCAAACTCATTATCCCTATTCTTATTCAACAGCAGCAACAACAAAAAGCTTTCTGATTACCTTTTAAGTTTGGGGTATTGACTCAACTATGACCTGCCCCCTCTTTTAAGTCCGTGTGTCATAAAGAATAGATCCTAGCAACTAATGTCTCTTCTCACTCACTGCCTTTATTTTGGTTTGGGTACCTGATTGCTAGACTTAGAATAGAATCCTAACTGGTCTTTCCAGAACTTTTGTTCTTTTGCAGTTCCAAAAGAGCACTGCAGTTTAAGTGTTCTTCCTTGTAAGCCAGTTTAAAAAAATAAATTCCTCAAATGGGTCCTTCGTCAATATGGCCAGAGCTGTCTCCTATGATTTCTTTTTAATTTAGTTCTCAAACTTCAGCATGTGTTAGCTTCACCTAGAAGGCTTGTTAAAGTACAGATGGCTGTTTCAACCTCCAGAATTTTTGATCTAATAGATCTGAGGTGGGGTCCTATAATTTGCATGTTTTTGTTTTACAAGTGAGTGATGCTCATGCTACTGAGAACCACATTTTGAGAACTGCTGTACATAAACTCCTATCTAGAATATTTTAGGTGTTTAATATGTTAAGATAAGGTGTTACAATTTGTAAAATCAGTAAGTCTCGTGTGCCTTGCATGCATTATGGATAACATGGTACATGTAGCATAACACAGTCTGTGCCTCATTACTGAGCAGGGGGAGAGATGAGCAGGTAATAAACATTTACAGTAAAGAAAGAGAAGTACCTCATAAGGGTGGGTGCAACTGGATCCCCCAATAAGGCATCTACCAATCCTTGAGACTTCAGCAAAGGTTTCATAATAGCCTAAACTGAATTTCTCAGGAGCTGGATAGGTGAAGGGGATGTGGAGGATGAGGGCATAAAACCATGAAACAAAGTAACATCAGTCTGAGCAAACTGCAGTAGTTCAGCGTTAGTGGAACTGGCAGTAAAGTACAATAATACACGTTCTCCTCAAACACTGTGCAGTTTCTCTTGACCATGTCTTTGCAAAAGCACTGCTCCTTCTGCTTGCCATTTTCTCCTATCTTAAAATCATACTTATCCATAAAGGCTCATATTATATGCAATATCCATCATAAAGCCTCTTACAGCTAGGACATATTTTCCTCATATAAATCTCATAGCACACTGTATCTCTCTAGTGGCATTTTTTTCACATACTGCTTCTTATTGAAGTTATATACTTATCCTCACCCCCAACTCCTCTCCACCTAACCTCACAAGCTGGATTTTGAGGATTCTTTTTATTATTTTGAGAATAAAAACTGAGTTTTATTTGTCTGGATAAACCTGCAATCAATAAAGTACCTTAAAATGGTAGATACATTATTTGTTAATAACTTGACTACTGAGATGATATGGAGACATGAGAATGTACAGGTTTCAAAGACAAAGGGAGTTTAGTTTTGTGTGTAAATCTAAGATATGGTATTAAATTTTTTCCTAAATGTAATGTAATAGATACTAAAGCTATAATGACCTTCTTTACTCCAAATTACCAAATAAACTTATTTTTTTAAAAAAGATTTTATTCATTATTTTCAGAAAGAAGGGCAGGGACGGGGGAAGAAAGGGAGAGAAACATCAACGTATGGTTGCCTTTTACCTGCCTCCAGCTATGGACCTAGCTGGAGACCTGGCTTGCAACTTGGTTATGTGCCCTGGCTAGGGAATGGAACCAGCGACCTTGGGGTTCACAGGCTAGCACCAATCCACTGAGCCATACCAGCCAGGGTATAAACTTTCTTATAAATGAATATTTTAAAAATAGTATTTATATCTTGAATACAGCAGACCTAAAGTCATAGTGATGTGATTATGACAAGGAATATAAAAGTGAATATAGATTCTATTTGTCAAAGAAAAAATTTGCTTCAGCATACAAATTGTGTAAACACTAAAATTGTTTTCCCCAGAAAAAGATTTTGTAGTGGTTGTAAATAGTCCAAGTTTCTCTTTCTAAACATTTAATATATTTCATTCACATTGCATTCATGGGCTAGAATGAACCTTTTAATAACCACCATATGCATCTTATATACAATATGACTTATTATTAGCTATAGATAATATGTTTGTCACATATGGAACTACTAATGATATCTTCTTCCTTATTGTCCTAGGTAACAAAAGTCAGTGCCTCTAAGCAGTTACTAGCTTATCACTTACTAGTTTACATGTAATCCCCAACTTGTACATTGAAATTTATTTTATATACAACCCAACAGGATTACAATTTCTCAAAATCTTTAAAGTTATCCAAAATGTTTAAAGTCAAAGGGGTTTTGCTTCCTTGTGGATGGGGCTTGTAATTTTTTAATCAGGCTGAAGCAGACACCAGAGGTTTCCAGGTGAAGGGTAATATAAGTGGGCAGGTCCTTGGATAATGGATTGTGTAGATTAGATGCAGAAGAGGCTTTTAGGGTTGGTGCCGAGAGACTTCCAGCCCTCTTGGTACATGGAGGGAAGAAGTTGTCTCTCACCCCTTTAGGACTTGCCCTAGCCTTTCTGATTTCCAAACAATAGCTGGCGAATTACTTGACCAACATATGAAAGGGATCTCTACTCTATGGTCCCAAGTAGACAAAGTTATAAATAAGCACAAAGGTAAGCCTATCAACCCAGACTCTCTTCACCTTTGTCACAATTATATTTAGAGATACAAGAAAGCACTTCTATATCTAAAGGAAGGAAGGTAGGACATTTCTTAAAATATATTCCAAGTTATTATCCTTCACAAGACAATGTATCATATACATTAACATTTACACATACTCCCATGTATTCACATGCTCTTACTCATAGGTTATAATTTATAAATGATACCTCTTCACAAAGGAAATTTCAGAGACTTGAGGCGTGCCTATATGAATGTCTGATGATGAGTCACATTATACACAAATGTCCTTTTACTCTTTTTAAAAGCACTGAAGAGACTTAATTAAATACGAAACCCATCACACTATTACTAATGAGACTGTCTTTGCCAAATTTTTGGGTACTGAGATATTTACTAGTTAGATTCCTTTACATTACTACAAAGTTATTGAAGTATTTAATGAAGTTGCTGACTGCCTCTTTCTTTAGCAAAGCAAGCTATGTGGAAGAAATGTCATTTGGTTATAAAGATTACAGAAGTAATGAATTTTTATACACAATATCTTTAAAAGATCTTAGAACTATGAAATCTTGAGTACCGACCTACAGACTTAACTGGACTAAAATTTTTCCCACAAAATATGAATGAGAAAGTGTTAAAATATATCCTCTAGTTTATTTGGAGATATCCTAACTTTGTTATTCCACAATCATTTATTTACTGAATATAAATTACCCATGGATCAAATATAAAGAAATGTAAGCTGAAAGGTATGCATTTGGTTAAGTAAATATATGCAAAAAAGTGAATTTAAATTCCAGCAAAATGAGTATTCAGAAATGTCCCAAGGTGTCCCTATTTTAAATAAAGCCTTAGTATTGATATCTTTACACATATGATTAGAAGAGATTACCTTAGGAAATAATAAAAGGAACATGCATTTGCAAAGAAGAAATATGAAAATTACAAGTTTTATTTTCATTAAGAAAAAGTTCCATAATTTTACATTTTTATTCATTGAGCCACTTTTCATTTCACATCCTCCCTAACTTTAAAAGACACTATCTAGTGAAATAAGAATACATCAAAGCATTTTAAGTCATTTTTAAAATGTGGCTTAATTTTATAGCAAAATCTGGACCAGATTGATCTATGCACAATTTGAATTTACATGTTTTAATAATATTTCCATGTGAATTTCATATAGTCATGTATATAATGTATGTGTGCAGTATATTTAAAGAGAAAGCAGAGAAAACATAATTTTTCACTGCTGAAAATGGATCGAGAGTCCAGGAGAAAAAGAAAACCTGAGCACTACAAGTAGCTAGTTTTATTTTTTCACTTATTGCATACTACTTTCCTGGAGTCTTTTTCTCCATAACTGAGAAGTTCTGAGAGTTAAATCAGAATTTTCTAATGGACTCATGAGGAAGTTCATGGAAAAAAGAAGATAATAATTATAACTTTTCCCTTTAAGTTTTATGAGTCATCCTTAGTTTGCACCGTGATACAATTCCACGTCCTGTTACATATCTCCTGTTACCTATCACTTATAGTAACTGCAGCCTTTGTATCACTAATGTCTATGCTACTGTGTCAAGCTGATTTAAAAACTGTGGGTATAGTTTAGTATCTTCAACACAAGCTCTCTTTCCCTTCTGCCATTTCAGTAAGACTTTAGCAATATTGCAATCTCTGAAGATAAAGATTTGGGGGCCTTCATGGCTTACATCCGTATATGCTATAGAAAACTAAATAGAATTCAATTTTGTTTTTCTTTCATCATCATTCATGATGTCCTTCAACTTGTCAAAAGGTCAAATTGAGTGAGTCTGAAAGCCTCTGCTAGGAAGATGTAGGAGGAAGACCGACACATCAGAGTGAAAGGCTGCAGGAGCAAATCTTTTATCATGCCATAGAACCTCATTCCCCCACCCACAAAATAAATAATATATTTTAAAAGAACCATAATAGCTTTTAAACAAAAATTTTATGAAAATATATACATGGGTTAAATTTTTAAAACAATTTTGACTTTGTACATATTTGGAAGTCATTACATTTCAGCCATTCCTTCCTATATTTCATTTTTGTTCTTTCTGCAAAGATAATAGAAATATGTGTATTTTAAAATAAAAAATAGAGTCCCAGTCACCAAAGCTAAAGAATGAAACACAGCATTGTTATCTAAAAGTCTGTAGTTCCTATTAATAAGCATTCTAAAAGAATACAGAAAACATTTATATTTATTTTAAAAATCATGCTTAAATTTAATGTAGGAATCCAAATGAAAAAGTAATTAAAAATTAACCAAAATCCTAATATTCACAAAATAACATGCTTAAAAATTCACAACTTTTGTTGTGAATAATCTTTATAATGTCACATGTTAGACATTTGACAAGGATATATTTATTTGAGAATATTCACAAATATTGCAATAGAAGTCTATATTTATCAAAACAAACCAAAGCATGTGTTTATATTCATATATATAGCTACATAACATCCTTCTAAATCTACATTAATAAAAATTTTAGTTTAACTTCCATGACTGTAAATACTTTCACTGTATAAGTTGTATTTAAAATCATTTTACCAGAACTCTAATAACTCAGACAAAAAATGTAACCCAAGTCCACTGTAAATTCTGCCATTTGTTCCAATTAAAAAAAAATCCTTTGGTGCCCAGTATTGAGGTTAATCAGGTGAAATGAAATGTAAAAGTATTAAGTGGCTGGCTACATTATGTAAAATTTTAGCCATCATGCTGATGAGAGTGTTAATTTAGTAGATGAACCCTGTATTAGAGTCCTATGGCTAAATAACATAAAAAGAAGTTAAGATTAAGTATTTAAAATTTTGCTTGAGTATCCTATTCTATGGTGCTCAAAGGTGTCTCCCCTTTTATGTAATTATCTTCATCAGGCAGTTAAATGTTACCTGCTAATTGGATGTCCCCTTCCCCCAGACAGAAAGTAGATTTGGCCATTAAAACTGGCCAATTTTTTGCCCTTTTGGTAGGGGTAGGCAAAGGGCTGCAGTTATTGATACTGACTTGCATACTTAATAAATTGAAGTAGGTAAGAACATCAGCCAGTAGATACATATTAAACATATAAAACAATAATAAGAAAACCTTTTTAAAATACTATAAAATAACCAGATCATGTTAAATGTATATGGCCACTGAAAGATGTTGTCTAATAATAAAAATAAATTGGAGTAACCATTTTAAAAAGCAATTTCTCTTTTCCTGGGGATGCTAGTAAGAGCTACATAAATAAGAAAAAACCAAATCAGGATGCAGAAATCTGCAGAGAAAATAAATTGGTTAATAGGAAGTTAACATTATTAAGTCATTATACAGGTTAATCTCCTTTATATAAAAACTTAATAAATTTTAGTTTGATAATAGAAAAATCATAAATTATATTGGATAATAAATGAATTGAGTTCCCTAAGCAAAGTAAAATAGTTTATATCAATATATGGCACTTCAAAGCCAGTTTCCACACATTTTCATAAAGTCCACAATGTTCAAGTAAAAGAAAAAAAAAATGATCTCATAAACTACACACTATATAAGGTAAAATCTGAAATAAAATATTACTATAACTAAAACCTATGATGGATTGTTTCCTTTTTTCTCTTCTAAAAGAGAACCATTCACTTGCTGTTCTAGAATACCAATTTCTTAGAATTCTAACATAGTTATTTTAGGGTATTATCAAAACTATTTATTAAGCAATATGTTAAACACCATGCTAATACAGTTCATCTCTGTGTATTTAATACAGCAACATCCTGTGTTTACTGGAATAAGATGTAAGGTGCACCAGAAATGCTGCTATTTGAGATCTCAGTTTTCAGTATTTTGGGTATGAAGAATTATAAGATAAATACTTTCTCCTTTGAGAAAGGAGAACAGAAGAAAATTGGCAAGAATAAAATTGAAGAGAAACAGTTAAGTGAGAAGAGATGAAGATGTTAAAGGAAAAGGGAAAAATGAAATTAGAAGAAAAATCTAAAAAACAAAGACAACAATTTAGTACATTAAAAATAGAGAGAGAAAGCATCTCTGAGGTTAGTCAATATCATGCTATTGAACCCTCTGAAAGGGCCACTCCTGCCGAAATCTAGGACTAGGGTGGTAGGGTGAGAGGGAAGGACAGGGAGAACTGGGCTTGAATGGGTTACCACACTCTCCATCCATTCTGATTATGTTGGCTTCCCCTTTAATCAATACTTCACTGTTCTGGGGTTGAAGGTAATAAGAAGGAGAGGACAGAATAAGAATTGTGAGACTAAGAGAATATAGGAAACAGCTTTGAGAATTATATAAATGAAGTCAGAATAACCCTTCTAGATGACACAATAGTCCTTTAATTTGTTCCTCCCACACCCTCCACCACATCCCCCCTGCCACCACCAGTGTAACACTTGCTTAACAATGTTCACTATTTTAGGGTTAGGAGAACGACTAGCTTACAGGACTCATCTTCCATCTCTCACTAATTAATGCCCAACATTCTGTTTGCTGCAGTCTATCTTCTTAACTATCCCAGCTTGGTTATTTTCCATTCCTGTAGCCTTTATAGCCACACCTATCAAACCATTTTTTTTGGACAGAATGTAGTCACCAGGTTCCAGAAGACCTTTCAAAATAATAGGAATATTTAAAAATATTTACACAAAATAAAAGGAAAATTTTCCAAATGCTGGATTCAACCATCACATACTCCACTCTTTTCAACTGATATTCCTAAGAGGGAAATCTGTTTTTAGTATGGATAAAAGCTTTAGAACACTTACACATCAAAAAAGAGGATTAACATGAAATTTAACAAATTTATTAGGAATATGCCCAAAGAGGTAACTATAAATATTAAATAATCTCATTAACTAAAAAAATGTATTAAAAGTGCATGATGAGGGCAGAGTTGCTGAGTCAAATAATGCCGAGGTATCTCCCAGAGAGAGGGATGTAGTGGCAGATGAAGTGGAAAAAATCTTGGGAGATTCCAGCAGCCTTTGAGGAGTTGGATCTTCACTGGCGGGGAAGACATGCAATAGGACTCAGTCTGCTTTGCTCGGATGTTCATGATTTTTTCTTCTTCCTACCTGGCAGCCACAGTTTCTCAGCCACAGAAGTAGGGTCATTTGAAAAGCTTAAAGGCCACTTACAATAAAAAATATAGCAACATGAAAAAGGACATAAAACTCCCAGTTTCATTTTAAATAAGAAAATATACCTTTTCTTTTTTTTTAAAAAAAGCAAACTCAGAACACACACATCTAATTGTACATCTTGAAGATATACCATACTAGCAGTTTCAAAAAATAGTACTTGAATTCATATCTGATTCATTCAACTTTCTCAGACTCACAGGGAAAAAATTCAAATTGCTTTCCTATATATTTAAAAATATGAATAGTTGTAAGATTTTATATCGTATATTACTACCTGTAGCAGTAGAAAACTTTGAAATTACAGAAAAATATTAATGACTCACTGGGCTAATAACATTCAAAATATAAGACTAAACATTACTTTTTTATTATTGAGTCTAAATTGTATAGAATAATACTGACAATATCTCATTATTTCGATCAATTAGTGGATTAAATGTTAAATATGTCTTTTAAGTGTATTAAGCCATAGTTTAAGGTAATTATTATATCATGACCAACCTGATAATGAATATAGGGATAGAAGAGGTAATTGCAGACTAAAAATAATTTATACTTGTTTCAACTAACGTATCTACCTATCAAACCTTTCATAGTAGCAGAACCCAGAAAAATTCCATTCACCACCTCTGTATACAGTGTAGTAAAATAGTTAAAAGCACTATACAAACCACAATGCAATCTACAGCAAGAAAAAGAGGGTAGAGTAAGCTGCATTTTATAAAATGTACCATTCCTGCACAAGTATGCTTCTTGAACACAAAGATCTAGTAATTGGTCACAATATTAAGGAAGGCTAGTGTCATGGAATTCAACATTATTTTCCGGTCAGATTGTTTTTAATGTTATCCAAAATCAATTGGTAGGTTCTAGTAGCAGTCAGGTCAAGAAACTGGACTCCAATGGGCCCAACTGTTGTAGCAGGTAAAAGAAAGAAAAAATAAGGTCGAAAGTTAATGTTTTTTAAGACACTACTGTGTGCATGGCATTGTGATAAGTGCTTTACATATCTGATTTATCTGAAGGAAACGAGTGAGAAAGTTAAATTTCAACACCATTTCCAATCTTAGTTCTGCTGATCCTACACCAGTTACGTAAATTCTCACTTCCCTTCCTCTTCTCCTATCCTTGGCCCCTCTTAATCTCTCACTGAATCCTGAGATTTACATACATGATTGTTATAATTCTTCCCCTTTTGTTTGATAATTTTATAACTTGAATTTGGGGATGGAGTATAATAGCATGGGCTTAGACTCAGAGAGCTTTATGTTATGGGTTCAGGCAAATATTTATTCTGAGTCTCAATATCCACACACACACCTTCTTTGTAGGATCATTGTAAGGAATAAATGACATAAAATAAAGTACTTAACATTATGCTTGGCATACTATAAAAACTTCGCAGGTGTTGGCTGTGATTATCATTATAAAAAGGTAAAATGATACTTCAATAGTTACTATAACTCAGTTAAAGCCATAAGTCAATTTCAGAGCAAAAACTGGAAGCAAGTTTTCCCAACCATTTTTCTGTGTAGTTTTAAAATATTCTAGAATATTCCTGTGATTCAAAAATATATTTACATATTCTCACAGTATTTAACTATTATCAACACATATAGATTTTATTAGTTCACTTGTAGTTTTTAAAAACTTACATATTCATTTCATAAACACCAGAATCTTAGCTCCACAAAGAATATCCTTTAAACAATTTACTTTTCATTAGAGACTAATTTCTATCCTCTTAGAATTGACCAACTGGAAATTGGTCCAACTATCCAACAGAATGTCACAATTGTTAAGGTCACGTTGGAGAAACAGAAGCAACTTGAACACCAGAAGAGGGAGAAGCTGCCTGTTTAATGAAGCAGCTGCTTTATCCCAGTATTCAAACCCTCATCCTGAGGACAAGAAACTTGAGTCAGGACAACCACTTTGTAGAGTTTCTAGTCATGAGAATTTGACCATCATCAAAATTGTCATAGTGTGCAAAGGCTTTTTCAATTACCAACATTCTGCATTAATTCCTATTAACCTTATACCCAGCGGTTTACTTTTGTAAACTCACATTGACTTTTATTCACTCTAGATAATGAACTCATTGAAGAAATATCATAACTTTAATTATCAGTGTTCAATATCCTCTCCAAAATATCACAAACTTTTCAGTTTATTCAAAGCCATAATTAAATGACTTCTGCCTTTAAATCAGACAGAGAAAGATCCAACTTTTCACATGGCTTCTAACCCCCTAAATTTGACCTTTCTTTTTAAAATTTCTTCTATGACTGGAGCATACAAAAGCAAATTTAGTTAAAGGTACAACAGGAAATAATTACTCATTCTGTGAGCTCTAAGAATATTTACCATTTTTTTTCTCAAACAAGGATTATTATATTAGTAATCATATTATTTTACCTTCATTTTTCAGACAGTACATACTATTTGGGCAAAAATGGGGGAACAAAGTGAATCAACTGAGATAGAAAATAGTCTAAAATGAAAATCATGTGATGTTCATTTTCTAAATCTGAGATGAAGAAAAATAGACCTTGAAAATCTACCATAGGCACAGAATGCCACTGTCATTCTTAGCCTAGAAAGGAATTCGTGAGATTCATACAGCAAGAACATTTCATGAACTTATTTAGTTCAGCATAATAGTTTTTAAAACTAACACTGTGGTCCTCTTTTGGGAAACGAAGAGCTAATTCAGCTACTAAAGATTATTTTTTTAAATTAACATTTAAAATAAATCAATATACCAGACAATTTAATGAACAAATTAATCTTAAAGTAGATGAATGCATGCTGTTATAAAACACATGAACTATGTAACTCAATAATTTGTAAAATAAAAGTTACATTAAGAAAAGGATAAATCTGTAGGCGTTATGACTTTAACTTCTATTGCAAAATGATTATCTCAGTTCATGGGGTGTATAATGTTATTCTGTAGCTACCCATATAGAAATGCATATCTAACCTCAGTCACCACCCAAATTCCTCATGTTCTTTTAAAACATGCCTTGCATTCCATCAAATAATTAAGAATAATCATTCAATTATGTTAAAAAGGTTATCAACTATTTTATACACAAAGAGGCATTTCATTTCATTGATTTTTAAAAAACTTTAGCAAATGTTTATATTAGTTCCTCCCATTGACTCAGAAGGTAATTATACATACCACAGTCTGATGATTAACTTGAATCACTTCATCACCAGCATGGATTTTTTTGCACCGATCTGCAGGTGACTATGTTTAACATAAAGGAAATGATAAAGAACATAAATTTTATCATCTCTCTGAAACACCATAATAAAAGTTTATCTCTTTAAATTAGACCAATAATTTAATTATCATCTTCTAGGAATTAAGCTAACAAAAGATTAGTATTTAATATTCTGTTTGCATTCTATGTATAACTAATAATGCAAAGTAGAAATGACAAACGATATGTAGATATTTATGTTGTAAAAGACCAATATGTTTCTGAGAGCATAAAGGGGAAATAATCATTGGTATTAGCTAGTGTAAACTTTATACAAACAGCCCTACTAGGTTCTACTGGGAAAATGGTTCAAAAATGTAATTCAAAACATTATCTTTTTAAACTTTGATCCTTTCTATTTAATACAATAATTCATATTAACAAATAACAAAAAATATTTTCAAGTACATGCTTATGATCAGAGTTAGAACTCTGTCAACTGATGATTAAATTACTAATTTATTTCATTACTAATACCACTGATTCTGAATGACTTAGAAAAGTAAAAGTTACATTATATAACATTCTCTAAATGTCTAATTATAAGAATGTTCCATTCCTAATGATTCATGCAGTGTAATATATTGGCAAACAAAACCACATTAAATAAAAGTAAAATGCCTGCATTTCTACAAGATGTAACAATTTCATCACTTTTTAAAGCTTCTCATAAGAGATTAAAAACAAAGGTAAACAAACATGCAAAAAACAACTTTGGTAAATTAATGTAACAAGTTTATGAAGTCTTTAGAAAACTGAAATGAGATTTAAGATAGAAATTTTATAGTATTATAGGTATGGGAAATGAATTTAAAATATGATTCCTTGGTGGGGCTCACTCAGTGGACTGAGTGCTGGCCTGTGAACCCAAGGATCGCTGGTTCGACTCCCAGTCAGGGCATATACCAGGATTGCAGGCCATGTCCCCAGCTGGAGCCATGCAAAAGGCAATCATACATTGATGTTCTTTTCCCTTTCATCCTCCCTCCCTTTCCCTCTCTTTAAAAATAATTAATAAAATCTTTAAAAAATACGATTCTTCATTTTCCTTGAGTATTGATTATTGATTATATACATTTCAATGTGTATGAATTCTTAAATGTACAGAAACTGTGTTTTAATGAAAAATATCTGTGCGTTTGTGTATTAATTTACCCATGAAACACAACTATAAATACTGTAATATTTATTCATTAGAATCTATTAAAAGCTAATGAAGAATGATATTGTGATGGAATTGCAAAGTAAAATGCTACATTTGAGACCCTGGAATAGAATTAAATTACTTTAAAAGTGATTTCCAGTTTATTTTTTATTAATTTCCAATTTTCAATTATTTTAAAAACAAAAAGTCAAACAATATTAACTTCAAGTCAACAAATTTTAAAATTCACAAAATATTATTTGTGATAAACTACAATTCAAGACAAGGTGATATCACAGGGAATTCCAATTTGAAGCAGTAACATATGTACGCTATCAAGAAGATAATTCATCTAGGATAGTAACCCAACCCTAAGCATGACAGCATAACAAGAAAATATGTATCTATTTTATAGTATCTTTAGAAGGTGGGTATATTAATAGGCAAGTGCCATGTAATAATTCTGCAAAGTTCATAAATCATTACTTTAATAGAGCTGTAATTACAGAGTCACTCCCTGTGCTATTCAGCTCACAACTGATCTTTTTAAAGGACAGTATGAAAAAAAAATCAAGCCAATGGCTCTAGTCATGATGTAAAAGAAAATGATAGCTGGTACATAAAATTCAAAGAAACTGAAATGTTTTTTCACACAGATAATTAAAAAAAAGGACTAAGTTCTATAAATTAAAGACTTCTAGTTTTAAAAGGGAACCTAAAGATCATTTTGTCTAAACCCCACATTTTCCATATGAGAAAACTAAGAAACTAGGGCACAGCAAGCAAAATATCTTACCCACTTTCCTGAGCAACTTTACTAAGACTCAACACAGATCTCCTAATGATAAATGACTGAAGGTACCAAAAGTAGTAAAATATTTTCAAAAAAAATGAATTAAGTGATGGACTATTAATATTTGGTTCATATCTGAACTACACACAGAATCAATCTTTAATAACTTATCTATTTATCAAACATAACTGAGTAATTAATACGATCAAAGCATAGCACTCAACTTCTTTTTAGACAACAGACAACAAAGGAATGAAGTTCCTACCAATTCTTCAAGATGCTGTTCAAAAATCATAATTTCTGTGATTTCTACTCTGATTTCACTTGGCAGTATTTATTATTCTTTCCTTTGTCCATCTATACAAATTTCTCAGCCTATTTACACAGATAAATGTCCATTTGCACTCTTAGAAGCAATAAGCTAGTTTAACGTTTAAATTCTTTCGATACCTAGCCCTGTGCCTGAGACACAGAAGATATAAACAAATGAATAAATGAGGGATCAGATGGATATACAAGTATATGAGAATGATTAATCAATGAATGTATCATTTAAAGCATCTGACTGCATTTAAAAAATTTAAATATTAGCAAGATGGCGGAGGAGTAAGTAGAGCTGCACCAATCTCCTCCCAGGTCTCAGCTGGAATGACTTTCATGGAGAAAAAGTCAGCTGGAATGAACAACAGATCACCAGCTGGAAAGAAGTCCTATAACCACGGACAGAACCGAAGAGGCCGCTTTATCACAACATGACTGATAGGAATCATGGAAACGTGAGAGGGCTGGCTGGGCCCCCACCGGAGGCAGCAGCTGAAGGGACGGAGCCACGGGCTCCACCTGAGAAGTGGGGGTGCTGGTCCCCCAGCTGGGGGTCCCAGCTACATATCACGGGCGGAGAGCAGAGCAGCATCCAGCTGAGAAGGGCGGAAAGCCGTGGAGTTTACGGGCCTGAGAGAGCGCTGGAGACAGAGAACTACTAGGGTGACGACAGCGACAATACATGGGCACCCACCTACCCTGGGCTCCAGCGGAGGGCGGGCAGAGAGGACTGGAGACGCGTGGGGAGAGTTTGCGGCGGTGACTTAGAGGAGAGAAGTGGGGAGGCGGCTGCGGGGTCCCGGTGCTGACTCATCGCCCACCCCTCTGGCGGACTGCGCTGCCCCCAGCGGCTTCCGTACCAGGGTCCTCATAGCCCCGCCCACTGGACGCAAGCTGCCCCGCCCACTGGACGCAAGCTGCCCCGCCCAGCGGCGCCCGAGCCTGGCGCCTGATCACAGTTGTCTGATTACTAAATAACCAGTTGTCTGGTTACTAAATAAACCTCTCCCTCCCTGCCGTGTCTGAACATAGATCCAATAGTTGGCACCCAAAGAGGTATCTCTCGACCAGCAGGGCCTGGGCCTGGCGGCTGATCGCAAACTCTCTGACTACAGCTGGGTCAGTCAGCCCCGCACAGTGGCGTGCGAGCCTGGTGGCTGATCCTAGATTCAGCACAGCGGTGTGTGAGCCTGGTGGCTGATCGTGGATTCAGCACAGTGGCGTGCAAGCCTGGTGGCTGATCATAGATTCAGCACAGTGGCATGTGAGCCTGGTGGCTGATCGTGGATTCATTGCTTTGCAACTGAGTTAGTCCTTCTCTCCCAGTAGTCCCTGGACCTGGCAGCTGATCACAGATTCACTAGATTACAATAGAATCTTTCAGTAGAGCCTAGCCCTACCTAAGCCTGGTGGCTGAACACAGATTCATTGGACTACAATTGGATCTGCTGCCTAGCCCAGTGGCACCTGAGCCTCACAGCTGATCACAGATTCATCGATTTACATCTGAATCTGTCCCACCAAGCTGCACCTGAACTGGTGGCTGATCTATTGGATTACAATTGAACCTCTCTGTCTAGCCCAGCAGGGCCTGAGTTTGGTAGATGATTCATTGATTTACAACTGAATTGGTCTGTCACCACAAGCTGCATCTGAGCCTGGTGGTGGATCACAAACTGACAGGATTATAACAAAATCAATCATTTAAGCCTAGCAGTTCCTTAGCCTGGCAGCTGGCCACAGTCTGACTGGATTACAACGAAACTTAAAAATTAGGAGAAAAAGAAACAGTCCATCACCAAAAGGAGGAATCCCCAGAAAGATCAATAAATAAAACAGAGGCAAACAAACTATCAGATACGGAATTCAAAAAGATGATGATAGAGAAGCTCAATGAGCTCAGCCAGCTCAAAGAAATCTACAAGCAACTCCAGGGAAGCTACAAGGAACTTACTGAGAACTACACCAGCATTAAAAAGGACATAGAAACTATCAGTAAGAGCCAAGAGGAAATGAAGAATACAATTTCTGAATTGAAGAATACAGTAGAAGGAATCAACAGTAAGCTAGAGGAAGCAGAGGATCGGATCAGCGAGCTGAAGTACAATGTAGAAAAATATTCCAAGACAGTGCAACAGAATGAAAAAAGGCTGAACAAGAATGAAGAGGTTTTAAAAGAGCTGCAGGACAACGTGAAATGCAATAATATCCATATCATTGGGATAACAGAAGAAGAGAAACAAGAAATGGAAAACCTGTTCAAAAAAGTAATGTAGAAAACTTCCCTAACATGATAAGTGAAAATGTTATTCAAGTTCAGGAAGCACAGAGGGTCCCAATGAGGATGAATCCAAACGGACCCACTCCAAATCACATCATAACTAAAATGGCAAATTTCAAAGACAAAGAGAGAACTTAAAAGCATCAAGACCGAAACAGCAAATAACATACAAGGGGGCTCCGATAAGGTTATCAACTGATTATTCAACAGAAACAATATAAGCCAGAAGGGAATGGCAAAAAATATTCCAAGTAATGGAAAACAAAGGCCTGCAACCAAGAATACTCTACCCAGCAAGGCTCTCATTCAAAATGGAAGGAGAAATAATGAGTTTCACAGACAAAACAAGACTAAAAGAATCCATCTCTACCAAACCAGCACTGCAAGAAATGCTAAAGGGTTTGCTTTAAAAAGATGAAGAAACAGAGGGAGACAGAGAGGAACACAGGTACAAAGGGGGAAAATGGCAATAAATGAGAATTGATGAATAATAACCTTAAATGTAAACGAATTAAATGTGCCAATCAAAAGACACAGGGTAGCCGAATGGATAAGAAAACATGACCCACATATATGCTGTCTTCAAGGCACTCACCTCAGAACAAAAGATTGACACAGATTGAAAGTAAAGGGATGGAAAAATATATATCAAGCAAACGGACATGAATAAAAGGCTGGGGTAGCAATACTTATTTCAGCCAAAAATAGATTTTACAATGAAGGCCATAAAAAGAGACAAAGAAGGACATTTCACAATACTTAAGGGAACAATCCATCAAGAAGATATAACTCTGGTAAACATATATGCAACCAACTTAGGAGCTCCCAAATATATAAGGAAAATCTTGGAGGACTTCAAGAAGGATATAGACAGCAACACATTAATAGTAGGGGATTTTAATACCCCATTATCAACAATGGACAGATCTTCCAAACAAAAAATCACCAAGGATATTGTGGCATTGAATAACACCCTAGAGGAAATGGACCTAACTGATATATATAGAACATTTCACCCCGAAGAAGTGAAATACACATTCTTTTCAAATGCAAATGGAACATTCTCAAAGACAAACCACATGGTAGGTCACAAGACAAGCCTCCACAAATACAGGAAAACTGAAAGCATACCAAGCATCTTTTCAGATCACAGTGGATTGAAACTAGAAACCAACCTCAAGGGAAAAAAACAAAAACACTATAACTCATGGAGACTGAATAACATGTTTTTAAGTAAGGAATGGGTGAAGAATGAGATCAAAGAGGAAATCAGAAAGTTTCTGAAAACAAATGACAATGAATACACAACAGCCCAAAACTTATGGGACACAGCAAAGGCAGTCCTCAGAGGGAAATTCATAGCAATACAGGCCTACCTAAAAAGGACAGAAGAAGCTTATACAAACAACCTAACCATAAAGCTGCAAGAACTAGAGGAGAAACAACAAACAAAGCCCAGAGCAAGAAGGAAGGAAATAATCAAGATCAGAGCAGAAATAAATAACTCCGAGACTAAAACTACAATTCAAAGAATCAACAAGTCCAGGAGCTGGTTCTTTGAAAAAATAAACAAAATTGACAAGCCTTTAACCAGACTCATCAAGAAAAAGAGGACCCAAATAAACAGAATCAGAAATGACAGAGGAGAAATCACAACTGATACTTCAGAAATACAAAGGATTCTAAGAAATCCCTACAAACAACTCTATGACAAGAAATATGACAGCCTGGTTGAAATGGACACATTTCTGGAAATGTATAACCTACCAGAACTGAATCCAGAAGAAGCAGAAATCCTGAATAGACCAATAACAACTAGTGAAATTGAAGAAGTAACCAAAAATCTTCCAAAGCACAAGAGCCCCGGACCATATGTTTACACAGGTGAATTCTACCAAACATTTAGAGAAGAACTAACTCCTATCCTTCTCAACCTATTCCAAAACATCCAAGAAGAGGGAAGAGTCCCAAACTCTTTCTACAAGGCCAATATTATTCTAATCCCCAAACCTGGTCAAGACACAACTAAGAAAGAAAACTACAGGCCAATATCTTTGATAAACATAGACACTAAGATTCTCAACAAAATATTGGCCAACTGGATCCAGCAATACATTCAAAAGATCATACACCATGATCAAGTGAGTTTCATCCCAGGGATGCAAGGGTGGTACAACATTTACAAATCAATAAATGTAATATACCACATCAACACAATGAAAGACAAAAACCATATGCTCATATCAATAGATGCTGAAAAAGCATTTGTTACAGTACAGCTACCATTTATGATAAAAACACTCAGCAAAATGGGAGCATACCTCAACATCATAAAGGCCATGTATGAGAAACCTGAAGCCAACATCATACTGAATGGGCACAAACTAAAATCTTTCCCCCTAAGATCAGGAACAAGACAAGGCTGTCCACCTTCTCCACTTCTGTTGAACATCATTTTGGAAGTTCTAGCCATAGCTAACAGAGAAGAAAAAGGAATCCAAGTCATCCAAATTGGAAAGGAGGAAGTCAAACTGTCATTATTTGCAGATGACATGATAATGTATAAAGAAAACCTGATAGTCTCCACCAAAAACTTACTCAACCTAAAAAGCAAATTTTGCAAAATAGCTGGATGTAAAGTCAATATTCAGAAATCAAAAGCATTTTTGTGTATCAATAATGAAACATCAGAGATAGAAGCTAGAAAACAAATCCCATTTACCATAACAACAAGAAAAATAAAGTACTTACGAATAAACTTAAACAAGGAGGTAAAAGACTTGTACTCAAAAAGGGGATGGATGTAATACAACAACAATAAAATTAAAAAACAAAACAAAACAAAACAAAAAAAATATAAAGATGGATTATAATTTAAAAAAAAAAAAAAAAAGACTTGTACTCAGAAAACTGCAGAATACTGAAGAAAGATATTAAGGAAGATACTAATAAATGGAAGAATATATCATGCTCATGGATGAGAAGAATTAACATCATTAAAATGTCCATACTATCCAAAGCAATCTATAAATTCAATGCTATCCCAATTAAAATACCAATGACATACTTCACAGAGATAGAAAAAATACTTCAAAAATTTATATGGAGCCAAAAATGCCCACAAATAGCCACAGCAATCTTGAGAAAAGAGAAAAAGGAAGGAGGAATCACAATACTGGACATCAAACTATACTACAAGGCTACTGTCATCAAAACTGTCTGGTACTGGCATAAGAATATATATCAATGGAACACAATAGAGAGCCCAGAAATAAACCCAGGACTCTATGGTCAATTAATATTTGACAAAGGTGGAAGGAACATAAAATAGAGTAAAAACAGTCTCTTCAACAAGTGGTGTTGGGAGAACTGGACAGCAACATGCAAAAAGATAAAACTAGACCACCAACTTACACCATACACCAGAATAAACTCAAAATGGATAAAGGCCTTAAACATAAACAGTGCCACCATAAAGATCCTGGAGAAAAATATAGGCAGTAAAATTTTAGATATCCCATGCAGAAATATGTTTACTGAGACTTCTCTAAGGGCAAAGGAAATAAAAGAACAAATCAACAAATGGGACTATATCAAATTGAAAAGTTTCTGTTCAGCTGGAGAATACACCAGCAAAATTCAAAAGGAACCAACTCTATGGGAAAACATATTTGCCAATGATACTCAGACAAGGGTCTGATCTCCAAAATATATAAAGAACTTATGAGACTCAACACCATGGAGACAGAGAGCCCAATTAAAAATGGGCAAAGGACCTGAACAGACAGAGTCACTGAGGAAGATATACAAAGGGCCCAGAGGCATATGAAAGAATGCTCAACATCACTAGCCATTAGATAGATGCAAATTAAAACCACAATAAGACACCACCTCACACCTGTCAGAATGGCAACCATCAACAAATCTGCAAACAACAAGTGTTGGTGGTGATGTGGGGAAAAGGGAACCCTGGTGCACCGTTGGTGGGAATGCAGGCTGGTGCAGCCACTATGGAAAACAGTATGGGGTTTCCTTAAAAAACTAAAAATGGAACTGCCTTTTGATCCAGCAATTCCACCACTAGGACTATACCCGAAGAACCCTGAAACACCAATTCATAAGAACCTATGTACCCCTATGTTCAAAGCAGCACTATTTACAATAGCCAAGTGGTAGAAACAGCCTAAGTGCCCATCAGTGGATGAGTGGATCAAAAAACTTTGGTATATTTTACACAATGGAATACTACTCCGCAGAAAGAAAGAAGGAACTACTATCCTTTGCAACAACATGGATGGAACTGGAGAGTATTATGCTTAGTGAAATAAGCCAGTCAGTGAAAGACAAATACCATATGATTTCATCCATTACAGGACAATAATGAACAAAACAAACAAACAAGCAAAACAGAAACAGATACATGAATACAATGAATAGACCTTCAGTGGGCAGGGGAGACGTGGAGTGGGGAGAAGGGGGCAAAGAAGGGGAGTAGTTTAGTCAAGGAACTAGTATGGAAGAACCATGGACATGGACAACAAGTGGGATTGACTTTGGTGGGGAGTGGAGGGTGGGGAAGGGGACAGAAGGGAGTAAAAATGGAATGGATGTAATATAAGAACAATAAAATAAAATTAAAAAATGTAAATAGCTCACAACATGAATTTAAATATTTTTGATCTCATGTACTTTTCATATTTAACACCAAATGTGAAGTCAGTAAAACAATCCAACTATAACATATTATTATGTGTTTCATCATTCACAGAAACCAAGAGAAATAGGGGGTGATCAATAAATAAAGTAATAGAATTAGATAACAATGTTGATTTTTAAAAGAAAATGCTAGTAGAATGTTGAGATGAATAATAACTTGAGATCAACTAATTCTGCCTCAGTCTTCTTAGAAGGAACAAAGCATAAACATGCAATTTGTCAGAATTTCTAAAAGGAAAAAAATTCAAAGATCTGCATCTCCTTAGAAGAGCAAGAAGGACATCTGGGATAACCCAATGCAGTAATAATGATTTATTATGCTATTCAAATCTCTTATACTGACAGTATTAATGCCCAACATGATAACTTCACATTTCTGTAGCTTTACAGCATAGCCTTCCACATTTATTAACTTGATTTTTCACAATAACTTAGTGAAGTATGTAATGCAGATGGTATTATCTCCAATATATAGATTAAGAAACTAAATTAATGAGAGGGTAAGTGGCTTGCTAAAAATTACATTGCCATTAAGCTGCAGAACTGCTTGTAGGACTGGGGTCTAGGGACTCACTCTGACCCACTGTTTGCAATAGTTCTCACAGGCTGGTCTCCAGAGTTTTTGATTCAGTAGGTCAGGGGTGGGGCCTCAGAATTTACATCTCTAATAAGTTCCCAAGGGAACCTGCTACTGCTGGTTCGGGAAGGTCCTCACTGAAAACCACAGAGCTATGCTATGCTGCCTCCACTAAATAATATTAAATTATAGGTTACCCCCATGTAACATGGCATTTCTATAACACGGTTTTGTTCTAACATGGTTCAAGATTTGGAGGAAACCCTCATACAACACAGTATCCTAGAACATGGTTGAGAATTAGAGAAATCCCTGAATGACATGGAGTGTAGTAAGAGCTTTCATTTTATTTTATTTTTAAAAAGATTTTATTTATTATTTCTAGAGAGAAGGGAAGGGAGAGAGGCAGAGAGGCAGACAGACATCAATGTATGGTTGCCTTTTTCACCTGCCTCCAGCTACGGACCTGGCTGGAGACCTGGCTTGCAACCTTGTTATGTGCCCTGGCTGGGGAATCGAACCTGTGACCTTGGGTTCACAGACCAGCACCTTATCCACTGAGCCACCAGCCAGGGCAAGAGCTTTTAAAGAGCAAAAAATATCTCATTTGAACTAAGGGAAATGCCTGAATAATACAGGCCAAATCTGGTAAGACAGCCATGCTTGAATAAAAAATTACAAATGAGGTATTCTTGTCAAGAAGAAAACACCCTTGGTTAGCGGTGCTCAGTAGTGATGATGAAGAAAACATTATTTAATACATATCAATGTTATACTTTTGGTGAAAATTGCTTTAATAAAGATATTTCTCTTAATTATAAAAATATAATAGTGTATTTCTTTAATTTTGGGAACCTAAACCCCTTTGTTGCACCAGTTCTTTGTTTTGTATAATATGATTCACATAACATGGCATTTTTTAGGAACCTGACAATGGTGTTATATGAGGGTTACCTATATACAGAAAATATTCAGAAAGCATGGCTTCTCTGATGTTTCTTATGTGAGCTGTTTCTTAGCATAAATAATTTGACAGATGGAAGTGGATTATTTTAGATGTCATAATAACTTGTTATGAACCAGAAAATACTTAACAAAGACAAATCTCTGCTTGCAAACAGAAAACATGTGATTTACTTTAGGTAAATAACTATTGTAAACCAAATAAACTGATTGAAATTCCCCTTAAACCCTCAGTTACTAACTCAATATATTTTTAGTTTTACCTCCTATTTAGTTCATGCTCTCAGAAGTCAACTGTAATTATGAGATATATAAGTTGTTTAACAATAAGAGAAAAACGCGAACCAAAATTTGATGTTATAATACTTACATTTTCTGTAGTTCCAGTAATTACATGGAGGCCATCATATGTTGATTTAATATACATACCCTACAAAAAAGACAGCATCAAGAAAAAAAGTGAAGCAGCTGAAATATTTCCAAGTATATTATATACAAAAATTACTCTATCAAATTATTTTGTTAAAAATGTTTTAATTTTATTATTCAATTACAGTTTATGTTCAATATTATTTTGTATTAGTTTCAGGCATACAGAATAGCAGTTCCTTTCTGCAAAGTATTCCTCCCCAAATTTCAAGTACCCACCTGACACCATACATCATTATTACAATATTGTTGAACTCTACCAAATTAAAATTGCCACATGCCCCAGGAATGAATCTATGATTCAATAATACTATCTTTAAACTGGTAAGAAACTTGTATCTGAATGTGCTAGTTTCTAACGTTTGCCTGAAGAAAGCTGTACACAGCTTAATCAAGTAACTACTTGGTAACTGAACTGCCTATGAAACTTATAAAATGCAACGTCATAATGCAATATCCTGAAGAAAGAACACACCTCACTCCTCCCAAAATTCACACTGTATGTTCTGTGACTATTTTGTTTTAAAGTTTCAATGAAAAAATCAAACACTGGTATATAGTTAGCTTACTATACTTGATAGATATTACATAACAGTAAGTAGGCTTCTATAGAGCTACTTCAACTACAACTAACTTAAAGACAGAAGAGTGATAAAGTATTGTTAATAGAAATGGTTTCTCTCCTGTTCTTTTTTGGTATCCTGCATTTTTAACCTTTATTTCTTATTGATGAGATTTTAATAATTATATCCAATCATCTCTATATTATTAAGAGGTAATTAATCCCAATGCCCCCTCCCAACAAAGAGGATGAGATTCCCTTTTCCATTTAAATAAAGCCATTTTAGAAAAAGCTTGATTAAAATGTAAAGATTATGCAGAAATCCTGAAACTAACACTTTTAGAGCAAACAAAAACTTAAAATTATAGTGACAGAACTTTAAAAGAAAAATATCATAAGAAAGTATTCATATTTTAAATATTAAAATATTTTCATTTAAGTAAATTAGAAAATAATAGATGAGTTAGTGAATGTTTTTATTTTTAAGAATTCTTTTCAAGGAAGATTCTGTTACTTTAAATTTTCTTTGTGGAAAAATTACCTGAGCTTTACCTATAAAAGTACTTTGCATTTCAAAATATTTAATTAAAAAACAAAAATTACTAATTTTAACAAACATGAAGTCTGAAATATGAGACTTAACATAACCAACAATATCATTTTAGAAAAAGCATACATTAAGCATTAAGCACTTATGTTAGAAAAATTACTATAATGTTAATTTCTCATACCTCTATGTTAATGGTATATTTAGATATCTGAATGTACATATTTTCACTGAAAATAAGTAAAAATATAAACAAGAAATAGTAGAGTTGATGGTATAACATTAATAAGAAGTTATCATGTAAGTTTAAATTCTGAAAAGTCATTCTAATAATGTCGTTGTGTCCAAAATGTTGGTATTAGTCCCCAAAATGGCTTGAGTCTGGATCTCTAATGTGAAACAAAATGAATTAACTTTAAAAGATGTTTACTTACCTATAAACTCCAGTTTCTTAAATGAAAGTTCATCACTATATAAAATAAATCACTAACCTCAACACAAGTACAAACAGAAATTAATTAAGAAATTGGCCAGTAGTCTTTGGGTATGACCATATGGTGATATTTAAGCTTATTTACTGGAAGTTAAATATAATAGTGCTATTGTATAACTCAGAAAAGGACAAGATTCTTGAAATCATTCCCCACCACAAGCCCCAGGAATTAATAAAATGACATCAAATTAGTAAAGGATCTTAAAGTATATTTGTAAGAGCTAGTCACTGAATTTTGTTTTAGTTTTGTACATAGAACTTTTGGGAGAAGATAAAGTGGAAAAGGACAGTGAAAAAATATATATAATATATTGCTTGGACATATAAAATAATCATCACTCATTATTTGTCACCATCTTCACTATATGCCAGGGACTGTTTTAAATGTTTTACATTTATTTCACAATAGCCTTTGTGATAGAAACTACAATTACCTCTGTTTTATTACAGATAAGGAAACTGAGGTAAAGAAAAGCTCAGGAGTCTGCTCAAGGTGGTGAAGCTGGTTTTCAAGCCCAGGCAGTCTGACTCCAGTCCATAATCTCAATACTAGTTTCCTGATTTATGGATTCATTAACAGGTGAGTTGTATACCTTCACTTATCAGAATATACTATTTGGCAACTATAGATATTAAAGTCAAACATTCAATGTTTAACATTTATTAAAATACTAAGAACTCTTTAGCACACGTACTACGTGCAGTACAATTACAAATACAGAGTAACTGAATTTAATAGTTTAAAATTTTAGTTTAATTACCCATCTCTTCTGACAACTGTAAGCCAAAGTTGATTATATTTTTCTCCACATTCTATCAACATTGTGCATTATTGGTTATGGATTAAGGTATTTGACATAAGAAGATCTCATAAATGATTAGATCATAGAGAAAGTCTAATATCCTAAGAGAAATGTTTACAAAAGACATTATAGTTACTGGGATAATAAAAACTCATGAATATAATCTAGTTATGACTCTGGAGATAAAATCTGTATGTAATTATTGTATGTACCAGGAACTTCAAAAACGGCAATTGTAAGCTAAAGCGGGTATCAATTAGTTATAGGATGAGAGTCTCATCATTATTTATACATAATTAAATATTATATAATTTATATCAAAGCTATTTTTCAGATGGATAAAATGTTTAAATGGTTAAATAAAGAAGGATTTAGCTATGTATACAGAATTCAATTCAAGGAACTTCATAGTTATGAGCAATAGAAAAGGAAGAAAGCACATTTTTAAAATGCCTCAAAGAATGGAGCTACTCCATTTTATGCAATATTTTCACTTTTAACTTCAGTAAATCATTTTCTGCAACTGATTTTAATTGGGGGAATAAATGGTGATGGACGGAGACTTGATGTGGGGTGGTGAACACACACAATACAGTGTACAGGTGATATCTTGTAGAATTGTGCACCTGGAATCTGTATAATTTTGTTAACCAGTGTCAACCCAATAAATTTAGTAAAAAGAAAAAATAATCAAAACTAACTTCTTCATCCTTTTGATCTCCCTCTGGTAGTACTGATGAGAAAAATGGCCAAAAATCATGGACCAAAAGAAGGAGAAAAAACAAGTTGCTTGCATGAGCTTCAAACTAATCAACTTCTGAATAATGAAGCATCTGTGGAACTACATCTAATCACCTGCTCATGTCTGAGAGTCAAATAGCAAGAGGACATATATGTATAATTCAAATGGTTCTTTTTCTGGAACTCAGACAAATCTGGGCTTCCATTTCATCAAAAACACTCATTCTTCCTTTTATTTTCCTAAAACCAATTAATTAATTCTGGAGCTGACTTGCTCCCTCTCTCCCACTCAAGCTGCCAAAAGGATGTTTTCACTCTGTCTCCGAACATTGGTTAACCAATAGAAGCCAAAGAAATCTCAACTCAAGTCAACAAAATAAGACATATTTGGAGATGGTCCAAGTGTCTAACTAGCAAAGAACTCTCTGAGGCTAAGAGACTTCCCCAAGGAAACTTACTCCATCAGCCCTTTATTCTCTATTCAGCTCATCTCTTGGCTCTGATCTAGTTCAGCTATGTTTAGTTTCCTTTTCCTTATTTAATTTTCTGTTATTTTTTAATTGTTGTTTTTAAAAAGCATTTTAGAAACTAGTTGCATGTTTTTAATCATAACTAAGCATGTTTCCCACCATTCCTTATAATGTTCAGGACTCTCAAATCTAATGAATTCTAGGAGATTTCGACTATGTAAGTAGAAAGCTGATGAACAACTAATCAAGTTTATCAGTGGAAGAACAAAGCAGCTACCTTTTGCCTATGAGAGATGTTCTATTTAGAAGCTGGCAGAAGACATTCTGCAGGTGTTTCTAAGCTAATTAAACTTTATTAAAGCTTGGTGTTCTCCCACCTCTTTCTACTTTTTCCTTCATTTACCATTTGTACAATTCCTATGGTTAAGCACAAGCTAAATGTTACCCAAATCCTCAAATCTATTCAAATGTGACTGAGTAAACTTAAAGTTGTCTAATTTTTAAAATGATACCTTGCGTAAGTGACATAAAATTTCTACTTAGTCGTCCCTCCTTTAACATAAATCATAAAAAAGTTTTGTAGTTAACTTTTATGAATATTCAACATTTTAGTTTTTTCTTTCCTTCCTTCTGAAATATCTTCTCAGTGAAATGCTGCTAACAGTCCTTTAAAAAAGAATTTCCTTAGGTCCAGTTTTTAAAAAGTATATTTTAATGATTATGGTGTTAAGAGTTGTTCTGATTTCTTTTCCCTTTGCTCCCCTTTGGACAGTTACCCCTCTCTCCTCCAGCAACCCCAGACCCCTTAGTTTATGTCCATGGGTCGTGCAAGTAAGTTCTTTGGCTTCACCTTTTCCTGTACTATTCTTAACTTATCTTTATTTTGTACCTACCAATTATGTTTCCTATCCCTGCACCATTTCCATTCTCCCTCTTCCCCTTCCCAGCTGATTACCCTCTACGTGATCCCAACACCTATGATTCTGATCCTATTCTGGTTGTTTGTTTTTGTTTTTATTTTTTAGATTCTGTTATTGATAGTTGTGAGTTTATTGTCATTTTAATGTTCAGTTTTGATCTTCTTTTTCTTAAATAAGTCCCTTTAACATTCCATATAATAATGGCTTGATGATGATGAACTTCTTCAGCTTTACCTTGTCTGAGAAGCACTTTATCTACACTTCCATTCTAAATGATAGCTTTGCTGGATAGAGAACTGTTGGTTTAAGTTGTTGCTTTCTATCACTTTGAATACTTCCTGCCAGTCCCTTCTTGTCTGCAAAGTTTCTTTTGAGAAGTCAGCTGACAGTCTTATAGGAACCCCTTTGTAGCCAACTCTCTTCTCTTGCTGCTTTCAAGATTCTCTCTTAATGTTTAACCTTTCACATTTTAATTAGGATGTGGCTTTGTGTGGGCCAATTTGGATCTAGCTTGTTTGGAACACTCTGTGCTTCCTGGACTTGTATGTCTATTTCCTTCACCAAATTTGGGAAGTTTTCTTTCATTATTTTTTTTCACGCAAGTTTTTATTTCTTGGTCTTTCTCTTTTCCTTCTGGCACCTCTATGATTCAGATGTTGGCACATTTAAACTTGTCCCAGATGTTCCTAATCCTTTCCTCATATTTTTCAATTCTTGTTTCTTCTTTCTGTACTGGTTGACTGTTTATTTTTTCCTTACATTCCAAATCATTGACTTGAGCCCCATTTTCCTTCCTCTTACCATTGATTTTCTGTGTATTTTCCTTCATTTCATTTAGCCTAGTCTTCACTTTCTCCCTTCTGCATTTATCCCACTTAAGCATATTTGTCAAGTCTGTGAGCATCTTTATCACCAGTGTTTTATACTGTGTGTCTGCTAGGCTGGCTAGCTGTTCATCTGTTAGGTTGGCTATTTCTTCATCACTTTGTTCAGCCACTAGGACCTTCACCTGTTCCCTTATTTGAGCCATAGTTCTCTGTCTCTTCAACTTGACAGGTTATGGTGTTTGTCTCTGTGTCTTAGGTAAAGCTGTCACACCTGTAACATTGTAAGACTCCTTAGGTATTTGTCAGTACAGGTGACCCATTTCACCACATTGCGGAGCTATACGTGAGGGAGACATCTGAGAGGGAACAATGCTGCTTGTTCAGCATTTTCCCCTTTTCCAGGCACTTCTCCTCCTTCCCATATGGAACTAGTGCCTCTCTAGCTGTTGCCATGGACATAATTCTCAGAGTGGGTGGGTCTGTGGACATTACAAGACCATGGGGGCTCTCTTAACAAACAGACTCTGCTAAGAGGCCAGCAGTTTCTTCCTCTGCCTCAACCCTCACTGGTTTTCACACTCAGAAGCAACATGGCTTTATTTTCCCCCTGGTGCTGGAACCGTGAGCCGAGAGGTCTGGTCTGGTGCCAGGAAGACTCAACAGGCGTCTCTACCTTTTGTCTTTTTAATGTGTGACTGCACTTCCCAATGGTTGGTCACGGTCGCCATCCCACCCCAGCTGCTGTGCCACCAAACTATGTGCCGCCCAACTGCTCTGCCAAACTGGGGCCTCTGCCTCGGCTCTGCCCTCCTACCTGTCTGGATAAGTATTTCTTCCTTATACCTTTAGTTTATTGAACTTCTGTGCAACTAAATATTCTAGAGTTTCTAGTTGTCTCTAGTTTTGAGGTAGATGTATCAGTTTTGGTTGTGGAGGGAGACACAGTGTGCCTACCTGCACCTCCATCTTGGATTCTCTGTATTTTATAGTTTTAAGTAGATGTATTCCTTCTTCAGTGTAAAGGGAGACACAGCATGTCTACCTATGCCTCCATCTTGGTTGGAAGTACCTAGATGGGTCCAGTTTTAAAGTCACTCTCCTAAGCTTTGCACACCCCCATTTAGCAATTCCAACTTTACATGTAGGATAATGGAACAAGTTTTGTTCAGAAGTACTTCATTTAAATTTGCCTGGACTTAAACCCTGCCTTTATTATGTATTATCTCTGTGTGATACAGGGCAGAGTGGTAAAGATCTATAATTCAGTTTTATCATTTGCAAAATGAAAAAATAAATACCTACTGTATAGAGTTATGAAGAAAATACCTGGAAAATAGCAAGCACTCATTTCTCCTCTTTTCTCTTCTAGCTCTTTCCTAAACTAACTGAATCTGCTTCTTGGCATTTTATATTTATGACTATTCCAAAGAGCAGACCCAGGCCTGCCTCTTTTAAATAAAAAAAATAAAAGGCTATAACTTGATTAAAAATCAAGATTTCATAAAGTCCATTAATTAGCATTGTGTTGACTCAGTTCACATAGCTATCCCCCTGCCACAATTTCAGTAGAAACAAGAGGGGAAAAAACCAGGGCTTTGTTCTCAGATCAATACCATCCTTAGAATTGCAGGCTCATAAAACTAGAGAGCTTTAAAGATGATCTAGTCCACTTTTCCTGCTCCCAAAAGTCTTCAGATGAATAGATCAAGGCCAAGGAAATTAAAATTTACTCCCCAAACCTCCCCCAGGTCACTCACAGCAATGTTTATCTAAGTGATTTGCATTCAGGTGTCCTGATTCCTAGTCTAGTATGATATAATAATTAGTTCGTAATTTCCCACTCTATAAATCATGCTGAAGAGAGGTTCCTTTCTTTCATAACAACTGAAAAGGGAGATGTAGAAAGGAAAATCCTTAATACTATAGGTTGAAGGATATATTAAATAAAACTGGGCTAAAATGAATAGTAAGAATTAAAAGTCATAAATATTATTTCAAATAGGTTTATAAATGTTATATATAAGCTCTTAAAACTAATCAAACTTAGATATAACACATAGCTTACAATGATGACATGCTTTCTGGCTATGTCTGATATGCTGATTTCCATCTCTCAGGAAGATACCAATAAAAACCACAAAAGCCTAAGAAACTATGGTTACCCAAAAGTAATTTTTCAAATATTAGAAGAAAAGTCACTCTATAGAAGAGATGGTTTCAAACTAAAAAGTCACTGGTGGCCAATGAAGGGTTTGCCCTCTGAAAAAATTATATACATATACAAGGTCTGTCCAGAAAAAGACCAGCCATTGTTAATGTAATGAGAATGGTTTGCACAACATCGATGTAATCTGGCAGCCGAGGAGAGTAGACTAGAATGAGCATGCATGAACAATGATGACTTCACTGTACCAGTCACTGGGGGCAGTAGTAGATGCCATTGAGTGAGCATGTATACTGGGTGGCCATTGCATTCAGAATGAGTGAATGGGACAAATCTGCATCAAATCTTGTGTTAAGATTAAACATTCCTCCATGGAAACTATTTGGATGATTCAGAAGGCCACAACTATGGGAAACTGGTGATTGGCGGCTTCATTAATGACAACACACCTGCTCATGTATCACATCTTGTGAAGAGCTTCTTGGCAAAACATCAAATCACCCAGGTGACTCAGCCCCCATACAACCCAGATTTGGCACTCTGTACCTTTTGGCTCTTCCCAAAACTAAAATCACCTTTGAAAGGGAAGAGAATTCAGATTATTGATGAGATTCAAGAAAACATAATGGGGCAGCTGATGGCAATTGGGAGAACTGTGTGAGGTCCCAAGGTGCCTACTTTGAAGGGGACTTAGATGTTATTGTCCTATGTACAATGTTTCTTGTATCTTATATCTCCTTCAATAAGCGTCTCTGTCTTTTATATTACATGGCTATATATCTTCTGGACAGACCTTGTATATTTAACTGAAGAAAAAACACCACGTAAATAATTAAATCTGCTTAGAGACATTTAATAATATATAATCTGAAACTATTATTGCCAATTTCCAATATTTCTATTTTCTAAAATATCATTAGTTGCATTCTTAGAAAACTGATCTACAGGGAGAAATTAGAAATACTGTCACACCAACTTATTATGCAGTAGTTACGTAAGATGTTCTCCAGCTAGCTTTTTTATTCTGTCTTGAAACTCGCAGCAGACCTTTTGTAGGTGTCTTTTATCTCCCTCTCATTAATATTGATTTTATATGCTTTCTTTCTAGAGGCTTGACAAAGAGATGCTCTCCCATGGTTACACTTAGAAGCGATACAATTTTTAGTAAGGTGAACAAAATACAGAAGATTATTACCTTTATTATTATAATAAAAACATACACCTCATGGATGTTAGCCTAGTTTTGGCAAGATCCATCACCTTACTCACCCTTATAGGAAATAATAGGTGTCAGTTATAAAGAATATCATAGTTGTTTACTTTACTCACCCTAAGGGAAGAAAGTCCTATTAAAACTAAAGCAAAGCAAAGCAAAACAAACAGAATACCCACTCTCATGGATATAACATTGTGGTTCTTGTAAAACTCTTAACTAACTTCCTTTAAACCTAAGGAACTTTTGTAGGAGGTGAAAGAATGCAATAAAAATTAAATTATTACCAAAGTAAACAGGGTAATTCAGAAATCACCATTTTTCATATTCTTTCATTTTCACTTATCTTCATGTATCTTCCTATGACAAAAATCCCACTACATTAGTTCTTTTAGAAAAAAATTTAAAAATACCAAAACGTTCCCAGTTTGTTAAAATTCATAGATTCCCAATTTTAGAGGCTGCTTTGCCCACATCATTAGCTATCCGCTAATGGATGGTGGCTTTGATAAACATGGTATATCTTACCAGCCCTTCACTTGGTTTGATGTTTGCCAGCTGAATCACTTCCAGGTGGGCTGACTGTGAAACCAGTGGATCTGATGACAGGGATATGATATGGTCACAGACTCCAGACAGAGTTTTACACTGAAGCCAAAAAAGAAGAAAAGATTCTGATAAACAAATGTAAGTAACACATAAATCACATTTTGTTATAACTTCTTTTACAAGGGAAAGAAAAGAAACAGAAATTATTTGGCATTTTAGTCTATAAAATCTATTTTTAAAAGGTATTCAGGTAAAAAAAAAATCATGTGCATAGTACACCTATATTCTAAATTATGGATACAAGAATATGCATGAAATTTTCAAGAAAGTTTTGGTTATGTGCTAGTTTCATTATTTGATTTATCAGACCTAAAATAAAATAATTTTTCTGAACAATATAAATAATCTGAAAACTTCTTAATAGCCACCAACAGAATGAACTCAATAATTTAAAAGATCCTGCTGTCTTTTACTTCATGATCAGAATAGTTAAAAAAAATTTAGACAAGGTCTAGGGAAGATGAGTATCCCAAATATGCTTGCTTGATGAACTTCTCCGACTTATCCATCTAGACTTGCCTGCTCAAGATTATCTTTGTGTAAAGTTGTCCGTCTCCTCCCGGCAAAGTTTGGCACTCCCACAACCCTACATTCTCAGCATTCTATGAACAATCTAAAATTCTATGATAACTGCAATCTGAAGCCTTCCTGAAGCAGAGACCATGTCCTACTCATCTCTGACTTCTCTTCCACCCCAACCCTACCTGCTACCCACACTAGGTAGACAGATCCTAGAACATATAACGTACTCAAATATGAGTTGAATAAATTGAAGAGAAACTGAGCTTTAACAATGAGTGGCTTGACTGAAGAAAGAAAGCTAGTGCTTTAGTTCGAGCAAATGTATTCATACTGATATAGAATAATAGATTTTAAATAGGGTACATACATAATAGTATAATTAAGACTCAGACATCTAAACTCATGAAAAAGTGGAACATGAGAACAAAAAGTTTAGAATATACTGTCCTAAAATATGCTGGCCCTTAGATGCTTCACACTCACTTTTACTTAAAGAAGCCTGGTGTTGCCCTGGCCGGGTTGGCTCAGTTGGTTGGAGCATTGTCTCATACACCAGAAGCTTTTTGAATTTGATCCCTGGTCAGGGCACATACCTAACATTGCGGGTTCAATCCTCAGTCTGGACTCAAATGGTCAATATTTCCTTCTCACATTGATGTTTTTCTCTCTGTCTCTTTCTCCTCCCCTTTCTCTCTAAAATCAATAAACATACGAGTATTCTCTGGTGAGAATTAAAAAAAAAGCCCAGTGTCCCATTATTTGAGATTATTTTTCCCCTACTGTAGGAAAAGTTATTCTTTTGTAGCAATCAAGGTGTTATCTTCTATACATCTCCAGCATGTTACATTTGTTCTGTGACCACTGCATTACCTTACTATAAGGGACACAGTTTATTCTGCCTGGTCAGGATAGGGATTCTTTTTGTTTACTGCTTTCTGTACTTGGTCCATGGTCTCAGTCTCTGTAGGGTTCAGCTCCTCCACATGACAGAAACTCCCAGGCTAAATTTTCCTCCTTGTTTGCACTCCTGCTTTTTGCATCTGCATTTCACGGCTGAACTTTTATTGTGGATACCCATCCCTAAAAATAGACATTAGCTGACACAGTAGCAATACCCACGGAAAGAACCTGGGCTTCGCAATCACCACACCGCCAGTTACTTGCTGTATGACCATGACCAAGTTATTTGATATTCTTAAGACTCAGTTTCCTCATGTAGAAAATGGGGTAATAAAAATTACTTTCTATAGCTTATATGACAAATGAGGATAATTTATTTAAAAGGGAGTCCGATATAGCTCATATAAAAGGAAGACACTAATAAATGTTTATTCTCTCCCTATTTTTTCTCTACCTTCCAAGGGCTCAATCCTTACTCTTGGAATTATGTCATTATTCTTAATTTCACAACTTTGTTGATCATTTTGCAATGACCAGCAATAACACTGCATGGTCATGATGGAGAGTTCACATTCTTTTCTCTTTCTCATGTTCAAGACTCAGTGCTCACAGATACAAAATACCCTGAAGAGCTGTGAAGCAAAGTGCCAACAGGAGCATTCCCTTCTCCCACTCAAACAGGGAAGCCTCTGGGGCCAGCTTCCTGAGCGTGTGACCTGTGCAGTCACACAAGGTCCTGCACTTAATACTGTGCTGTGCTATTGCCATCATAGAATTCTTGTTTTTTAAAAAGGCACTGGATAGTTTCATTTTGCACTGGGTCTCATATATTATGTAGCTCATGCTGGGACCCCAGTCTTGGTGCAGAGTTTTTTTTTTTTTTTTTTTTTTTTTTTTAACTCTTCTTGAAAATAGTTATCAGCAGCCATGGGAAAAAGGACAGGATGACAGCACTTTACATATAAAAATTGGCTGCAGGTCAAAATTTCTATTCTTTGACAAGAAGATAAACATTTTTGGGCAGATTTAAATCTTTGATTCTTTTCCTCTCATATGTGGTTACATCTTCATTCTTATTTTCTCTTTATCTCAATGGGGGAGATAACATTAATTCTGAAAGGTTTCTATATAGGATACTTAGATTGCATAATAATCTGAAGATTACTAAATTTGTATGCTCTAAGGGACCTTTTGTGGTTTCTACAAGTGAACCATATTATAAAAGAGTACAATGTATAAATAAAGAGGGAGGTAATGGAGGTATATAAATGGCTTAACATGTGTCCATTACAACATTTAAGGCCTCATATGACACACTGGTGATGAGTAATAGTAGCTCTCTTATTCATGTACTGGAAGCACTTAGAAGAAGGGTAGAAGGAAAAAGGCAGAAATAAAAGGCTGTAGACATTTTTACAAAAGGGAAAAAATGCTATTTAAATCCAGTGTGTTTATTTGCAAATCATTTTTACAGATTCTCTTTCTTGTGTAATTTTGTTTGCCAGGTACCTGCTATGTGCTAGGTCTACTGGGAATACAAAAGATGGATAAAACACTGACTTCACCAGCAAAGCTATCAGGATTTACTTAAAGACCTTGGAAAATAATAATGGAAAGACTTAGAAAAGAAATTCTACTAGAACCTTGCTTCCTATTTTAAAGATAATGCTCTGGAACCTTTTATATTGCAGCATTTGGCAACTGACTAAATAAGCCAATTGCAAGGGGTATAAAATGGCCTGGCTTTATATGCTAATTCTACACTCATTACTGCAGCATATATCATGCCACTGCAGAAAACCACATTAAGAATGGAAGGAGCCCTGGCTGGTGGCACAGTGGATAAGGTGCCAGCCAGCCTATGAACCCAAAGGTTGCTGGTTCGATTCCCAGCCAGGGCACATAACCAGGTTGCAAGTCAGGTCTCCAGCCAGATCTGTAGCTGGAGGCAGGTGAAAGGCAACCATACATTGATGTTTCTCTTCCTTTCTTCCTCCCTCCCTGCCCTTCTCTCTGAAAATAATCAATAAAATCTTAAAAAAAAAAAAATACAATGGAAGGTGACTTGACTTGGGGTGGTAAACACACAATACAATATACCGTACTGTAGAACTGTATACCTGAAACTTACATAATTTTATTAACCAATGTTACCCCAATAAATTCAATAAAAAGACTACAATGGCAAAGCTCCAGGGGAGTTATTTACCATGTTCTTATAAAAAGTAAAATTGTTCATTCAGTGAAATCATGTGATATTATGTTATCATTTTTAAATGAAGTATTATCTATTGCTACTTAATAGTATATCCTAGAAAAATAAAATTAATTATAACAAGAGAGTATATTCTTTGTATTTTTGTAAGTTAACATCAATGCTATAGAGCACCTGCCACGTGTGTGGCACAATGTTAAGTACTTCATATTCATTACCTCATTTATCCTTATAACAACTTCCTGAAGTAACTATTATAGCCAGCTTGAGCAGATGAGAAAGAAAGGCTAAAAAATAGAACAAGGTCATTGCCCTGGTAGAAGAAAGGACTTGAATTCTTAATCATTATGCTTATCATCTTTTATTTCAATCCTTAAATCTTAACTTGTTGATGAATTTCATTTTTTAAATTGTTAAAAATTTATGTCTATATTGAATAGATATTTATAACACATTTAAACTACAAAGTATAATGAAGTATAAAGTGAGCCTGCAAGCACTCTTCCAATTTAGAATGCAGGTTGGATAAGTAATAGAACTGAGATTGTGAAGGACAGTTTGGGGAAACTTAAAGCAATTTTAGCAGTAAAAGGACCACTCTATTCTATGTAGAAGATGACTGATGACTACTGGTATAAAGGGTTCTTCTACTATTTTTGTGATATCTATACTAAAAGATTTTATATTGTTTATCTTTAGTTCTAAAAACAGAAGAAAAATTGTATCTAAAATTAAAGCCCAGTAAATAAATAATATGCCTTTACTAATGCTAAAGGGAACATGAAAGGGCAATGGGTTTATAACCAACACTCTGGATTTGCTATAATCTACCTAAGATGGTGGAAGAGTACTTAGTGACTGAATAGCAGTTACAGACTAGGCTAGCTCTGACTTAGCCTTTTAAAACAAAAGTGTATCACAGGACAGATTTAGTGGTATTGTGATTTTTTCTCTCTCCAGTTGTTCATATTAATTTCAAATAAAAATGAACATAATGCATCATATTCTTAGAATGAGATGGAGAGTTTTCATATTGTTCTCTATATAAACACTTTATTTTATATCCATGTGCTATGTATGTATGGTTGGTTAACACAAATCTAAAAGTTCTAAAAGGGGAAAAGATCTGAGCGTAGCATGTTTAGTATAAAATAAATAATGTTTTTTTCATAGATTTTTATTTATTATCTTTAGAGAGAGGAGAAGAGGGAGAGACATCAATGTATGGTTGCCTTTCACCTGCCTTCAGCTAGGGACCTGGCTGGAGACCTAGCTTGCAACCTAGTTATGTGTCCTGGCTGGGAATCAAACCAGCGACCTTTGAGTGTGTAGGCCGGCGTCTTATCCACTGTGCCACCAGCTAGGGCAATAATGGTTTTGAAATAGTAGTAAAAGCAGCATTTAGTCACTGTGGGATTAAATACAAAACAGAAAAAAACCACAGCAACCATACATTAATAGATTAACCAATAACAAGATACCATTCTTCCATTATTTCTGAACAGCATTCTTTCATTATCACTGAATTTATCAGATGCTACTTTTTACTTTGTCGATTAATATGTGAATTTTTACTGCTGTATTTTTAGAAGTAGTATAATTCAGTATTATACATTACACAACTTTGTGCCAATTTAGGATTATATTTGCATTGTATTTGGTGAAGAGAGGCTTTGTTTTAATAAAATATTACATATTTATTCTAATATTAAATAGTGAGACCTCTCAGTGATATAAGCCTCATTTGGAAATATAGTATTCTTAGTACCTTTGTACTTCCCAGGTGTCTGTGGAGCTACCAATTTTACACCTTTGATTATGATGGTTTGGTAACAAGATGCAAGAAGTAAACAATTATAGGTGACAAAAGAGTAAAATTCACAAACAGAATTTAAACTGGTATTTCAAATTATTATTCTATATACATGTCCCCCAACACAAGAATTTCTTGCTCTTATAAGTAAAAATAACTGAAGAAACAATTTTAAACTTAAATATCTAATAGAATAAAATTTCAATTTTAATCCAATGTGAAAATTTTCAGTATTCATACAACAAAGACTTTGAGTTCCAAATAGCTTCAGAAAGTAATTATAGTTGTGAATAAATAAAGATCATATGAATTTTGTTCCAGCAAAGCCTAGAAAACTCTGAAGTCCCTTTAGGTTTCAAACCCTGATGGTGAGGGAAAAAACACTAAACAATTAGCAAAATTAAAAGAAACCACCACCACCACCACTACCACTACCATTCCCACTGCTGTCACTCACCTCTGCCAGCAACCACAGCCACTACCACCACCACCACTTCATTAAGCCATTCATTCATTCAACAATCACTAAGTAGCTGCTTGCTACACAATTCAAATGCCAACTACTATGTCCAGTGAGAGATCATGAATCCCAAATGTCCCAAATATACATTGATGAGCAAGAAGTGGATCTTTGTCACTTGCAACTTACTTGCAACTACTTCCCTTAGACATCTTGGTCTGAATTGAAGGTGGGGCAAGTGGCTCTACTGTTCCTCTGATTTCTCACAGGGAAATAGTCAGCTGGAAACAAGTACTGAATCTGGGAAAAACCCCCCTTCTATTTGCTTGCTTTCTCAGGGGTAGGAAACAAAGCCAGGAAGGTTTTTTTTTTAATGGGTCCCCAGCCAGATGAAAAAGCACTCATTAGAAGGCATGCTATTTTCTGAGCTCAAGATGAACAAAAGTCTAGATATATCAGTGGCTCAACTAAAATGTAGGAAGATTATTTCATTTAACTTCAGGTTCAAATAGTAGGAGTGAAGCAGTTCATGATAACTGGATGAGCTTCTGGAAAATCCAGGCACTATATATACAGTTTATGGGCAAATAGGGAACATAAAGTAGAGGCCTGGGAGCAATGTCTTCCCTTATAGCTGAGAAATTCAAAGTTTCCATCTGTGCTTTTATGGAGAAAATAGCTAAACGCATTGTGTTGGTTATGAATTTATTGGCTCTTACTGCCAAATACACCATTCAGAGCTTGCACCATGTTAATGGACACGACTCTTCAAGCATTTCTGCTTTACAGTGAGCACAATGTTGAGTTTTTGTCAGTAGAGGGTGGTAGAGGGATATTGTAGGGGGAAGGAGGCTTCTCCTCCAGGTTGCCTTGTACTATGTTTTGCTTTTTCTTGCTCCTGGTGAATGGATCCATCAGTGATGCATATGTGTGGAGAATGTTCCTAGGCCATGCAGTCCCTCAGTGACCTCGTAGCCTCAGCCTGGGCTCAGTGACCACCGTCCTGTGGACCTACTGGACTCAAACTCATTGCTTCACTCCACCTGCTCAGTGAGCGTGCCAACCAGCATCACTTGTCTGCATCCTAGAAGGTTGTTTCCTGCTTGTCTGACAACTGTGGACCAACTCTGACTTAGGCAACCCAGTGAAGCTGCAACCCTACTGCTCCAATGAATTCTGTTATCAGCCTGGGAGATAGTGTCCTTCCTTAGATACAGTTCTAGGGCATGTTTTACATCTTCTATCATAGTTTAATAACTATTCAGATTAAACTTTCTTCATCATTGTGTGATTTCTGTCTTCAGATGAATTCAATTACTTTATTGAAATTTTTATATATACCATGACTGTCAACGTAGTTTTAAAAAATCCATAATGTCTTTGATTACGTAATCAAAGAATGGTTTCAGATGAAGACAGTCCTTCAATTTATGTGAGCACACTGTTTTCTATTGATTTTGAGTTGATTACCAAAGAATATGGCATTTACCCTTTAGGAACCACAGAAGCTTCAATCTTTCAAGTTAATCAGAGAGGCTAATTTACTTTGTGCTAGTAAGTGGCACAATGGGGTCAGGACACCAAATCTTTTTAACTCTCAAATTGGTGCACTTTCTACATTACTCTGCTTCCAAAGCCCCAACAAAAACAAACACTCTTTGAGAACAAGGGCTGTACTCTGAGTCAATCTGAATATAAAAGCATTCAACAATGCATAATGTGTTCAGCAAATGTAATGTTAGCAAGAACACCAATATAAATATACCAACTTACATATGGTCTAACTAAATCATAGTAGACATACTAAAAACAGAATAGTTCAATTTCTTATGTGACCACATTCCCTTTACTATATACACTTTTTTTTGTTGTTGTTCCAGAAAAGACACACATTTTCCACTTCCATTGTATTCTATCTCGATTTCTTCTTTCTTTCATGCAGTATCATTTGTGGAGAAGTTAATCTACAGTTAAAATAACTTATAAGGCAATTAACCACCAAAGTGTTGAAACCTGAAGATAATATAACACAATGCAAAAAGCCAATGTCTATTTCAGTAATAGTGTTAGCACCCTTTTTAGACTGATCACAAAGACAGTGAAGGGACCCAAGATATAAGGGTGACTTTATGTATAAAAATAAAGAAGCATCTTAATGCATTCAATGTACAAAACTCAGTACTAGAATTCATGTTTTAATGAGATTGACCACAATTTGCATGCAACAGTTACAATCAAAATGTCAACCATACAAAAAAACTCAATTTGCAATGGCCTAGGACCACAGCTCTCATAAAAGAGTCGTTGTAATTGACAGAGCTGCTTTTTCACAACATGAAGGGACCTTCTGCAAACTAATGAAAAATTATTTTTATGAAGTTATTAGAATACTAGTTTTCAAGAAATCACTAAACATAAAATATTAATATGATCACTTTTATTTTATATTATGGGGCATGCTGCTACCTTAAGTATCTTCAAGGTTTGGGATAATTAGGTGAAGAAAGCTATGATTTGAAATATGGTGTGGCAAAGTCTAAAATGAGCTCTTGAATTTCTTCTTCAGTCTTTTTCTCTTAGAGCTAACTACTGGCTCTGTGCAGTTTTAGCCATTTCTAGGTTAGGCAGCAGAGAAGGCACAATAATCTAAGCCCAGATGAAGTTTAGGAATAAAGAACTCATATATTTTAAAAATTTATACAGAATATTTTTTAAAGAAAACATAAGCTAACATAAGCCTAATTCATGATCAAACCTAAATAAGTAAAGAAGAAAAATAGCCTGGAGAGAAAAGAGAGCAAGAAGAAAGAATATTTATGAGAATGCCCTGTAGAATGCAAAGTAGTATGCAACTATAAGGTAACATTAAAACAATACCATAGGCATTCACTGTATTTATTCCTCCCAATATCTTTGTTAAGATGATGGGGGTAAACTGCTAGTACATAGCAAGTGCCATCTACAAGACCAAACTGTTAGTTAATGTAAAAGGTGCACTTGAGCTCAGGACAATCTGATTTAAATATCTTGACTTTAATGATCATACCTGTCCTGGGATTTCCACAAGTTTATTCAAGCAGACAAGTGTTCCAGGCTCACCAATGAAGCAGCAGGGCTGTGATAAGCAGGTAAGCCTGCTAAAGCACAATGTCTGAAATGGTTTCCCAGGAGTTTCTCCAGATTCAAATACTGAGCTGAATGTTGGGAGTGAGGTGATAGTAAAGAACTGAAGAGAACTCCAGATTCCCTATAATGGACTTACTGTATAAAACAAGACTCTGTGCAGGGCTAAAACATAAGGGCTGCATCACGCCAAGGATGTGTAATAGGGACAAAACTTTACTGAGAGGGAAACATTAGACCAATAGAGATGAAACATATTACTATTTATCATTAGTCAACAATCACTCAGAGACTGAGTACATTGATTATTTGCATTTTCTTTGGCCCTTTATGATTACACTCAGTTGTCTGTTCCATTACATTTAATGACAAATTCCAAGGAAACCCAAGCTGTTCAGTCTCTTCTGTTCATTCTTACATTTTATGCTAACACAGACATCTCTGTCCACAACTGCAACCAATCAACCCTCTTTTTTTTTATGTAGCATTTTGGTCCTCAGAGTACTACTTTCAAATTTTAAGCATAAACCACTCTCCAATTTTTAAGATAAGGAAGGAGAACAGAAAATCTAGCCCAAGAATTACTCAAGTAACTTTTTAATACTTCACTATGTGTACCATAAAATTACCCATTAAATGCCATCGGGATTATAACTATAACAGAATATATACTTAAAATTTTTTCATGATAAAAGCAATACAAACTAAGGAAAACTGGGAAGATGGTTGAAACAAACCAAAAAATTATCTTATCAAGCAAATGCAATAAATATTAATACAGAATATTTCCTTTTAAAAATTTTCAACCATGATGATTTATTCTGTGCTTATAATGGTTTTAATCTGGTTTTTACTTAACATTGTCATTTACAATCCTTCTTTTAACATTGGCCCATACATATTTCAGGTATGTTTATAAACATAATTTATCCATAAATTATATAGTCACAAATATAATTTCAAATAATAACTATGAATAGTAAATATTTCATCATGTGAATGTACCATCAATTACTGAAGCATTACTTTATATTTTCTATCTATTATTATATATAATGTTACTACAAGCACATTCTATGGAAAACTCTATTGTGTTTTAGAATTTATTTTTAGACTAGATTCCCAAGAAGGCATAGGAATATGAACTCTGGAGTCAGATTCCCTGAGTTAAAATCCCATCTTAAATCCCTTCTTATTGTGTCACTTTAGGAATGCTATCTAACCTCTTCATGCTTCAGTTTCTTCATCTGTAAACTGGAGATGACAGAATAATACCTATATCATAAAGTTGTTATGAGGACCAAATGAGGAAATTCATATAGAGCACTTAAAATATTGCCTGAAGCATATTGTAAATCCTATATAAATGTTAGCATTAATGTTTCTGAGTCTTGAAATTGCCTAAAACTTAAAAGGTTTTATGAATGTACATGCTAGTAGTAATGCATATCCATTCTAATTTCATCAAAATTATATTAGCATTTGTATATATTTAGTGAGTGATAATTATGTGGGTGTTTGTTTAGGAATTGATAGGTAAAAATTTGTATTTCATTACTGTCCTATACAAAATCCTTGTTTTCTAAGAATAATGGCCACTGGAAAGTAATGGTAGTTTTTGTGATTTAATTTAAAGGATGCAGAGCTTGTCTCTTACAAAAATATATAAACCTAATGAAATTCGCATTATTTTTTTATTTATCATTAACAACCCTCATCTTAAAAATAGCAGTTAACACTCTTTTTTCTTACCATCTGTTATATACTCATTGTTTGTGTCCTTCCCCCTCACCAATTCATATGCTGAAATCTAATCCCAGATATGATGGTATTTGAAAGTGGAGCTTTAGAGAGTGATTAGGTCATGAGGGTGGAATCCTCTCAAATGTGATTAGTATCCTTATGAAAGAGAGCTCCCTAGCTCCTTCCACCATGTAAGAACCTTCTATAAACTAGGAAACAAGTCCTCACTAGACAGGAAATGTCTTGGCACCCTTATCTTAGATTGTCCAGTCTCCAAAATAGTGAGAAATGTCTGTTTTTTAAACTACTCAGTCTATGGGATTTTTGTTATAACAGCACGAATGAAGTAAGATACCATCTCATATGGCTGTGTTTCATCACCAGTCCTTTCCTACCATAGTTTTCCTATTTTGGAATTCATCTTTTATTTATTTGGTAAACTTATTCAAATACATTTTTCAAAAGAATACATTAGTGAACTTGCTGATCTAAAAATAACTTTCTGTTGCTTTTACACATGAATAATTTAGTTAGACATAAACATTTTTTATCATTACTTTTCTTCAAAGGCTTATGGATTTTTGTTCAATTGTTTTCTGGAAGTTATGGTTTCAGAGTGGATAGCTGAATACAATCTAGTTTTTGTTTTTTTGAAGTAAAAACCTCATGTTCCTTCTTCCCATTGGTTGGATGAATGTAGAGTTGCTTCTTGCCATAGAAACTGTAAAATGTTACTTAAATTATCTTGAAATTGTTATCTTTCCAATAAATTTTATGACTCTGCTGAGTAATCCAAATTTCACAATTTCCATTCCTAAATTATTCTATCTTTATCTCCTATTGCTCTCTTTATCAGGAAATAACAATTATATGAAGGTGAGTTAATTTTAATTGACCCTTACAGTTAATACCTTCTTTTTCTTTTTGCTTTTTATTAATTTACTAAATATAAGAATGACATTAAAGTTGACATTATATCTCACTGTTTTGATTTTCTGCAGTATTCAGTTTGCTTCTTACTGCTTTCAGCACAGTATGGTTTGATTTCTGTTTCCATGTTCTTAGCTTTATAGACTGTTTTCCTAGATTGTTTTATGCTTGGTTGATAGTGGCCTTACCTTCTTTACAGTATGGTATTCTATTTTAATACAAACAATGTTTTTTTTTTATTCTTATTGAGAATATTAAATAATGTTATTAATAAACTGACTTCATGGGGAAGGATTTTCTTCTAATATATTAGAGAATATTTCCTCTGCTCTTTCCCATTCTTTTTCTTTACTCATCCTTAAATAGGGATCTGTTTCAGGAAAAGACACACTTCACAACTGTCCTGGGCTATCTCAGCTTGCCCATGTGTTGAAGAATACCTTAATGCTGGTGTTACCTGTGGAATTCCTAGGATATAGCAGGTTTTCATAAGTGGTAAGTTCTCCTTCCTCTTGACATTTGCCTTCCCTCCCCTCCAGACAAAATAAAGATACAGGGATTAGGTCTGAGATGAGGCAGTTGATTCTCAGATGATCTTCTAGTGCATATCTCAAACAACTGTAATCTCTACTCAGTTGCATGAGAGCACATAGTCAAGTACTATAGAAATAAGGAGAACATTCATAGTAACTTGCAATTTGATTCTAAGTATATTATATAAAAACTCAGGCTATTTATTTACTGGTACATATAAAGGGGGAAATGAAAAAAAAATACCAAAAAGAATTATAAACTGTAGTTCTTAAAAGACATTAATACATCATTTTACATTTTAAGAATGCAGTCTCTTACAAATATTGAATCTTTATATTGTACACCTGAAACTAATGTAATGTTATATGCCAATTATATCTCAACAAGAACTAAAAAAATTGCTAAAATTTATCTTTAAAGAGGTCAAAATCTCAAAAAAGTTCAATTACTTGGCTAAGGTCACTGAGATAGAGGGTGGTAGAGGAGGATTCTGATACAGTTTTTAAGACTCCAAGTGATTTACTTTATACTACAGAAAATCTGGAAGGAGTCTTTTGAAAATTTTATTTTAAAAGAAGTATTCCAGCATCATATAACAAATGATATAGTATACTACTTTATTATTATTTTAAATTATTCTTATTGTGAGAAGAGTAACACAAAAGTATATAACTTCTAATGACATCTGGGTTATCATTACATAAAAAGGTCAAGAAGTGAAGTGGAATGAAAACATGAAAATACAAGTACTTTCTGAGCTGGGTTGATTGGTTAATGCCATTTGCTGTCTTGATCATCATTAAACACGATATTTAATGATCACTAGCTAGAATGCAAAGTTGCCAAAGTAAATATATTGCATTCATTTCTAAACTTCTTGCTATTATATATGCTTTCACTTGTTTCTAATAGAGGTGAAGAAGTTATTAGGGCAGATAAGCATCAACCAAGAAATAAGAGTTATGAAGGAGTGAAAATAGCCTCTTCAACAAGTGGTGTTGGGAGAACTGGACAGAGACATGAAAAAAAAAAACAAAAACAAAAAAACAAAAACCAACCAGAAGCTAGACCACACACTTACACCATACACCAGAATAAACTCAAGATGGATAAAAGACTTAAACATAAGCCATGTCACCATAAAGGTCCTAGAGGAAAATAGAGGCAGTAAAGTTTCAGATATCCAACACAGCAATATTTTCACCAATATGTCTCCCAGGGCAAGGGAAGGAAATAAGAGAACAAATAAAGAAATGGGACTACATCAAACTAAAGGTTTCTGCTCAGCTCAAGAAAACATCAGCAAAATGAAAAGGGAAACATCTGTATGGGGAAACATATTTGCCAATGATACCTCAGAAAAGGGTTTGATTTCCAAAATACATAAAGAACTTACACATTTCAACACAAGGGAGACAGATAACCCAATTAAAAAGTGGGCAAAGGACCTGAATAGACACTTTTCCAAGGAAGACACACAGAGGGCCCATAGGCATATCAAAGGATATTCAACATCACTAGTCATCAGAGAGATACAATTTAAAACCACAATGAGTTACCACCTCACGCCTGTCAAAATGGCCATCATTAACAAATCAACAAACCATGAGTGCTGGTGAGGATGTGGAGAAAAGGGAACCCTCATGTATTGTTGGTGGGAATGCAGACTGGTGCGGCCACTATGAAAAACAGTATGGAATTTCCTCAAAAAACTAAAAATGGAACTACCTTAAGACCCAGCAATTCCACTCCTAGGATTATACCCAAAGAATCCTGAAACACTAATTCAGAAGAAACTATGCATCTCTATGTCCATAGCAGCACTATTTACAATAGCCAAGTGCCGGAAATAGCCTAGTGCCAATCAGTGGATGAATGGATCAAAAAACTGTGGTACATTTACACAATGGAATACTACATAGCAGAAAGAAGAAACTCCTACCTTTTGTGACAACATGGATGGAACTGGATAGTATTATGCTTAGTAAAATAAGCCAGTCAGTGAAAGACAAATACCATATGATCTCACCTAATACTGGAAACTAATGAACAAAACAAACAAACAAGCAAAACAGAACCAGAGACATGGAAACTAGGAACAGGGTTGGGGGTGGGGGAGAAAGGGAGAAAGAAGGGGAAGAATATAGTCAAGGAACTAGTATAAATGACCCAGGGACATGGACAACAAAGTGGGGATTGACTGTGGGAGAGGGAATGGGGTGGGTGGCACAGGGGAGAGCAGTGGGAGAAAAATGAGACAACTGTAATACAAAAACATCAAATTAATAATAAAAAAGAAAAGCAGCCAAATGTTCATAACAGGAAAGAATATGCCTTTCTTCAAAGTATAACATACTATTATTTCATTGCTAGTAATAAAATATCTGCAAAGTCATTAATTGATTTAACAAATATTGCCAAGTTAAAATTTCGAAGCTTATTTAGTGAACACAGAACAAGAGCAAAGGCACTTTGATCATTTTATGAGTTATTTCATCCAAATGATGATGGAGGTTAATGACTACTGTTATACAACCAAATACTTTTCTTACATTTTTGTCACAAATTAACCATGAAGAATTCTGATTTCAAATTCTGTTTTCTCTAGATTATTTATTTTGTATTCTAACCATGCTACATCCTACAATTGTAAAATACTGTATTTTTTGTTCAGATATAATAGAATGGTTATAACTAAAATAACCTGTCTTGTTTTTATTTTTTGTACTTTTCCTATGAAATATACAGGGTTCACTTTTTTATAGGCTGTAGCTTTTTATTAATTACTAGTTAAGCAAAGACATATTTTCTAATGAAGATGAAAATAAATTCAAGTATACTTACCACATGAAGAATTTTATTCTCTGTTTCATATACAGTACAATCCTAAATAAATAAACACAGATATTAGTTTTGAGAAAAATCAAGCATTCATCCTAAAACATTTTCTTAGGAATTGTACTATAATTTGAAAGTCTTGACAATTCAAGCAGAAGCAGCAATAATGGGAAAAGATCTGGAATGCTACATGCCAACATATTTATAGTGATTAGCTCTGATGATCAGTTACAGGGATATTCTCATCTATGCTTAAATATATTTTCTGTTTTAACTAATTTTAAACATATAAAATAAATGATAATCTGTATTAAATAGATGTAAAAACATTGCAAATTTTTATAACCATTTTCAATCTAAACTTTAATGTGCAATAAATGTATTTTTGTTGAAATATTTCCAACATTTCTAATAATAATTTATTATAGATTGGAACATTAAGAAACACTAATATTTATTTCAATTAGTCATATTAAAATCTCAAAAGTACTTTTATATTTGCAACTATTGTAAGCTATTAAATGTAATTTATATTATGCACTGAAAATTGGTACATGCTAATAAATACTAAGTTTATTGTTCTTGCTTAAATTTGGATCTCTAAAATTATTTTTAACAAAACCACCATTGTCTTTTTACTTGCAATTGCTACACCTACAATAAGTGGTAACATAGCAAAGTGATCTCTGCTTAGAAACTTCACATTTCTATGGCTCAGTTTTCTCCAAAAAATTGTGAAATGGGCATGATATTAGTAGAAACCTCATCAGGAAGTTGTAAGGATTAAATGAGAAAATTAGAAAAATGGTTTAGCACTATATTTGGCAAACAATAAATGATAAATATATTTCATTTTAAAATTGTATTTTATTATTTTTCAATTACAACTGTCCCAATTTTTCTCTTGTTGCTCTCCCCTGCCCTGCACACCCCTCCAACTCCCACAGTCAATCCCCACCCTGTTGTCCATGTCCATGGGTCCTTTATACTTGTTCCTTGAGTATACCTTTCCCCTTTTCCCATTATCCCTCTCCCCTCTCCCTCTGGTTGCTGTCAGTTTGTTCCTTATTTCCAGATCCCTGGTTCTGTTTTGCTCACTTGTTTGTAAATACAGCAGTTTTTTATCCACTCCTTTACTGATGGCACTTGGGCTGTTTCTAGCACTTGGCTATTGTAAATAGCGCTGCTATGAACATAGCGGTACATAGGTTTTTCTGAATTGGTATTTCAAGATTCTTCAGGTATAATCCCAGCAGTGGGATCACTGGATCAAAAGGCAGTTTCATTTTTAGTTTTTTGAAGAAATTCCATACTGTTTTCCACAGTGGTACATTTACACAATGGAATACTAAGCAGCAGAAAAAAAGGAACTCCTACCCTTTGTGACAGCATGGATGGAAGTAGAATGTTATACTAAGTGAAATAAACCAGGTGATGAAAGACAAATACCATATGATCTCATATATAAGTGGAACCTAATGAACAACAATAAAAAAAATATATATATTTAAACTATGAATTACTGCTCTGCATCTTTAAAAATGTTTAATTATTTTTACTTCAAAATATAATTATTTGGTTGTCTAATTTGGAAAAATATCCATATTCCACCATACTTCACCATATTTCAAGGAATAACAGTCCTTTTCACTCTTCCCTAAACTTAATTTTCACAAAAAGGAATTTTGTTCAATATAGATTTTCACTACAATACCTTGTCAGAAGTACATAATTTTATCAAGGACAGAAATTTTAAAGTTAAATTTAGGTCTGATTCATTTCACAAACTGATAGAAATAGTTAAGAATTAAGCCTTATTATCCTGAAGAGCTCCTGCGCCAAAGAAGTTTGTGACAAATATAGTCATATCTGTGTCTATATTCCTACATAAAATCAACTCAATAATTGAGTATGAATTGTGTACAGAGGAGCCAAGGTGTAGATAAAACATTTATATTTGGAAAGTGCATTTGTACTCATTTGGATTTGAAGGGTCTAATTTTATGAAATTAACTTCAAACACAATTACATCAGGAAGAGATGATTTGGAAAAAGCTGGGCAGTTGCCCAGTTTCCCTATGCTCTCTTTATAGCTTGCTTTGGCTATAATAGATGCAAGTTTCATTATCTGCTTACCTTCCCAGAATCAGAGAACATGATTAAATTTTCAAACTTCAAAGATATTCTCCTCAAGGAAAAAGTAAATATGATCTAAATGTATATCCTGCTAGTGATATAATAATCACACAGAATATTTTAAGTCTTGTTAAAATATAATTCTTGCACATCCTCAATGAAATGTAACCAAAAGAACTGTGTGGCAAAGTATTATACTGTTTTCAGCAATTTTATAGTTTGTTGGTAGTAATGTTGTTATTCTATTGTTGTTTTGTGAAAACTATTGCATTTTATAGGATGAAGCAATTGAATAATTATGTGATACTATCATTCTATCACTCTTGGTGTCTCTGGTAAGTAATTTTAGCATGGGAGAGAGCAGACACATATATAAGCAGTAAAAACCTTCAAGTCTAGCCCTAGCTGGTAGCTCAGTAGATAGGTGCCAGATTGCGAACCCAAAGATTGCTGGTTTGATTTCCAGTCAGGGTAGATAACCAGGTTGCAAGCCAGGTCTCCAGCCAGGTCTGTAGATGGAGGTAGGTGAAAGGCAACCACACGTTGATGTCTGTCTATCTGTCTCTCTCTCTAAAAATAATAAAGTCTTAAAAAAAAAAACAAAAAAACCCCAAAAAAACCTTAGAGTCTCTTGACATCTTATGTATGTATAGATTTATGTCTGTTTTTCTTAGCTCTGCTCACTTCTGCTCATTGAAAAGGCATAGAAACAATGACTACCCTAGTAATAAATAAACTCCCCACAGTTAGTGGTCTTCAGTTGTCATTGCCCAGGCTTTCTTGGAAAATGGCTGATTCCAGATCTGGGATTAGAAATGTACAAGATGAACTTGGATTATATTGTGCACAAGATAGAAGTATTACAGACTACGAGGATTGTGTCAATAGGACTGAGAAGTCAATATAAAAAATTTCTCATTGGTCGAAGACAGAGCAATTTGAGCAACTAAAAGAATCATAACTGCAATGGATGACACAGTAAAAATTATTAATATATTTGATGCTTAAATTTAAGTAAATCCAAATATATAGTTTAATAATATTGAGTATATTGAATGAATTGAACAACGTATAATTTATGCACTTTTCTTCCTAATTCAACAAATATTAAGCAACTGTGCTAAGGATACAAGAAAACATGGCCCCTGACTTAGAGAAGTTTAAGGAGGCAGGTGTTCACACAAATAAGTTAAAATATGTAGAATTCCAAAGTCTTCATGCAGTTCTATGTTTCAATAACTTTAGAAGTATAAATGTTACAAAATTATACAAATCAACATATGAAGGGTCAATTATTTAAATTAAAAAATGTTAATATGTTTCTTATTAAAATTCAATATGACCACTGTGTTGTGCTTGCTATACATTAATCAAGTCAAATTTCAAACTTGGCAAAAAACCTTTCATCAGGTGTTGGTCCTCAGTAACAAAAAGACTACATTTGTAACCCTAACCTTACAATTATTCAAAGAATGAAGTGCTGATGCATACTTGACAATTTTGACATGACTCCAATTAGACAAAATCGAAGGGAGATACATCAGGTGACTGAGGTGGCTGAATTTTTCCATCAGCTTAAAAACTATCATGCACAAATGTTAAAATTAAAAACTTACTGTTTGAAATAAACAAAACTAAGTGAAAAAAGAAATTGTTCAAACAATGCTTGTAGTATATTTATATACATGGGAAGTTATTAAAATTAAGACTTTTGGGATACCCACAATTACTATAATAATGGCAGGATCATAGGGCTATGGTTACACAGGAGGAAACAACTCACTCTGTCTTTAAAAAAGAAATTTGACTTTTAATTTGGTCTCAGAGAAAATAGGTCTTTAGGCCTAAAAAAGCATTTTTACAAAAGCAATGGAACTACATACAAACACAACTATTACAGCAATTTTCACTATATGTAAGAATCACCTGGCAAGTAGGTTGAAAAGCAAATTCTCAGGTTTGTCTCTAGAAATACAGATTTAGTAGCATCTCAGTGAGAGGTCCCCAAGATAGATGATTTTGATAAAGATGGTATTTTGAGACATATTCAATACTTAAACCTATTTTATAGGGCATCATGTTATAGAAGAACGCTAAACATAAATAACCAAATATATATAATCCGTAAAACAGTAAGTGGATTTAACAATAGTATCTGTTTGTTCACCCTAAGTGGTTCTCAGCTACTTTGGTAGAGCTATTTGTTTTGATTACAGTCCCTCAATTTATTGATTTGGGTTTTTTCCTTTTAGTAAACTTATTTGTTTCTTTAATAGCTTACTACTTTGAGTAACTGCTTATACTTGATTGTATCTTTACTTCTTTTCAGTCAGATTGCCCTGCTCATAACTGAAAGCCACAGGCTTTCACAAAGGGCAAAACATAGCATAATAAAAACTAACAAAACACAACAACAAAAAGTGCATAATTACCTGCTACTTCATATTAGGAAGAATAGAAACTAAATGACTGTGTTCTATTTAGTGGAGCTATGGTTTTATGGAGTTCATTGTATCATTCTAAATATTTAAATAGCCCTAGGTAGACTTAGGGGTATTCATCTTAATAGGAAGTTATTTCCATCAAAATGTGGTTTTAAAATATTTTCTTTTCAAGCATGGGTTTTATTAATATTTACGGCCATATCTTTCCTCAAAAGATCATACCTCAACTTTTAAAAAGAAAATAGCACTGAATATGGAGAAATCTACATTTTATGAATCTATTTATGCTGTGGAAAGGTACACCTCTGACGTTCTAGTTATTTTTAGGTTAGGATTAAATTTAGGTTTTTAAAATTGGATTCAGAGCTATGCTACTATAGGCTCCCAGGAGTCCTCTTCAGTAGCTCATGCTGTCTTTTACTGTACATGCAAAATAACACTTGCATTTCTTCTTTACCCTCTTCCATATAATGCTTCTAAAAACCACTGGATGCACATTTAAATGCAATAAGACAATATTTATAAAAATGAGGAGTGTTTCTTCAACTTTGATCCCTTTTTTTTAGGCAAGTTAAGTATGTGCATAAACTCTGTCACAGATGAGCTATACACCCACACAGGATTATAATCAGTTATCTTTTTTGTGGAATAATGGTGCAATTGCTATACTGAGGAGAATACACAGAAAAATTTCTATCCTATACAGTATGTCACTATTGATGCTCCATACTTTGGCACAAGTTTTAAGCACTTGGGGGTCTTAAAGCTCAGTACAAGTGATATCACTTATCAACTGTGTGTGTGTGTGTGTATATATATATATATATATATATATGAACAGTACATAGGTTATTAACACTGAATGTATAGGGAGAAGAAAGTGTATGTCTAATGCAAAATACAATTATATTTCATGAAACCTCATAATTAGAAATGCTATATAAATTTCACTCTTAGTATATATTATATATAGTTGTACAAATAATATAAAAATATTGTTCTGCTTACAAGTAATATTTAGATGATTCACCTATGCAAACCTTTGGTAATGGTACCTTCATACTGAATACTTCACATGTTCATTTAGTAAGCTATCAAAATATCTTCATATGGTTATGCAATTAATTCCCATAATGAGTTAGTGTTATATTCTTGTTCATTCATTTATTCATTCAGTCAAGTCACAATTCCATTCACCAAAAAGGTTTTTCAGGCATCTTATAAATGCAATTCACTGTCAGGCAGTTTTGGGTATTAAAGATAAATTAAACTTGGTCCTTGACCATCATTATTTCATTATATAGTAGGGGAGAAAACATTCAACAAATAATACAAGGTGGAAAAAATAAATTTTAACACAGTATCTCATTAAAAAAGAGACAAATTCTAACTTGTTAATTGTGGAGTGACCTTATGGAAGATATGATATTTTAGTTGGCATTAAATAGCTTTTACACCTGGAAATTTGGGGTCTATGAGGAAAGACCACTTTAGATTGTACAAACATGTGGACAAAGGCACAATCAGAAGGAAGGAGATCATTTGGCTAGAACAATGATGTTCTAGTGTAGTGGGAAAGAAAGCCTAGATAATAATGTGGGATCATATTGTGGAAAGCTATTGTTTATTTTAAAGTGAATGAGTCTTATTTTTCTGTCACATCCATTTTGAAGCCCCTTTCTGCCAGGGTAGCAAAAACTTACGTCAACTGACAATTTTTTGTGACTTTCCTTCATGAGGGGTTCAAGTCAGTACAGCTTACCTAGTGCCGTGGTTGGTGTGTAACAGCAATGTGGATGGCATGTGCACTGGCAGGACTGGGTGGGGGTAGTGGAGTTCAAAGTTTCTGATCTAACTACTCACTTCCATGGCTACCTCTTGTTCCTTTTCTCATAGTTCCTTTCCTCTTGTTCTTTTCCTTTAGTTACAAGAGTAACTTTGATGCCATATTTATAGGCTATTCCTGCACAGCTATGTTATCTTCCAAAGCATACCACGTAGACATTTCATCTCAAAGGAAGATGGAGGAGTGTGCACTTTACTCTGATGGAGTGCTCACAGATGTTAGACTATGAAAAGTATGTGATCAAATATAAGTTTTATGAAAATATGTGCAAGAAACTGGGTTAGGAAGGGAAAAAAACTGGAGGCACGGAGATCAGTCAGAATATTCTTTCTGTAGAAAATGTGTATGTAATCAGGGCTTGAATTGAGGTTATGAAGGTAAAAGCGGAGATAAGAAGAGGTGGATGACGTACATGTAGCCATGAATGAGAGAACTGAGAGACTGATTCATTAGATACAGAGAATCATGGGGAGGGAAAAGTTAAACATTGTTTTAGGGATTCAAGGCTTAGCAAATGGATGAATGACATAGCAGAGTTGGTAGGAGGAGAGATTTTGGAAATAATTTGGGTGGGGCATAGGTGAGTAATGAGGGGAAAATTAAACGATTATAATACAACAACAATAAATTAAAATTTAAAAATAAAAATAAAAAGGTTTTATTTAAAATGTAGAGGAAAAAAAGCTGCCTGGTAAGCAGCTAAAAAAGCTCAATTTGATCTAAAACAGAGCCAGATCTAAGAGATACTTACATTGAAGCAACAGTTAAAGGTACAAGAAAAAAAAACCCAACACATTCATCCAAAAGAACAAGTATCATGAGAAGATAGCTGAAGACAGAAGCTCAGACAATGCTTGTGTTTAGGAACCAAAAAGAGGAAGAGTTAGTTGTGTGGCCAGAAGTAAATGAAGAAAGTAGTGTTTCAGAGACATATCTAATAATAGCAATAATAGAGTTACAATAATATGCTCTATTTCTGTGCTGCCTAATTGGATAGTCATTGGACACACGTGGCTATTGAGCACTTGAAATGTGACTAGTACAAATTAGAAGGAATTTGTAATTTTATTTAATGTTAATTAACTTACATTTCAATTGCCACATGCAGCTAGTAGTTATCATGTTGAATAGTAGCACAGGTCTGGAGAAATATACTATAGTCTATTCAATAGTTACAAAATGGTTAGACATTCACCAAGCATCTCAAACAAATGTTAGACATTTACCAAGCATTTCAAACAAATAACACTAAAAGCAATATCTAGAGAAAAAATGAAGGGATATTGTTCTCAGTTATTAACTAGATGCTTCATTTTTTTTTCTTCTGCAAAGAGTAGATTTCCGTACATTATGACATCTATTGTTGCAACACAGTACAATGAAACCAATTTTCTCTAGAAGGATAATAGATAGAATAGAGACATGAAGAGATACTCAAAGTACCCATCACAGAGCTTTGTGGGCACTGAGAAAGCAGTGCCAGGGATGAAACATTTGTAATAGATGCAAGGTAACAGTCCAAACTAAATTTATATTCATCAGAGACTGAAAGCTGTCTGAGTATACTGAGTGCAAAGAACGTCCATGGTGAACATACAGGTGTCAGCAATCTTGAAATAAAAATGTCATTGTTTAACTCTGAATTCACACATATAAATGTCCTTGGCAAACAGGTTAGAGTTATAATCACCTCACAAATACTTTCTTGACAACTCGTTCATAATTTTGACTGGCTCACTGACCACAAACGTGTTAGTGGTCCTGCCACTGTTTCAGGAATGAGAAGAGGAAGGTTCATGGTTATCTATTGAAATTTTTTAATGACCATGTTTTTAAAGAACAGGTTAAGATTTTAATTAGGTTAAATAAGGTCATGAATTGTAACATGAAATAAGCAATAGATAAAGAATGGAATGAGAATGTGGGTGGGCATGACCTTAATGGTTTGTAGTCTCTGTGTTGGTGAACATAGTTGTATTATTCTGCACCTTGCATCAAATTCCTGTTAGGAATTCTACTTCAGTTATCCCCCAGAAAATTATGTAAACTGAAGCAGCTATTTGGCTCTAATCACTCCAGTCCTTCACTTGAAAATGAGAGATTTATGTACCAATAGTTGAATGGGTATGGAAACTAATTTTTTAGCCTGTAGAGACTTGGGGGTACAGGCTGAAGTGAGGCTGGTTGCTTTTTCTGCATCCAATTGGCTCTTTAACATATCCAAAACTACTGAGGCTTTTCAACATTGAACTGTCAAAATAGGATAAAAAGTGAAAGTGTCAAGTCAAGGTACAAATGACCAGAAAATTCATTAAAGTGAGACTGTGGTCCCTGTAACTTTTAATAGCTTTGTTTGGACGACCTAAGGAGGCAGTGAGCCAAATGTGTTTATTCTGTACATCTTTAAGTCAAGACCAAAATGGTTTTTTTTTTTTTAAAGATTCTATTCATTATTTTTAGAGAGAAGGGCAGGGAGGGAGGAAAAAGGGAGAGAAACATCAATGTATGGTTGCCTTTCACTTTCCTCCAGCTACAGACTTGGCTGGAGACCTGGCTTGCAATCTGGTTATCTGCCCTGACTGGGAATCAAACCAGCAATCTTTGGGTTTGCAATGTGGCACCTATCTACTGAGCCACCAGCCAAGGGTCCAGAACAGTTTTAATGTCCCATTTGATAACTACATATTTTGTTTCCATCAGTTACCTATTTGTTAGCCTCTCCCATTCGACTATCAATATTTTGAAAGAAGAAACTATATTCAGTTGCACTGTTTCCTTAATTTCTCAAGGTACCCTGACCACTCTATTAACATAATCTGAATTTATCATTTATGATTTTTATTACATTGATTCTATATTTTCATATTCCATAATAAGCATTTTACATTGGTTTTAGAGATAAGGTATAAAAACGAAAATTTTAAGGCTGTATTTTTTTAAAAACAAAATTTTTAATTGCTAAATAAACTGGTAGAAGAGTACATTTAGTTTCTTCACACTTGTCTTTTGTACAAAGATAAACTTAATTTCACAGTTTTAAAATCATTTTAAATGTCAGTTTGCTTTTAAACTTAATTTACATGATCTCAGCAGATTATTTTCAACATAAATAAATCGGAACTTGCTCTGCATGAAGGTTCATATGATGTAAAAGATATCAAGTATTTTATATTCATACAATGAAGCTAAGAGTTCTTCATAATACAAAGCCTCTCTAGCTTCCAGATGTTCACGTTACTTATCATAATGATCATCTAATATATCACAAGGGAGAGAAAAATCAAATCTGTAAAGTATATGATTGTCTAACTACTATGCTGTACATCTGAAACTAATACAAAATAATGGAGTTTAAAATGTAATTGAAAAATAAAATTTTGAAAAATAAAATCTATAGGGTCTAAGTGATGGGAGACATTTTTTCCCTTGTGACAAACTTAAGTAAAGAGTTAAATCAAAGATAAGTACTATGTTCCATTATAAATAAAAATGTAAATTAAACACTAATTCTTCAATTCAAAATCATCCACTTGGCTGCCAGAAAATTTGTGGAAGTTGTGGTATGTTTGAAACAAATTCCAAGTAGTAGTTAAAAAATTCTCTACCTATATATCTGTGTCCTTTTTATCTATTTAGATTTCATTTTCTTGGATGAAAATTGGACCATTTCTTCTCCATAACTGTGGGCAACATTTGAAAAGTGCCATTTATACTCAGACACTTAATAAATATTTTAAGATCACTGACAATGAAAAGATACTTAAATCCTAATAAATAATAAATTGCCCATATAATAGTACTAACTTAAATCTAGGCTTAATTTGATATGTTTTCAAAAGAAATATGACACAGAATCAGTACCGTTTAAGGCTTGCTAGTAGTAACACCCAGTGACTATAAGGCAGAATTTTAGGCTTTGAAAAATTTCAAGAGGTCTTCTCCCTCCCCTCAAACCTATTCCAGTGGGTTATACAAAAAATACCAAGATAATATGCACACAAATACACCATTGAGGAGAGAGAAGAAATTCTTCAAACTTAATCTTTTTATCAAGCTGTTTTTACTCTATTTAAAAAATTTTCACATAATTTAATATTATTGCCTCTTTCCTTATACAGATAAACATTGGTATCCTTAAAACTCAAGTATAATGTTATACTAGAATTCTTGATGGATTCATGCCTGTGCCAGATTTGTATTATGATGTCAAAGTATATGAGGTCTGCCTGGAAAAAGTTCAGCCATTGTTAATATAACAAGAATGGTTTATAAGACATTGTTGTAACTTGGCAGCCAAGGAGAGTGGACCAGAATGCACATGTGTGAACAATGACAACTTCACTGTACTAGTCAGTGGGGGCAGTAGATGCTATTTAGTGAGCACGTGTACTGTGTGGCCATCACATTTAAAATGAATGAGTTAGGAGAGCAACAAATTTACATCAAAATCTGTGTTAAGCTTAAACAATCCTCTACAGAAACTCTCTGGATGCTTCCGAAGGCCACAGCTATAGGCAGCTGGTGATTGGCATCTTCATCACAACAACACACCCACTCATGCATCACATCTTGTGCAGAGTTTTTTGGTGAAACATCAAATCACCCAGGTGACTCAGCCCCCCTATAGTCCAGATTTGGCACCCTGTGACTTCTGGCTTTTCCCAAAACTAAAATCACCTTTGAAAGGAAAGTGATTTTGGACCATCAATGAGATTCAGGAAAAGATGGCAGGGCAGCTGATGGTGATCAGAAGAACTATGTGAGGTCCCAAAGTGCCTACATTGAAGAGGATGGAGGCATCATTGTCCTATGTACAGTGTCTTTTGTATCTTGCATCTTCTTCAATAAATGTCTCTATTTTTCATATTACATGGCTGGATACCTTCTGGACAGACCTATTACACTTACTTAAAGGTAAACTTCCTTGAGACACTCAAGTTAGCCATGGGTATATGACTTACTTTGTCCAACAAAATGTAAGCAGAAGTGCTGCCTCATTTCCATGCAGAAACTTTAAGAACCAGAGCACAGTTCACCATGCCCATTTTTAGTAATAACTTACATTTGATGTTTCAAAGAATAAGTCTAATCCTTTCGGATATGCATTTATGGCACAGATGGACAATAAACAACTGATAACTACAGTTGTATATTCTAAACTTTAGTCTACTTTATAAATGTAAGAGCTCTGGACTGATAATACTTACAAGTAGTTGAGCCACCCAATTCACAGTTCTCAATCATTCATCCTATGGTGAAGTATGGGTAATATCCATTTTTAACAAGGTCCCAGATGAATCATAGTGCATGGACCACACTTTGTATTCTTGATCATATATATATTTTCTTCCCATCTCACACTAAACCAGTGAAGTATCAGTACAGCACAATGGTTATTGACTTTGACACTATACTAGAATAAAATGAGGAATCATTTTTTAAAAAACCATTGATGCCAAGTTCAAATGCAGAGCATCTAATTTAATAGGTCTTGGATGGGGCCCAGGTATCAGTGTTGTTTTTTTTTTTTTTTTTTGTATTTAAAAAAATTTTTATTGTTGTTGTATTACATCCATCCCCTTTTTGCTCCCCTCTGTCCCCCTCCCCACCCACCCATTCCCCCCAAAGTCTAGTGTTTTTTTTTTTGTTTTGTTTTTTTTTAAATTTTATTGTTGTTGTATTACATCCATCCCCTTTTTGCTCCCCTCTGTCCCCCCACCCCAAAGTCTAGTGTTTTTTAATAAGCTCCCCATAGGTACTATTATGTCTCTCACTCTAGTATTATATAGTCCAATATCATAATATTCTAAGTTTCCTTATGGCTCAGGATTCCAAATTAGGCAGTACATCAAAACTGAAAATTTTAAGGTACAAAAAAAAGCATTTTAAATGATACTCAGAAATGAATACATGGATTTAACCTTTTCTAGCTCCAAAACTAGCTCCCCTTTCCTCTGAGCCTCTAGTCCCCTCCACAGTAATTTTTTTCCCCTCCAATCCCCAATTCACCTGTTTTATAGTGGCTTGGTGCCATCACCACTGTTTCCCATCAACTCACCTCCTTGTAATTTCAAGAAGGAGTAGGAAGAAGCAGCATTCAAATTTAAATGACTAATTTCATATTTGTAACAATCATGATATACCTGGATTTCATCAACTTTGCACAATTAGTATTTTCTGTTTACTTCTTGTTTAGGTCTTCATCAGCATCAGTATGAGTTAAAACAGCTACATTTATAATCCGGTGATTTTCTTTCTTTCTTTTTTAATAATTTATTTAATATAACCAGAGAGAGGGAAAGGGAGAGAGGCAGAGAGGGAGAGAAACATCAATGTGTGGTTGCCTTTCACCTGTCTCCAGCCAAGGACCTTGCCGGAGACCTGGCTTGCAACCTGATTATGTGCCTTGACTGAGAATTGAACCAGCAACCTTTGGGTTCACAGGCTGGCACCTATCCACTAAGCCACCAGCCAGGGCTATAATCCAGTGATTTTCGTATCTGCTTCTGCATTCAGTAGGTTGAAATATGTTGTTAGGTTCAAGTATATGAAGAAAATATAGTTTTCCACTGATATGTTGTTGAAAAAATATTTTAAGAGCCTTTTAAGATAATTATGTATATTTTTCTTTATAACACTATGACAAAAGTTGAAAAGTGGAAGTTTATTTAATGTCACAGTGGGGAACTGGATATTGAATAATGAATTTTTCACACACTGTTACATTAAAATCTACTAGCCTAAAAAAAATACAGTAACATTTTTGGGGTGAAATTTTAAGGGGATAATGAATCATTTAATTTTTTCAACAAACTTATTTGCCTAATACTAGAGACACACTGTGCATGAAGTAGATACCTGCCTTCACCAAGTCTCTCACAGCATAAATTTCCTTAAATGGATTGGTATTACTTTTGGCTCAATTTCTTAAAAAAGAATAATCCTAGTACACTACAATTGATAGCATATCATGGACTCTCTTCTGAATTTTAATTTATCACCATTAAGGTTAAGAATCACCTAACCCATCTTTCTGCATCTATTTTAGGGTCTTTGTGAGAAAAATTTAAAAGTCTCTTGAAAGATGAACTACAAAGTAAGGCAGTAAGACAAAAATACAGTAATCCAGAAAGTAGGAAAATAATGAAAATACATTACATAAACAATAAAACTTTGAGAACAGAATGGGGTACAACTGTAAAGATGAGCATGCACATACTGTATAATCCAGCAATTATGCTTCCATGTACTCATATATACTTAGATGCAGGTATGGTATATATCCAAATGTCTGTGGTCAAGAGAATGGATAAACATATTGGAATATGTACAAACAAGTATTATATGAAGTGTGAAAGTGGGGTGGTGAACATAAAACAAAATACTGATGATGTATTATAGAATTATATACCTGAGACCTATATAAGTTTATTAACCAATGTCACCTCAATAAATTCAATAAAAAATGAAGTATAGTGACTCAACAAAATATGAATGAATTCAGAAACACAGTATCAAGTAAAAAAGTAATATACAGAGTGTTATTATTTGTACAAAGCTCAAGGATAATATAATTAAATATGATGTTTAGAAAAATATATGAAACTATTTTAAGAAAAAGATGGAATAATAAACTCCCTAGAAAGAGGTAGGGTGATGAGATGGGTGAGGAGCCCAACTGTAACTAAAACAATATTGGTAATGTTCTAGTTTTTAACTGAGATGGCAGATTCATGAGTATTGTCATGCTTCAGAATACACATTTTATTGTGTATATATAATATTACATAAATTTAAAAATGTAATATACTGAAGAAAACAGATGTCTGAGCAATACTACCTTGCCATTTGCTAGGTATAGATTTTGAGTAGTACTGTATAGTACGCCACACATCTAGTTCTTCTGTTACTAATTGTGACATCATCTACATCTTTAAAAATGTTTTGACAGGATGTACTGAATCCATGCAAAATAATCTAGGTTTGTAAAAGAATAACCCTATGAAAACAGTCTATTTCAGCATGTTCATATAACACACAGTAAAAAAAATGTTTAAAGATTTTATTCATCATTTTTAGAGAAAAAGGCAGGGAGGGAGGAAGAAAGGGAGAGAAACATTAATGTAAGGTTGCCTTTCACCTGCCTCCAGCTATGGACCTGGTTGGAGACCTGGCTTGCAACCTGGTTATGTGCCCTGGCTGGGAATCAAACCAGTGACCTTTGGGTTCACAGGCTGGTGCCTTTCCACTGAGCCACCAGCTAGGGCTTTAAAGTCTTAATTAGCATGTAATAATTTCATTTCTCTTATTTTCCTTTCTACTTTGAGCCTTCTTAAAATTTGTAGCCACAATATCATTTTATTTTTTTATACCAAGAATGAGAATTTCTGTGCATGCTTATATCTATTCTTTTCGTCATTGTTTTTTTTTTTATTGTTCTATTATAGTTGTCCCAATTTTCCCCCATTGCTCTCCTCTGCCCTACCCACCACCCTCTCCCACAGTCAACCCCCACCCTATTGTTCATATCTATGGGTTATTTATACATGTTCCTTGACTAGACCCTTCCCATTCTTTCCCCATTTATCCCCCTCCACATTCCCCTTTAGTTACTGTCTGTTCCTTGTTTCCATGTCTCTGGTTCTGTTTTGCTTGTGTGTGTGTGTGTGCGTGTGTGTGTTTCATTGGGTTCCTGTTATAGATGAGATCATATGGTATCTGTCTTTGCCACCTGGCTTATTTCACTTAGTAAAATACTCTCCAGTTCCATCCTTACTGTTGCAAGAAGTAGTTCGTTCTTTCTTTCCGCTGTGTAGTATTCCACTGGGTAAAGGCACCACACTTTTTTTTATCCACTAATGCACTGATGGGCAATTAGGCTGTTTCTAGCACTTGGCTATTGTAAGTAATGTGGCTATAAACATGGGGGTGCATAGGTTATTCTAAGTTGGTGTTTCAGGAATCTTCATGTGTAATCCTAGCAGTGGAATTGCTGGATCAAAAGGTAGTTTCATTTTTAGTTTTTTGAGGAAATTCCATATTGTTTCCCACAGTGGCTGCGCCAGTCAGCATTCCCACCAACCAGCACTAAGGTTCCCTTTTCTCCACATCCTCATCAGCACTTGTTTGCTGATTTGTTAACCATGGCCATTCTGACAGGTATGAGGTGGTATCTCATTGTAGTTTTAAGTTGCATCCCTCATATGCCTATGGACACTCTGTATGTCCTTCTTGGAGGAGTATTTGTTCAGGACCTTGGTCCACTTTTTAATTGGATTGTCTGTCTCCTTGGTGTTGAATCATATGAGTTCTTTATGTATTTGGAGATCAAACCCTTGTTCTAGGTATTATTGGTAAATATATCTTCCCATACCATTAGTGACTTTTTAATTCTGATGGTTTCTTTAGCTTTTCAGAAGTTTTAAAATTTGATGTAGTCCCATTTGTTCATTTTTTTAATTTCCTTTTCCCTAGAAGATAATTGGCAAAAATATTGCTGTGTGGAATATCTGAAATTTTACTACCTATGTTTTCCTCTATGACTTTAACGGTGTCACAGCTTAGGTTTGAGTCTTTTATCCACCTTGAGTTTATTCTGGTGTATGTTGTAAGCTGGTGATCTAGCTTCTTTTTTTTCACGTACCATTCCAGTTCCCTCAATACCATTTGTTGAAGAGGCTATTTTTACTTCATTTTATGTTCCTATCCCTTTGTCAAGTATTAACTGACCATAGAGATATGAGTTTATTTCTAGGCTTTCTATTAATTTCCATGGATCTATGTGTCTGTTCTTTTTTTTTTTCAGTTTACTTTTATTGTTGTATTACATTTTATTCTTATGCCAGTACTAGACTGTTTTGATTACAGTGGCCTTGTAACATAGTTTGATACCAGGCATTGTGATCCCTCCTACTTTGTTCTTCTTTCTCAAGATTGCTGAGGCAGTTAGGGGTCATTTTTGGTTCTATATAAAATTTTGAAATATTTGTTCTAAATATGTCATTGGTATTTTAATAGGGATTGCATTGACTTTATAGATTGCTTTGGGTAGTATGAACATTTTAATGATGTTAATTTTTTTCATCCATAAAAAAAGTATATGCTTCCATTTCTTTGTATCATCCTTAATTTCCTCAGTGCTCTGTAGTTTTCTGAGTATAGGTCTTTAACCTCCTTGGTTAAGTTTGTTCCTAGGTATTTTATTGTTCTTGTTGCTATAGTAAATGGGTTTTTTTCCTAGTTTCTATTTCTGATACTTCACTGTTGGCATACAAAAATGCCTTCAATTTCTGAATATTGGCTCTGTATTCTGCTATTTTGCCAAATTCACCTATTGAGTAGTTTTTTTTTGGTGGAACCTATCAGGTTTCTATGTACACTATAATGTCATTTGTAAATAATGAGTTTTACTTCCTCCTTTCTAATTTGGGTGCCTTTTTTTTTCTTACATGATGACTATGGCTACAACTTCCAATATTATATTGAATAAAAGTGGTGAAAGCACACACCCTAGTCTTATTCCTGATCTTAGGAGGAAAACCTTTACCTTTTGCCTGCTGAGTATGATGTTGGCTGTAGGTTTCTCATATATGGCCTTTATTATGCTGAAGTATGCTCCCTCTATTACCACTTTGCTGAGCATTTTTAACATAAATGGGTGCTGGATTTTGGCAAATTCTTTTCACCATCTATTGATATGGTCATGTGACTTTTATTTGTTTTATGTGGTATATTACATTTATTGATTTGTGAGTATTATACCATCCTTGCATCCCTGGGATGAATCCTACTTGATCATGGTGTATGATCTTTTTAATGTATTGCTGGATCTGGTTTGCCAATATTTTGTTCATCAGTTATATTGGCCTGTAGTTTTCTTTCTTTGTTGTATCTTTACCTAGTGTTGGAATTAGGATGATACTGTCCTCATAAAAGGAGTTTAGGAGTTTTCATTCTTCTTGAATATTTTGGAATAGTTTGAGAAGGATAGGAGTTAACTCTACCCTAAATGTTTGGTAAAATTCACTTGTGAAGCTGTCCACTCCAGGGTTTTTCTATGCCAGGAGTTTTTTGATTATTGCTTCAATTTCATCAGTTGTTACTGGTAGACTGGGGAGCACAGCTTGGGGTTCAGACCCCATACTTCTCAGGGGGAACCTCCCAGCAGCTGAAAATTCCCTCTGGCACCTCAGCTGTTGCCCTCAGTTTTTGTGTCTCCTCTCCACTCTGTGTCCATCATGTTATTATGAAGTGACCTCTTCTATGTGCCCATGGTTATAAGGCTTCTCTCTAGCTATTGTTCAGTTGGTTATTCCAGATAATTTCTCTGCTATTTAGTTGTAATTCCAGATTTGTCCTGGGTGGAAGCTAGTTTAGCATCCACTTACTCCATCTTGGATCCTTCTTTTGTTTATATCTATTCTTTTTTTTCTTTTTAAATTTTTTTGTTGTATTACATCCATCCCCTTTTTGCTCCCTTCTGTCTCCCCCCCACCTATATGTCTATTCTTATTATAATGCTATATTCTAGGCCTTTGGATAAATATAGGAATATGCATATAAGCTCACCCTTGCAAATTCTATATATTTTTAGTTTTATATTTATCTTTAGAAAAATAATCTTTATGTTATCTGGGTACTATGTCTACCAGTTTATATCTAATTTCTGATTTACCATATTAAGATTATATAGATTCCACATATGAGTGAAATCATATGGTATTCGTCTTTCTCTAACTAGCTTATTTCACTTAGCATAATGTTCTCCAGGTCCAACCATACTGTTGCAACGGGTAAAATTTTTTTATTTTTTTATAACCAAGTAGAATTCCATTGCATAAATGTCCTATAGATTGAGCAAAAAGGAAAAAGGACTCATGGATATGGACAACAGTGTGGTGATTGCTGGGGGGAGGGAGGTTTAAGGAGACTAAATGGTAATGGGAAAAATACAACAAAGATTAAATTTAAAAAGTCTTTATATCTAAAGAAGATTATATAGAAGAGTTTTAAAAGATCTTGGTTTAGTTTTTTCATGATTAATCTAAAACAGCTAAAGAAAACAAAGGATTAAATATCTGAACTACATATATATTGTTTGTTTAAACATAAAGAAAAAGAGAATTATCTTCCATATTGCTTTCAACAGGTATGCTAAGTAATATAATTCATATTATTTAAAAATTACATATAAAGCTTGTCCTGGTTTTTGGTCTGAAATGTCCCAGTTTCAATCCCAAGAGTCCAGTCCAGTTTTCAGGTCACCTACGTCTGAGGGATTTGCTTAGACACTAACTCTAAGAATATGGAAAAAGTCTTTCAAGTTGTGTTTCAGATAAATGAGAGACTATCCTGGCTGGGCTTTTATATGTTTTAATACTACCTGAACCAAAGAATATATGTTCTGTTAACCCCAGTATAATTTATAGCCATACATTAGAACTTTACATGTACTTAGCTACCAGTTGAATCTTAATATCCCTTTTACAACATACATTCTATGTAACTAGTATGCACTGGTCTTTTACCTTTATACATTTTGAGGTCTCCATTTTCAACTTTGGGTTATTTGTGAAAGGCAACCATACATTGATGTCCCTCTCCCTCTCTGTCTCTCTCTACCCCTCTCTCTAAAAATAATAAATAAAATCTTAAAAAAAAAACCCTCTAGGTTATTTGAATATGTAAACAGGGACAGCAAGTTTATAGGTAATCAAAATTAATTTCTGCATTACTTTTGAACATGGGTGTTTAAAAATATCTTCCACATAATGCAGCACAGTAATCAATTTGCATTAAAATCTAAAGAATACTCTAAATTCAATCAAAGTATTTTTTTATCAGTCATTTCATAAATAGGTCATTCTTCATTGCCATTAACTACAAGAATAAAGCAGAGCATCACTCCTTTCAATTTTTCATGGAGTAAAAATTTAGCTAAGTTTCCAAAGATATTTTTGCTATAGAATAAGGTAGCTAGAATTTTCATTTATTAAACATCCACTAAATGCCAGGTTATCAGCGAGATCAATTACAATATTCACAGCAACCCTACAATAATCAAACAAGGTGGTGATCCGTTTTTCCAAGTAAAGAGTATTAGAGATAAGTAATTTGCCTACATTTATAGATTGTCAAAAAGCAGAGCCAGGATGATGAACTCAGATCTACTTTATGTCAAACTCTACATTATTTTGCCTTAAAATTAAGAGTAAATGATATAAAATCTCAACCAAGAATGTTAAGAAGGTACTAGTCATATAGAAAAAGTACAATAAAGTAAAATGTAATAGTTGTTGTCAATAAGTTTATAGGTCAAATTTCCTTGCTAAATCCTTAATGGAAACTTTAAACATCACTTCTAGGCTATTCAGTTTTACAAAATTCTATAACCTTTTTTTAATTTTAATTTTTAAACATCTACGAATATGATATCTAAGAATGTACATCACAAATACCGATTCAATAAGTCCTAGAAAAACTCTTATTTTCTCTCTGGTATTTACTTTTGAGTAAATAACCATCTGTTTAAGATAAAACAAGTTAGATTATATTCAATCAGATATACATTTTAAAAAGGGCTATATACTCAGTATACTCAGTTATATTTTTATTTAAAAGGCACATTTAGAATATAGTTTATGAATTGCTTGTGTTTATTTATTTGTATTTAAAATGGTGTAAAGATAACAAAAGTGATTAGAAAGCATAATTTAGAGGAAGTTATTTACCAAAAATAAACATTTTCAGTACTGATCTTTGAAGAATATTTTTCAATTTTCTAGAATAATGATTTTAAAGAGAGACAAAATGTATCTAACAGTTAAATATGGCACAAAATCAAACACTTGACCTATGAAATGTCAGAATAACAACTTAATGACATTTATTTTAGGAAAGGCCAAAGCGCTACCAGTTGTTTCTGGTGCTTAGGTTTGGATGAATAGAACTATTTGTCTTTATAGTTTTCTATATTATTTAAATTTAATGGAAAATAAATAAAATTAATGAGTATTACTATTTTATAATCTTTTTAACGGACAAAAATTTGACTTGAACTATGCAGTAAAATTTTCAATTACTACAGCCTAAGAACCCATGGACATGGACAACAGGGTAGGGATTGACTGTGGGAGCAGGAGGTTGGTTGGTGGGGCAGGGGAAAGCAATGTGGGGAAAATTGGGACAACTATAATTAAATAACAATAAAAAATTTAAAAACATTAAAATATATATGTGAATGTACATGAAAGTGGACTGAAATAAAATAGGCAAAATGACATCTGTGGTTTTCTTTTGGTAGAAAGATTAAAAAAGATTATTCTTTTTTCTTTGCACTACTCCAATTTTTTCTATAAAACAGATTTTCTATGAAAGAGATTACTTTTATAACCTAACAGTAGAAAATAATTAGAGAAGTAAAAATGAGCTACATGCGAATCTTTACAGTGATGCAATCAATTAGCCAGGACCATAAAAATTCACTTTAGTTAAGATTTTTTTTTTTTTTAACAGTAAAGGCTATTTCTTCAAATTTTAGATGGTGGGGAAGCAAAGTGTTCACTATGCTGTAGGCCAAAGTTATATTCTTAAAATACATTGGTGTTTTAAGAAAGGTCTTTAACATTTCTTTTCTCTTTGCATTTCTCCTCAAAAGTTATTTCATAAAAATATTATTTGAAAAGATTACTGTTCTTTTCTTTTTTCCCCCAACTCTCATCTGGAAATGGTAAGGGAAAGTAATATGTTTTGAACATTGTTCAGAAAACTAGTGATATACAAGGACATAGAAAAAATGGATCTAAAGAGGCTGAAAAATGAGCAAGCCCATAAGAAAATAGAAAGCTATTTTAGTTCACACAATTTAAAGGGGACCATTTCAGGTAAAATTATATCATCAGAACTTGAATTTTAGAGTTGGGAGTGACTGTGGGAGCAGGGGGTTAGCAGGGCAGGGGAGTGTAATGGGGAAAAACTGGGACAATTGAAATTTAACAACAATAAAATAAATGAAAAAAGAAAGTTTTCACTCTGTTTAACATTTCAAAATCTGATTTAAAATGTTTCACATGTTGAAATTATTCTCTAAGCCTGTAATTCAGATTTGCTTGGGTATGCAGCTGAAGAAAACTAACACCAAATGGAGGAGAGAAATATATGTACGATTATCATTTTGAATAAATTTGTTATTCTAATTTCTTTTATGTAGCCTCTATTTCTTACCCATATTATAAATAATATCTTTTTTGTTTTCACTTCACATTTGAGAACCATTGTAATACATCTAACTTTATTGCCAATAATATATAGGATTATGTTTACAGATGGCACAAGCAATTACATGGTTTGTTCAAGGTGAAATAATCATGAAGCAAAATGGCTAAGCCTCAAGTCTCTCAATACTCTGTCCCCACACTCTCCCCTGCCCAAGTGTACAAAGTTCCACCAAAGCTTTTACCTTGCAAATTCATACTTTGGTGTCTACTTCTTAACTGGTGACAATGTAAGTAATCACTTTTGTGTTTGAAGTGGAAAATATAAAAATGGTACAGTAGGAATAATTTTAGGTTAAGCTGATACCCATTAAAGCAGGCATCATGGCAATTATTTCAATGCTGACAAGAAGTGCGTGGGTATCTGTCTCATTTTTCTGATTCAGTTGCTGACAGTGCTCTAAATGAAGCTTCAGTTCTTTGTGAGAATTCTTTCCATTTACCATTTTAAAATCAATTTGTTTTTTCTCAAATGTATTATTATATTCAATCTTATGTGCAGAGGAAAGTGTTAGGTGAGGGGATCTCTTTAAAAGACTTCAAATATAACTATCTAAACCCATCACAACTGGAAATAATGTAAAACAGAGAGAGTGGGTTAAATAAATTCCTCCGAATGAAGTTTGGTAAAAGGAATTTACCTTATCTTTCCCCTCAAATCTCAGCATTACTTTAAATATAAGTAGCCAATATTGAGAAGCACTTTTCACTTACTTTATAGTAATATCCTTTTGAGTTAAGATTGGAAAAAATGGCTATTTGTGACCATTTATTTTTAGATATTGATCATCTCATCTTGCAGCAAAGGGAATAAAAATAATTAAAGTTGAGTGAAGAATAATTTGAAGTACAGCCTATTTCAAAGCATAACCATCACCATAACTGTTCAAATGAGATTTCTTGAAAGCCTGGTAATAAATGCATGCCCTAGATATTTTTTTAATCTACACTTTGCTAATTCAAATTGGCCTCTTTTAGTAGTTGCTAAGTTTAATTCTCATCTTCAGATACTGCATACATTTTCAAGTGAATGCTGTGATTAGTGCATGTATAATGGCTGAATGAGACCATTTAATGGGCACTGACTGTTTGTATACTATGTAATTTATTTTAAACTATAATAAATATTTGTCTATGCTGTGCTTTCATTAGAGTAGTATTTATTCCATATACATAGCATTCTTGTTTTGTTTTTGTTTTTCTGACAACTCAAATTTATTTTAGAAAATTTGTAAAAGACAGAAGAGTCTAAATAAAAGCAAATCACTCAGTTTATTATTAAGAAACAAACACAACCATTTTATTTAATTATTTTATCTATCACCCTCATTTCTATATATTTTATCTTTAAAAAAAAATAATAGAATTTTTTAGTCCTGACCAGTGTGGCTCAGTTGGTTGGAATGTTGTCCCACAAAGTAAAAGGTCATCAGTTTGATTTCCAGTCAGGGCACATGCCTAGGTTGTGCCCCTAGCTGAGGCACATAACAAGAGGCAACTGATTTATGTTTCTCACTCACGTTGATGTTTCTATCCTTTTTTCTCCCTTCCTTCCAGTCTCTCTAAAAAGAAATAAAACCTTTAAAAAATTAATAGTGTTTCTTTTAGAGAACTTCTAGGTTCATAGCAAAATTGAGAAGGTACGGAGATTTCCCAATATTTTCCGTGACCCCATACATATATATCTTCTTTTCCTGTTTATGGTATCAACAGACCATAGAACCAAGAAAAGCTTGGTACCAAATACAGGACACTATGTAACAGTAGAAAGACAATAGATTATTTAAGAGATGATTTACAAACATTAATAGATCATGCTTACATTTAAGTTTCCTCTAAAAGATACATTTTGTTAGCGTTATGAATTTGTATAGTGTTTTAGAAATTTAGTTCACTTCATTCTAGCATTGGAAAATGGTTACGGAGATCAAAATCCCATTTTAAGTAATGAACAAATTGAAATATAAAGTAATGGGTATCTGGATATCATTGGCGTTCTTACATGAATAGCAAAGACAGAACTGCAGCTTTTACACAGGGGATGAAATAAAAATGAATAACAATTCAAGCAGTTAATTCCAAATTTTTCTTGGAAGAATACAAACAACATGTGCTAACCACAGCAGGTAATTAGAACTCAGGTCAATTTATTTTGACAAGAATATAATGAGAATCAACTATATATGAAAATGAGCAAGACACTGTTCTATCTTCAAGGAGTTTATAATCTAAGAGAAGTCAGATAAATATTATTCACTTCAGAATACAACTGTCATAGATTAGATGTGAAATGCTATGTAAAGTAAGTCTAAGGGATTTCTACCTCTGCCCATGCAACAAAGAATTATAGCTAATTAGCTAATAAATCAACAACAGGAACAAAATGGAAGCATAAAAATTAATGAAAAAATGAAAAAAGAAAGAAGAACAAAGAACTGATTATATTAAATACAAATGGTCAAATTAGGGGAAAGGTACAAGCAACTGTGTAAAATTTTCATGAATGAGGTAATATTTCCTAGAGGACTTAAAAATGGGATATAATTTTAACAGGAAAGGTAAAAAATATATGGGGCATGTTTTGAGTAGGCCTCACAACATAAAAAGATGGATTTGCAAAATCTATTTTAGGAACAATAAGTCATTCGCATGAACTAGAGAGCACAACTGAGATACACGTGAGTGGTGAACAATAAAACTAAGATTATGTTAGGACTATACTTGGACCCCTTTGAATTTCAAAGGGGGAAGTTGACAATCAAAATAGGAAATTAGTGGAAGACTGCTGAAAGTGATCAAATTGGAGCTGGGCTTTGAAATGACTAGTCTCAAGGTGATTGACTATACTTTAAAGTAGATTAAATCAGGATACCATGAATATATTATTTTAAAACATTTTATTTATTTATTTTTAGAGAGAGGGGATGGGAGGGAGAAAGATAGGGAGAGAAACATGGATCAGTTGTCTCACATGCCCCAACTGGACACCTAGCCCTCAACCCAGGCATGTGCCCTGACCTAGAATCAAACCAACAACCTTTCAGTTTGCAGAACTATGCCCAACCCACTGAACCACAGCAATCTGGGTGAAGGTACTTTGTACTAAGAGAAACTTCATCTAATATATCCTTTAAGGTACAACAGAAAAGACCTAGAGTGGATGAATTAAGATACCAAGTCAGGTAGAAGTTGGGATGGAGTGAGCAAAGCAAGGCAAGAACCAAGAACACCCATGTATAGAGGTTTTTGTTTGAAGCATCTTAAAAGTGACATGTGAAATAGGCCATGTTATGGGGAAATGAGAGTGAAGGAGAAGGAACTGTGATAAATGTCATGAGCTACTAAATTAAAAAAAAAGAAATAGGTAATGTTAGAGCAAAATGTCCTAAGAAAGGTAAGATATCCTCTTTAAAACAGAGTATGCAGTAGATAGAAGATATTGAAGTATTTCAACTATTTGGAGTAATTTCTTGTTTGGTCAATGCAGAATGTACTTAAAAGTTCAACCTGTAAAAGCATCTCTTTTTCTTTTCTCTAATATTTCCTGATCTGTAACTAGAGAATCTTAAACCCATTATGCCATGAAGTAAGATTCCTAAAGAGAATGTTGAATCATATAGTGTAGCTGTTAAAAGGTCCTGTTGAGAACACACATAAAACTCTGGGGCAATATAAAAATGGCATGTTTTCTATGAAGTAGTTGTCAAGAGGTGTGCATATATTCTGGAAACAAAAACTGAATCACTTGTCATTTATATGGCAGGCTTTTAAAAAATAATGGCATGGTTGGGTTAGTCATATCTGACACAAATGACATTTCCACCACCGAACATTTCTCTACAGGAAATCTTAATTCACTGAAAATCACTTTGGCTATTCTTCTCAATGTAACACCTGTAGGTAAGAGTGATAAAAGTTTGTTCAGGAACCCATGAGTTCAAAACATGGAAAACTCCATGTATTTCTGTTATTTTTATTGAATTTATTGGCATGATATTGGTTAAGTCCATTTCTGACCTCACTCTATACATAAAGGTTAAAGAAAAGGTAACTTTTTCCCAAGAGCACTATTACTTTGTTTAACTCCTCTCAATATGGGAAAACATTAGGTATGTATGAATTAAGTAAAAATGAATACAGTTGAGTACTCTCCTTCAAGATTTTCAAGAAATATTATCATGGTTGCCAGTTAGAATTGCAATCTTAGCCATGGCTGGTGGCACGGTGGATAAGTAGCTGGCCTGTGAACCCAAAAGTCGCTGGTTCGATTCCCCCAGCCAGATCACATAACCAGGTTGCAATCCAGGTCTCCAGCCAGGTCCGTAGCTGGAGGCAGGTGAAAAAGGCAACCATACATGGATGTCTCTCTCCCTCTCTGCCTCTCTTTCTTCCCCTCTCTCTAAAAATAATAAATAAAATCTTTTAAAATTAAAAAAAAGGAAAAAAAGATTTTGCTTTTAACATTGCAATCTTGGTTTATAAGGTAACAAAGAGTTGTCCAATTACTCAAAAGTGAACCTTAAATTGGTCATCCAGATTCAGATGTTTAGAAGAGACACAAGAAAAGGATCCACTTTCTGTCATAATTATTCTTGGGAATGAAGTTATTTTACAAGTATGACATGAGATGGATTGCCTTCTCACAGAACTGATAATAAGTATGAGTTTCTCAGGTATGGAAAGTTGAAAAAAATACCGAACTATATGGAAGCATTTAAATCTATATTAATAAAATTTCTTATTTGAGAAAACACAGGCATTATAGGGAACTCTTAATTATCCCTAGTGACAACAGATAGGGAGTATAGGATAAATTAAATTACCAATTTCCCCGATAATCAATCTTTGTATTGCTACATTTTCATCCTCTGTTTTCCCAGTTTCTGCATCATTGGCTAGGTTAACAAATGACAGTACTCTGACAGCAGCAGGAACAGGTTGACACCAATCTGACAGAGTGGTGGCTGCAGGCTTCAGATCTCTCAGACTGGTTTTTGGTATTAGATTTAAGTGTTTCTAGGATATGTACTAGTCAATTAACCTCTCTCCCATTTCTCCACATCTTATGCCAGGCTTGGTTCGCACATTTTTGTATTAACTGCTGTGCTCCTGAAATTATACGACTTGGTGATCCTTGTCTTAGGTAATATTCAAAGTAAAACATCAGGTCATGGCTGGTGGCACAGTGGATGGGGCACAGGCCTAGGAACCCAGGGGTCGCTGGTTTGGTTCCCAGTCTGGGCGCATGGCCAGGTTGCGGGCCAGGTCTCCAGCCAGGTTCGTGGCTGGAGGCAGGTGAAAGGCAACCATACATTGGTGTCTCTCTCCCTCTCTCCCTTCCCCTCTCTCTGATAATAATAAAATATTTTAAATAAATGAAAAAAAATCAGGTCATATAAGTGTATCACGTAAATAAGTGTTTAAGACTTTTGTGTATATTTGTAAGTTTACCTATATAAGTGAAACTAATAATTGTACTAATAAGGAAGTAATAGGGTCTCAGAGCAAGTTATATATCATTATCCAAATGAGGCAATTTAATCTTGTGAAAGGCAATATAGTCAACCCATTGAAAGTGTGAAACTAACAGATTTACGATCTCATTACAATGATGCTTCCAGAGGTTCAGCTTAATTTTACATCTTCTTGTAAATAAAATCTTTGTTTATTGGGCTATATGAAAAATTTTCAAATGAATTATTACATATTGGGTTTCTTTAGAACCATTTATCTTTGACTAAGAAGTTCCCAAACCAGTATCTTAAAAACTCTTGGTAAATAGGAATCCTTATCACTGATGGAATATGAAAAACGTAATAAATTAACAGAAGAAAAGTTTTTCTATAATACCTGTTGTACGATCGTTGTCAATTCCAAGCAGAGCTGTATGACATTATTTCTTGTAACTGAATAGTCTGTGACAGCAGCAAATGGTGACCTATAAAGGAAAAAGAAAAACTGTGACTAATAGAAACAAATTTTGAATAGCCTAAAATAAGTTTTTTAATAATATGAAATAATTTGTTTATAGTGATTTTTAGGACATAGTTTTAAAAATTAAGGGAAATTCTTGGAAGAAAATTAAATTCAAGAAAACAATGTTGTTCCATCAAGTTTCTCTCTTTTTCAGGTTTTTTTTTTTTTTTTTTTTAGGGTAGTTATATAATACATGTTCAGAATTATCAGACATACAGTACTTTCTTTTTTAATTTTATTGTTGTTTTATTACATCCATCCCCTTTTTCCTTCCCTCTGTCCCCTTCCCCATTTTTTTTTTTATTTCTTAATATTTATAAGTTCTTTGGTGTTTCTTACAAAAGCTCCTTACCACATCTGAAACAAATAAACAAAAAAGGAGTATATATATATTAGGCAAAAACATTTTCAATTGACTTTCAAATGAAGTGAAGATTTTGAGTACAGTATCTTTTGAAATACTAACAATTAAGCTAGTAATGATAGCTAACACCTGAGGAACGAGGTCTTACTATGTGCCAGTTACTGTTCTAAATGCTTTACATGTATCAAACAGTTTTCACAACAGATCTTGTAAGATAGGTGCTATTATTATTCCCATTTTATAGATGAGACACCTGAGGTAGAAAAAAGTTAAGTGACAACTGGTATGTGCTGAAGTTGGTATTCAAACCCCAAAAGTCTGACTCCAGAGGCCACCACACATGTAGTTCAACACTAAGCTACTCCCTTGATGAACTCACACCTAGATTTTATCTTGCACCAAATCAATTATATGTCACTTCTCCTTTTAAGAGCAAGTTGATATATAAATAATAAATGTATAATGGCATAAGGTGTACATTCTCAAGACTGTTACAGACAGCAGCAGTCCTTCTTAGCAAGTGTTTTGTCATCAAATGAATTCACAGTGGCTTTACCTTACTCCTTACCCTCTCTCTCATCTGTGAATGCCAATCAGGTTTTTATGATGCTAAACTTTATAGGATTTCAGAGGTCCAGATTATGGAAAACAAACAAAATCACAGATATAAAAGAAGCTATGGAGATGAAATGTTAGTCAAATTACTAGAAACTTAATACTTTGCATCTCTATTAATCTCTTCAGGTGATTTACTATAAATCTTATATAGAAATGCTTATATAGAACTGTTTTGTGGTTAAAACCTGATTTTTAAAGGACTTTATTTATTTTTAGAGAGAGTGGGAGGGAGAAAGAGAAAGAGAGAAACATCAATGTGTGAGAGACACATTAATAAGTTGATTCTCACAAGCCCCCAACTAGGGACTGTGCCTCTGCAACCCAGGCATGTGTCCCGACTGGGAATTGGTGACCTTTTGCTTTGCAGGATGACACCCAAACAACTAAGCCACACCAGTCAGGGCACAAACTAAATATGCCTCTCTTCTAAAAACTCTACTACTCAAGCACCTTTCATTGTTACAAGTGCCCACATAAGAGAGAGGCCCTTTATCGGTTACATACATATTTAAAACAGATTTTTCATTTATATATTTTTAACGAATTTTATTCTTTATTTTTAGAAAGAAAGGCAGGGAGGGAGGAAGAATGGGAGAGAAACATCAATGTATGGTTGCCTTTTACTTGCGTCCAGCTGGGGACCTGGCTAGAGACCTTGCTTGCAACCTGGTTATGTGCCCTGACTTGGAATTGAACCAGTGACCCTTGGGTTTGTAGGCAGGTTTTGTTTTTATTTTAAATGAAATATTCACATAATACATGTTAACCCTCAGCTTCTCATAGCTGTTTGCTTGAAGTATTTTTCCCAGTTTGTCATCAGTCTTATATTGTGTCATGTTTCTCAATTTTATGTAGTCGAACAGTATATTTCTTTTTATTTTAATCCATATTTTAAGTACTAGATAAGTTTTTCTAAATCTAGAGATCACTTTTATCTATATTTTCTTCTAGTTTTTCTTACTTTATGTTTTCCACTCAAGCAAATGATACACCTAAAATTATTTTAGTGATCAGGCAGTGTTCTATCATTATTTATTTTCCAAAAGCTTAAGTAAGTGCCACAGTTCCATTTATTAAATTACCCTTTCTTTTTCCAGTGACTTTAACATTTGTTTTCTAAATTATTCTATATTCCATAATCTATTATAGGCTGTCTCCCACTAATCTATTTATTCCTATCCCCAAACTCAGTATATTTCATATTACTTTATTTATATGATTAAAACAAAAGACATTATGGATTCAAATAAAGTTGATTATAAAAATATATGTAATTAATCCATGATGTTACTTTTAAATATTAACCTGTTAAATTTAAAAAGGACCACCTTAAAATACCTATCTTGATGAAAATTTTCTAAATCTGAATTGTAGAGATGGTTGCATATCTGTATCTAAACTTAGTTAAACTCATTAAACTATATACTTAAAATGAATAAATATTATAGAATGCAAATTAGGCTCCTATAAAACTTTTTAAATGATATATAAGTACTTCTAGGAAAAATCATTAATTTAAAATATTACCTGAAGACAATTTTTTGCTGTACTGAAACATAAAAACTATCATTTTAATTAAGAATACAAATATATTCCTGGCATTGTTAGAGAGTTTTGATTTCTAGGTTTGAAATGGCAAGTCTGTTAATAAAATCTAAAAACTTCTTCGAGAGTGATGAAACGAAATACAGCATGAGTTTTACCATAAATAATTAAGGGGTTCTCACTTGTTCTTCAAAACATACCAAAAGGAAAACACATTGATGATTGAATACCTATAGCAAACTGAATTCTAAAGCATGTTTATCCACTTTCCTGATCACTTGTATTTCAAATAGAACAAGCTTCTTGCTCAAAATTAAATGCTAAAAGACTGGGAAAAATGAAAACATATCCCAAGGAAAACAATGATTTTATCTTGTAGTGAATTCTTCTAAAGTTTTCATCTTAAAGACAAATCATACGCAACCATTCAAGAATCATTCTTAGCCAACAGATATTATTGTTTGGTATAGTGATTTTGGATATGTTCATACATAAAAAAATATCAGACAGATAGGGTTCCAATCTCTGTGTGTTACCAAAGATGATCAGTCAGCCGTGACTTCATGATCATCTGTGAAATAAAGAAATTAATTTAAAGAAATTAATTAAAAGAATATAATCAGCTCAAAAAGCAAAATACAGAGAGGAATTTGTTCTTAACTGTAAGGAAAACCCAAGCTAAAGCTCAGCAAAAGAACACAGTGATTATAAAGTAAAGGAAATTAAAATTCATCAATGGATGAGTGGATAAAACAACTGGGACATTTACACAGTGGAATACTACTCAGTGTAAAAAGAAGAAAATTTTACCCTTTGCAACAGTATGGATGGACCTGGGGAACATTATGCTAAGTGAAGTAAGTCAGTCAGAGAAAAACAAGTACTGTATGATTTCATTCATATGTGGAATCTAATGAACAAACTAAACTAACAAGTAAAAGAGAGAAAGTCTTAGATAGAGAGCAGGATGACAGCTAAGAGTGGGGAGGGTACAGGGAGGAGGGATTGAGCAAAAGGGAGAAAGGACTCATGGACAACAGTGGTGACTGTGGTGTGGGGGATATATGGGAACTAAATGGTAATGAAAAAAACACAATAAAAAATAACTTCCTGGCAGGAAAGTTCTTTGATGCCATAAAGTTTTGTTATGTTTTTAAAGATAAAATTCCTGGCTCATCAATAAATTGCTGTTACAGAAACTATCCTATTTAGTTCTTAGCAATTGTCTTAAATCATATGGCTAATTCGAGGTCTGTTCTGAAAATATTGAGCCAATGTCAATATAATTAAAACAGTCTGCGTGGCTGATACTTTTGGGATAGACCTCGTACAATGTTTATATCTCTTTCTAGTGTAAAGGATTATGATCCTATAAGAAATTATTCTTTGTATGTTTTTAAACAAAAGCATTACATTTATTAAAAAAAGGTTACTGATGGTTAAAAAATACTAAACAAATTAGAAGATAATAAGGAAAGATATAATGTTTAAAAAGTTAATAAGAGCCCTAGCTGGTGGCACAGTGGATAAGGCCTGTGAACTCAAAGGTCTCTGGTTCAATTCCCAGCCAGGGCACATAACCAGTTTGCAAGCCAGGTCTCCAGGCAGGTCTGTAGCTGAAGGCAGATGAAAAGCAACCATACATTGATGTCTCTCTCCCTCTCTGCCTCTCTCCCTTCCCCTCTATCTAAAAATAATAAATAAAATGTTTTTTTTTTTAAAGTTAAGAAAATTGGGAAGGCCTTGCTATTTCTTCACACTGCTGAACCTGAAGGGCAGTTTGGAATAAGAGGTTCCCAGTAAGAATAGTGAGCATATTGAGAGGAAATAAGACCCCACAACAATGAGCTGCAGTATCTAAGAAGATATTAGTTCAATAATTATCTTTGATAAGGCAAAAGACTTCACAGAAATCTTATTTTCTTCTCAAAGAAAAAAATTTTTCTTTATCATGTGTTAAAGGACATACAACAGGTCTAAAACATAGTTAGTTGTGCTAAGTTCCATATTAATGAACTAACACAATGGCATTTTCAGCTTCTCCAAAGAATGGAATTTGAAATCAATCAGCCTGGAATTTTTCTGATCAACATCAGTGAGGTAATCTGCCAGATAAGACCCCCGGAAGTCCCTGGCCCCTGTGGGAAGGTGACCTTCTCTGAAATAATTCTTTTGTTTGTAATTTCTTCCCTTACTTCTGCCTTATAAAAGCCTCTAATTTTGTATGGCTCCTCTGAACTCCTTTCTGCTTGTTAAATGGGATGCTGCCCAATTCATAAACTGTTCAATAAAAACAATCAGATCTTGAAATTTATTTAGTTGAATTATGTTTTTTAATCCTAACTCTTATGCCTTAAACACTTTAAAGATTTTCAGTGATATAAAAAGATATCAAAAATGGAATGGTCTTGAAAGGTATTTCAGAAACAATCAGAATTAGGAATTTAAGCTAAAAATAAGAAAAAAATTTCACTATAAATAGCAAAATAAACTTCTATAAATAATAGTTTTGAACATCCTTAATGATGTTACTATACAATATGATACATAAAGTGATCTGTAAACCTTCAAATATAGACTGATTTGGCAAAGCCATATAAAACTGCAAGAAAGACAAGGTGTGAAAAACAGCAGAATGTAGGTTAAAAATAGACAAGTAAACCATGCATTGAAAATAAACAGTAAAGCTACCAACTGTGATTCATCTCTAAGGCTTTTCCTCTAGGAAGGTCTACTGCTTCATTCAAGTCAATATTTAAAATTGGAGGAAAAAGGAAATTTTGTTACCCTTAGATTTTATTTTTGTTAATAAATACAAGGAAGGAGCTGGTTTTAAAAAAAATAAAATTTGTTTGCATGGAAGCTCCATAGAAATTGGAGTTTTTATGAATTGTAAATATTTTTCCTTAGCACCCTACCTCTTAAGCCTTAAACATGCAAGTTTTGCAATGATATTAAAAAGATTTTTCAGCCCTGGCTCATGGCTCAGTGGATAAAGTGCTGGCCTGTGAACCCAAAGGTTTGACTCCCAGCCAGGGCAACATAACTAGGTTGCAAGCCAGGTCTCCAGCCAGGTCCGTGGCTGGAGGCAGGTGAAGGACAACCATACATTGATGTTTATCTCCCTCTCTTCCTCTCTCCCGTCCCCTCACTCTGGAAAATAACAAAATATTTTTTAATAAAATAAAAGATTTTTCATTGATGACTTCAAAGTAGAATGAGAAATAAACTTTCAATAAATAAAACTTCTATATAGCAACCTTGAATTATGAAGGACAAAAACAGAAAAATGGTACTCTTTCAACTTTGAAGGAAAAATACCAAAATGTAAATAAATGCTTATATATGCTTCATTCCTAAAGAGCACTTCCTCAAAATCCTTAAGAATTAGTCAGCATTCAATAGGAGATATAGCATGACATAGGAACATAATAAAGAAGAAATAAGAAGGGCTTTGGTATCAGACAAAAATATATTCAAATTATAATTTTCATACTAGATGAATGACCTCAGGTAAGTTATTTAAGATTTCATATATAAAATGGGGAAAATTATATGAATTGATACATGTCAAGTATCTAGTTCAGTATTCACAATTAAAGATTATTGCTTATTTTCTTTTCCTTTCTCTCCCTTTAAGGGATATGAAATAAAAATTGCAATAAAATCCTATCATATTGCTGTACATGCAAGATTTTTTCCAAAATGTAATAAAAACTTTAATGCCAAACATTTATCACTTTTAAAAATTAAGCAATGGGGGAAAATGGGACAACTGTAATAGAACAATAATAAATTAATAGAAAAATTAAGCCAGTTGTTTTACATCAAAATAACCATATTTAACTGGCAGAATTATACCACATTATTTATCAAAAGAATAAATTATGGTTATAGATTAAATGCTTGGCAATATTTGATTGCAGTGGGCATTTTAAACACTCCAAATTAAAGCAAATCTATGTTGACAAATCAAAATTTAAGAATTTTTGGTCAACAGCATGTCAATGGAACTTTAAGTACTTAAAAGTACTTTTAAGTTGGTCAAAAGCAAACAAATGTCAAAATGACAAAACGTATTCTTAACCTCATATAGAGTTTAAAGATAGATTAGTTCTGTTCTAGAACTTAAAATAAAGCAAGCAAAAAATTAAATTTATCTAGAGAAGACTAAGAAACTTAAACTATTCTACAGAGTCACTAACCAGTTTTGTTAGTGTTTATCCTTAGAGATTATATAAAAGAAAATAAATCATATATATTCTTTATGTGGCTTCTGTGAAACAAAGTCAACAAATTATAGAATACTAGTGCTCAGAAGAGAACTTCAAATTCTGTATATCTTATAACATTATTCTAAAAAAAAACATAACAGAGGTTAAGTTCAAGGTTATCCAGTGCTTCAGGCAGAGCTGAAACTAAACTCTTGATCAGCTCCCTGCTCTTTATTTTACTGCAGGATGTACAGCAGAAATTCATAATAATGGTCATGGAGAACACTTCTTTTTTGGCTTTTCTAACATTCATTAGTGTGTTTTGTTTACTATGTAGTTTGTAGGGCACAATGAAACAGGAGGGCGTGTGGAGTGTTGTGCTCATTTGCTGCTACCTGACAACATTCTTTTTTCTTTGAAAGGATTAAAAATACAAACCTATGCCCTGGCTGGTAGCACAGTGGATAAGGCGCCAGCCTGTGAACCCAAAGGTCGCAGGTTTGATTCCCCAGCCAGGGCACATAACAAGGTTGCAAACCAGGTCTCCAGTCAGGTCTGTGGCTGGAGGCAGGTGAAAAGCAACCATACATTGATGTCTCTCTCCCTCTCTGCCTCTCTCTCTTCCCCTCTTTCTAAAAGTAATGAAATAAAATTTTTTTTTAATTAAAAAAAATACAAACCTACTAACAATTGCTAATAAGAGTCTAGTCTGTGTCAGGAAAAGAAACAACCTAAACATTTCACCTGGCAAAGTCATAGATTAAATCCTATTACATTTAAGTTGATTTTGAGACTCTGGAATGTACGAAGTCTGTCCAAAGAGTATCAAGCCAATGTCAATATAATTAAAAGTTTGCATGGCCAATACTTTCAGAACAGACCTCGTATAGTGGCCAAAGAACATTTAAGATAGTCACACAGCCCTGGCTGGTGGCACAGTGGATAAGGCACCAGCCTGCAAACTCAAAGGTCACTGGTTCAATTCCCCAGCCAGGGCACATAACCAGGTTGCAAGCCAGGTCTCTAGCCAGATCCAAGGCTGGAGGCAGGTGAAAGGCAACCATATATTGATATTTTTCTCCTTCTCAGCCTCTCTCCCTTCCCTTCTCTCTAAAACAATAAATAAAATCTTAAAAAAAAGATAGTCATACAACTTGTGGCAAGAGGAGGAAACAAAGTCAAGCCTCCAAATACAGAAGTAGTACTTATCATTTGCCTTTGCTCTGTTCTATCACCTGTAAAACAGTAAGAAACTATGAAAAGGGGAAGTTAATATGATATAAAACTCTCCTGAATAACAAAGCATTTCACAGAAAAATTTCTTCAAACAGGAGTTCTCACTTACCTTTAACTCACAACCAGTTTGTGCGTTCCAGTATTAATGAGTTCTAAGTAAAAGCACTAAATTGATGCTGGTAAAGTCACTTTCAGTCTTTGCTATAACTAACCTCAAAGCAGCATTCAATGCTACCAACCACTTCCTCTTCCCCCTAAAGTTCTTTGCTCCAATCTTAAACACACACACACACACACACACACACACACAGAGGAATTATGTGAGATGTGAGGTGATGAATGTTTTTTTTTTTAAAGAGTTTATTAATTAATTTTAGAGAGAGGGGAAGGGAGGGAGGCAGAGAGGGAGAGAAACATCAATGCATGTTTGTCTCACCTGCCTCTAGCTGGGGACCTGGTTGGAAATCTGGCTTGCAACCTAGGTATGTGCCCTGAGTGAGAATCAAACCAGCAATACTTGGATTTGCAGACCAGTGCTCAATCCACTGAGCCACATCAGCCAGGGCAGGTGATGAATGTTTTAACTAACCTTATTGTGGTAATCATTTTGCAATACAAGTGTGTATCAAAGTATCACATGTACACCTTCAACTTACACAATGCTATATGTCAATTTTATCTAGATAGAACTGAAAAACTAAAGCAACACTAAAATCTCAATAAAAAGACAACAAAACAAAAAACTCTTTATAGCCTTTGCTTCCATGAAACTACTCTCAACTCCCTCTCTAGTGATGTCTTGTTATTTTTTCCATAGCTAAATTTCTAATCATCCTTTAGTTGTTGGTGTCCACAGAACTCATTCTCCACCTCAGTTCTTTTAATTCACTCAAAAATGTTTACTGAACACTGACTATAAAAACACTTCTAAATAATTGAGATATCACTGAACAAGGCAGATGAAAATACCTGTCTTCAAGCATACACCACATAAAGACTAGTCAGACAAAAAACACTAAGAGTAATATATATGTAAATTATGTAGTGTGTTAAAAGAATTTAAGTGTTGTAGGGAATAAATAGACCAGAGTAAGAAGAATCTATACCTCTCCTTAAACCACCATATTGATATATCTATGGCTTTAACAATTTCCTATATTTTAACAATTCCCAAACTTCTATCAACCATATGTGTTTTTAAAAAGACTTTATTCATTATTTTTAGAGAGAAGGGCAGGGAGAGAGGAAGAAAGGGAGAGAAACATCAATGTATGGTTGCCTTTCACCTACTTCCAGCTATGGACCTGGCTGGAGACCTGGCTGAAGACCTGGTTATGAGCCCTAGCTGGGAATCGAATCAGCGACCTTTGGATTTGCAGGCCGGTGCCTATCCACTGAGTTACCAGCCAGGCCATATATCTTTTATAAGCAGCAATACTCTAAAGACCTTCTCCCTTAACTATTCTCCAGCCATCACAATTTATAATGCCTGGCACTCAACTCAACACTTGTCTTCCACCATAACCTCTTTCTCTTATTTTGATAATGGCACTACCATCCACTGGTTCAGCCAAGTCCGATATCTTTTATTTAATATCCATTTTTCACTTAATCTCTAGATCTTACTTGTCAACAAGTCTTATTTACCTACATAAATATCTGCAATATTCTTAGAACCTCACCACCGCTTCTCTTAAAAATCTCAATAAATAGCAGTGAAGAAGATCAATTCAGTAGTCAGATATCTAGACTGAATTCTGGCTCTACCACTTACTTGCCATTGGGTTTGGAACTTAACCCCTGTAAAGTGCTAGTTTTCCTATCATTAAAAAAAGAAGACAGACCTCCAATGGTTACTTTATTAAGTGAGTATGGCTGCAGATATTAACATCAGAATCACGGACAGTAATATCAGCAGCATGATTCATTTCTAAAATACTCTCTTAACTGGTGTCCCTTCTTCTAGCCTTGCTCTTCTCTAATCTTTCCCAACACTATAGACCAAGTAGTCTTCAAAATTCACAGATATGAACATAACAATGAGTCTAAATGGTTTTCCATTGCCTTCGGCATTAAGTCCAAATTCCTTAGCATGGCGAAGAATTTGTTTTCTTTTTTATTTGTGTTCACCTTTCCTTTTAAAAACGTAAAATGTTAAAAATATCATCATTATACACCAGTTAGCTTGGAGCTGAATTTTTTGTGAAAAATCCGAAGAATATAAAGTTCAGCTTTCTTTTTCAATTTACAAAAAGTCTCAGTTGAAGATTTTAAGGTTATCACAGGGTTGTCTTTATATTTAAAATGTTAAATGGCACTTGATTTAATTGTTCACTGTGATGTGATATAACACAAAAGAAGCATTTTGAGAACTGTTGCAACAACAAAAGACAAACAGATAGTTTAAATTATTTCCTTCAGGTTTTGGTCACATTTCATCTTTCTATGAAACAAACATAAAACACAACTTCATGGTTTGCTATGTGTGTGTTTGCATGTATTTTTTGTACGTGTGTGTCTCTACCTGTCCACTCCTTTTATAAGAAAACATGAAATAATGTTATACTCAAACTGGTGTCCAAGAAGAATTACTAGTGAAACATTGGGAAGATTTTACCTGTCCAACCAGGCAAGCAGACTCTTGGCTGCTCCAATCAGATCCACAACTGAAGTCAGAAAGTCGTTTGGCAATTTTCGACTGGTTCTCCCATCATAATGGCCACTCCTTCTCCTCCCTGTTATAAAATTCTGTAGATTTTTGGCAGATGCATTCAACTTGTGAGAGAGGGTTTTTAGATTTTCTGTTTCCAAGCCATAATTCTGAATTGTAAGAGAGAGAGAGAAAGAACAAATATACTTAAAGTTAATATTTTATTCATTCATTAAAATATTGACTGAGTACTTAACTATGTACAGGCAACGGAACTAGTCTTAAAAGTTACAAATGAATAAGATTTCTGGTCTACCAAACCCACGGTCAAGTGAGGATCTGGGGAAATGGCAGATAAATTACAATGAAATGTGTTAACTACTAATATGAACATAGGAAGACAGGGACTTTATATACTGGAACAATAACACCCAAGACAGAAAGATAAGGATTCATAAGTATATTTTTAATCCAAACCTAAGTTCATTTACTTATGAAATTCATTATTGTCAACAATTATTTTTGAATATTCATTAGCATATGCATAGTCATGACTGCAGGTACTGGGAAAAATTCTGCTTTCTCAAAGTGAGCAAAGTAAACACAACCCAACAATAAAAAGAAGCAAAAGGTAGATTGCAATATGTCTTTTCCCATGTCCTCTCTATATTGACCCATGCAGTTTCTTTTATAATACAGTACCAGAAAATATTCTGCTTCCTTGGGCAAACCAATACACTTTCTCCTTTTTATATAACAATTTATGAAATTAAAAAAATATTTTATTTATTATTTTTTAGAGAGAGGGGAAGGGAGAGAGGCAGAGAGGGAGAGAAGCATCAATGTATGGTTGCCTTTCACCTGCCTCCAGCTAGGGACCTGGCTGGAGACCTAGTTATGTGCCCTGTATGGGAATCAAACCAGCAACCTTTGGATTCACAGGCTGGCGCCTATCCTCTGTGCCACCAGCCAGGGCTTCAAATTATGACATTTTATTTGTTTTTATTTTTGTCATGTCATTAGTTCACAATCAAATGACTTTCTAGTAAGTGTATTTGTTTTCTTTTTTCCCCTTGACCTCACTTTTCAAATTCTAATAATGTTCATTATTTTACCCTAAATATTTTGTCTATAAATTATTTCAGAAAGTGGTTAAAAGAATAAATGCAAATAAGCTTTTCTATCATATTCATTAGGGAAGTATTATAGGATCCCCCTCAAGTAACCTTTAGGGAAAGATTTTGTAACTTACAATTAAATTTTAAAAAAGCTAATTGCGAGTGGTAAAATACCTCTAAGAAAGGTATTTCTTAGATCAAAGGATCAGATCAAAGGATGACCCTTGGTCAAACTACTTAGCAACATATATATTACTGTCCTGTGTAAAATTAAAAGTATTATCACTTCACAGAAAATTATAAGACCTGAAGGAGGTTAAATAGCTTCTCAGGCCTAAACACATGCTAAGTTTGATTTACCCTTCTTCTACTCTTGATGACTGTGAGGCACAGGAGATTTTTTCATTTGTATTTGCTGAAAGAGCTCAGAGCATAGAGTAGAGCTCAGAATGGGACAAGTCAGCAAGCCACCTGGTGACAACAGAGAAAGCAAAATGGAAGATAAAATGTTGAGGAAGTGAAAAGGGAACCAAATGGCACATGTATTTATTAAGTTGTCAACCACTGGGTATTTACTTACTATAAAATTTAGGTTAATGTTTTCCATAGTAATTTAAGACAAAAGAGCACTTAGAGGAGATAAAAGAAAGAACTAGAGAGGGTTTAAGTGCCTACATATTAAATATCACATTATGTTAATTAAGTATGTTACCAGTAAATATTTAATAGTGATAAAAGTCTAATTGTTCTTGCTGAGACTTTACATTTTTATTAAAACAATATTCTTTTTGGAGCCATGGATTTTTAAAAATCATGTTATATTAAATTTTCACTGCTGAATTTAAATTGTAATATTCTTCTCAAGTTAAAAGGTTAGGTTTGCACAAATAAAACAACATTCTACTCAAATTCTATTGCATCTGAACATGGATTATCTGTGAAACCTTTAAAAGATTTTATTTATGCAGGTTGTCACTACATTAAGAAGGAAATTCTTTTATCAGTTTATAAAAGATACTCTCTAATGACTAGGTGGAACAATTTGTAGTTATATCAACTAAATATAAGTATGTGTCTGTCTGCAAAAAGTCCAGCCATTATTGAGATAATGAGAATGGTTTGTGTGACATTAATATAACCTGGCATCCTAAGAGTAGACTAGAATGTCCATGTGTGAACAATGACAACTTTATTGAACTAGTTGGTGGGGGAGATAGATATCATTGAGTGAGAACATGACTAGACAGAACAATATGTAGTTATAGCAACTAAAAGTAATATATCTAAAGTCCTTAAAATATTTGCATAAGTGTTTCCCTTTGTTAAAGCATTTCCCCTGAAATATAACAGTGTTGCATTTTTCATTTTTGTGAATTATTTTAGTGAGGAAATGTTTATTTACAAACAAATTACAGTAATTTCTTAGAAAAATTCAAATTATAATTATTAGAGAGGAATCTAATCAATCAATCAGGTAATAGTTTCACTCTGTAGCCACATAATTTAAATTATACTTATCTATATAAGCACCACAAATATTTTATTAGAAAAGGTAAAAAACCGATTTTAGAAAAGCATACAACTCTTTTGTTTTATTGTTGTTCAATTAAAGTTGTCCCATTCTTTCCCCCATTGTTCTTCCCTGTCCACCCCCACTTGCATAGTCAATCCCTACTCTGTTGTCCATGTCCAGGGGTCCTTTATATTTGTTCCTTGACCAGACTCTTCCCTTTCTTTTCCCATATAACTTTCTTGTAAATAAAAATCTGAAGGCAAAGTAAAAAATACTTTGAAGCCTTCTAAATGTAAAATAATACTAAAATTATTTTTAATATAACTCAAAAATTAGGAAAGAAAAATCCCTGGAAAGAGCCTGTAAGAGTACCGTGAGAAGGCCCTCAAATTTGGAAACCTACTGAAAAAAAAAAATCCTATGTGGAGTAGAGTTGGAAAGTGAGGAGGACAGAGGAATATGGAAGCAAGAAAAGACAAGATATTAATAGCAGAAAATAGAGAGGGACAGTCTTAAAACTCAACACAGTTAACAAATACAAGTAGTTAAATTGATAATTCAAAAGCATTTTGTAAATTCAAGAAGAATTATAAAAGTAGGTTAAAAGCTCATGTGCATATAAAGACATTTATGTGGTACTATTTTAAGAAAATGGATGAATTAAATGATCTCTTGAGTTAATTTTTATCATCACAATCCTCAATTCTAAGTAGCTCAAAATCAATTACTGTTAACTATTTTCTTGTTATTTCTTTCATGAAAGTGATGGTTTGCTGTGACTAGCTAAGTCACCAGTAAATCACACAACCTTGTTTACCATGTAAAGAAGCATCAAGTAAATGAAGCAATCCTTTGTTTTTGGCCAGAGGTATATAGTACCTCAACTCTGTAAAAATATAGGTTTACTTATTACTGACTGGCTTTTCATTGGATATGCATGGGAAAACAGGCATTACTATTCATATAGAAAGGGCTACATCAAGATAACAAAAGCTTGGACATAAAATGTACTCAGCTATTTTCTTTGTGTTATGTTATCTATTTGTTCATATACTTGGACAATAACATGTCTGCCAGGAATCAGTTGTAACTCTAGACTAATGCAACATAGCCTGTATGGTTTTAAGGAACTGGTGCTAAGTTCATACTATTCTTCTCTTTCAATTATATGCATGCAAAAACACATAAAAGAAAGAAATAAAGGAATACACTTGACATTTTAGAAAATTGAGGTGGCTATGTCTTCACTAGAGGCAAATTCTCATTAAACACGTAACTAAACAACTTAATATCGGTACCACGTATTTGACAATGTCAATGTTATTTTATTTAGAGCTCTTCATTTGAATGTAGTGTGTAGTAGGTGTTTAGGTTTTATAACATGTTGCTTTATAAATGAGTAAGTCCTAAGAGAATTGCTTTAATGAAATTAAAAAAAAAATAAATTGAGATGAATGAACCAAGGATTTGTGTTGCAAAAAAAAAAAAAAAAACCAAAAAAACAAAAAACAAATCCTAGCAATTGCAAGCATCAATGTTTTCCTGTAAAATGCCTATTATATGAAAAGTACATGAAGAATAAAATGAAAACTGTTTTTATCTCATCATAACTGATTCACTATACTTCCCAATAAAAGGTGTAATATCAGAACATAAATCAGGGACTATACATTAAACTATGTATTTCTCTCATTTTAGATTTTATTAGTTTCTTTTTTTTTGAGAGAGGAGAAGGGAGAGAAGCAGAGAGGGAGAGAAACATCATCTATGTATGGCTGTTCTTCACCTGCCTCCAGCTACAGATCAGGATGGATACCTGGCTTGCAACCTGCTTATATGTGCCCTGGCTGGGAATTGAACCAGTGACCTTTGGGTTTGCAGGTGGGTGCCTTATCCACTGTGCCACCAGCCAGGGCTAAACTATATATATATATATATGCTTTACTATTTCAGTTAATAGATGGTGCTCACTATTTAAGCATATTAAATGAGAGCATAACAGCTTGAAAGTTACTATACCTCCAAGTCATGAACAGGTTGATTCTTTCTAGAATAACATGGTACAAACAATATAGTTGGTGCTTAATAAATGTATATTTGAATGAATGAGAAAGTTCTTAAATATACCTTTTGCTTTCATCAGCTGTCATACATTTATTCCCCATTAGGAATAACTTTAAGACAGGGCAGATGAAAATATTCCAAAGCTTGAAATAAAGAAAGGAATTTGGTAATTACTCTGTATCTTCCTTATACTAGGAACAGAAACTTCAGAATAAGAGGAGGTATAAGAAAGAGAAAAAGTAACAGTTCTCTGGAGGAAAGCAGAGCTATTCATTCAGTAAGGTAACATTAATTTAATATCCTATATGTGCTAAGCACTGGACAGGAGGCATATTGGAGGACCAAAAAAATCTAAGCAAAGAAACAATTTAACATGATACAAAGTGTAAATTGCCTTTCTTCCCGTCACTTCCCACTCTGAACCAGGCAAATCAAAATTCTTATTTCTGTCTGAACACTCCATACTCTTTCACAATTGTCTTTACATATGGTATTTCTTCTGCCTAGATAAAATTTCCCCAACTTTTTGGTCTGGTGAACATCTATTCATCCTGAAAGTCCCAATGCAAAGTCCATTTACACTTCCAGGATCCCTCAGTAGGGTTCATCATTTCCTTATACACTCCCCTGGGATTGTCTTTAAATCTGTATTATCTTTTTTGGTGGTATAAATTCAAGAATGTTTTATTATTTCCCCAAGTAAATGAAGTGACATTTTACAGCTTTTAAAATTACTGACACCATTACAGATGTGGGGAGTCAGGGGAACTGGATAAAAGAAGATAAAAGAGATTAGCCAAAGAACATATATGCCTAGCCCTTGGACATAGACATTAGTGTGGTGAAGGCCATGGGAGGAGGGTTAAGGTGGGGAATCTGTATTATCTTTTAGTGACTATTGTCTTCTTTACTAGACTGCATACATCTTGAGAGCACAAACTATACCTTTTTCATCTTTGTATTCCCCACGGTAGCAGTTTAAACATGAATATATAAATGTTGAAAGAAGAAATAAATACAGTAGATATAAAGAAAATTACAAAGGCCAGAAGAGACATTACACTGTCAGAGACAAGACATAGTTCCCCATTCCTAATAGCAGAAATGCTGTCCAGTCACCTCAGCTTGTTGATGAGGGATCTCACCTGATTTTATAATGGCATATAGAAATAAATCAGAGTTCACTGCTCAGTAATTTGATTTATATTCACTGGAAAACATCTGTTGCATAAACTGGAAGATATCCACACTTCGAACTTGCTGATGTATAACCACTAGGAAGCCGTGAAAAGGAAGTTTAATATTTGACCTTCCTGGGGAACGTGAGCAATTTATTGCTGAATAAACACAGAAGAATGAATTTAGTGCTTTATTTTTTTTTCTGTGTTAACTTCCAGAACAGCTCAACCACATAATGAAGTTTTCCCAAGAAAATGATGTAACACTACAGTGCTTAAAGCCATAATTGCCAAGGGATTAAAACTCAGCAGATGAAGGGATTTGCCACAGATCCATGGCTCAAACATCAAAATGGTCTAGACATATATCTTTGATGTCATCGTTTTAAGTGAGTTTAGGTCAACAGATCTTGTTCATGGGCCCAACTCCAAAGCCTACAGGTCTAGATTCTCTATAGGTAACACTGCAATCATCAATCTTTCCTTCTTTGAACTGGTGGTGTAAGAGCCTAGCACTAGAGTGGTTCATCTATGCAGAGCCCTGTTTATAGGCCATACACCCTGGACTTCAAACTCTGACACACCTAATTATTGCTGTTATAGGTTATGTGGCAAAGAGGGGACTGCTAGATTAGTTGCTAATTTCCAAGCCACTTCTATTGCACCTTCATGGCCATTCTGGACTCAGATTTGGAGAGTAGCATGCAAAAAAAAGTATGGACCCCTTATCTTACCCCATGTATTGGTTTATTTCAGGCATGTTTTCCATGATTTGATACATATAAGGAATGGATTGTACATGTGTGTTCTAGTCTGAATTTACTCCTCTTATCCCAGGAATAGGGAAATAAAATGATCCCCAAACTAGTATGTGAAAAATGTGTCATCTCTTTCATCACTGCTTTCAAAAATTATTTATTCATGAGCCTTGGCTGGTAGCACAGTGGATAAGGTGCTGGCCTGTGAACCCAAAAGTTGCTGGTTCGATTCCCTAGCCAGGGCACATAACCAGGTTGCAAGCCAGATCTTCAGCCATGTCTATGGCTGAAGGCAGGTGAAAAGTAACCATACACTGATGTCTTTCCTTCTCTCTGCCTCTCTCCCTTCCCCTCTCTCTAAGAATAATAAATTTTAAAAATCTTTAGAAATAGCCATTAATCTGATAAACACACTTATAAATATATAATTACAAGGTAACACGAGGGTCAAGAAACAGAATACAATGGGGGACTAGTTTTAGAGCAGACAAGGGTGAGGGAGTGATTAGGAAGTATCTTTTTGAGGAATGACACTTAAAGCAAAACTTAAATATATTTTTTAAAGATTTTATTTCATTATTTTCAGAAAGAAGGGAAGGGAGAGAGGCAGAGAGGGAGGGAGACATCAATGTATGGTTGCTTTTCACCTGCCTCCAGCCACAGACCTGACTGGAGACCTGGTTTGCAACCTTGTTATGTGCCCTGGCTGAGGAATCGAACCTGCAACCTTTGGGTTCGCAGGCCGGTGCCTTATTCACTGTGCTACCAGCCAGGGCCAAAACTTAAATATTTAAGTGACAGGTGCTATTCAACCAATATGACATCAAATTCTACTCTTCTTTAGAAGTTGCTTTCAGTCAGGTCTTTATTTTTTTCTTTTTTCTATTAGATTTTGTTAAATTTAATGACATTATTGATGTTCCTTAATAAAAGCAATATTCCTTATTTCTTTTTTAAAAAAGTTTTGTTTATTATTTTTAGAGAGAGGGGAAGGGAGAGAGGCAGAGAGGGAGAGAGACATCAATGTATGGTTGCCTTTCACCTGCCTCCAGCCACAGACCCGGCCGGAGACCTGGCCTACAAACTGGCCATGTACCCTGGCTGGGAATTGAACCAGCAACCTTTGGGTTTGCAGGCCAGAGCCCCATCCACTGTGCTATCAGCCAGGACCAATACTCCTTATTACTTTTGTAGTTGTCTTCATGCTTCTCTGACCACTCCATAAGCCTCCTCTGCAGCTCCCTCTTCTTCCTACTCAGCCCAATGTCAAGCTGTGTGCATCCTTTGTTCTTTATATTCTACAGACCCTCCTTGGATGATCTCTTCTTCATCTATGGATTTAATCCCTACATCCTTGAGGCTTCAAAATCTAAATCTTTAGCAACTTCTCAGCTCCAAAATGTATTGATTTCTCTTGTCTAATTAGGCTTTGTCTTTCAACATACAAAACTAACCATATAAGGTACAATATTCATTGGATGCATGCATAAAGAACATGTAAATAAGTTGATTATTTTAAGAATGATTTTTCTAAAATAGGATTAATTATTATTTATGATCCAAAACCAAAAAGTTTACAAGGGAATGGATTTTATAATGAATTATATACAATTAGATATCCTAAATGCTGCTATGAAAACTCCTTTGGTGACCTTCAACTTAATTTTTTTCAAGTAGCTAAATGTATTGTCACCAGCTGAGTTATAAACCTCTTTAATTTGTAAGTTGGCACTGTATAATAAAGCAAATTCAATGTAGGAGGAAAATACCACACCAAGCTGGTTGAGAATTAGGGGATTTTTTTCTACTTGCATTTAAATTTGTTTTAAGAAGGGAAGGAAAGAAAACAAATAAAAGGGAAAAAATAAGAGGAAAAAGTAAAGTTTCCCTTCCTGCCAGTTTTATGTCCTTACCAATGCACACAGAAGGTCAACTGCTTCCAAGATCAGCTCTTGATGGCCAATGCGGCTGACCCCCAGATCTTCCAGCTCCTGGTGTGTAATGCGCAGCAGCTGGTCCCCACTGATCTTCTCCCTCTCAAAGTTCTTAATGTACTGCTGCAAACAGTCATCAAGACCTGTGAAAGAAAAATGTGGAAAACAAGAATTAAGAAACCAGTTGAACCAAATAAATAGAAGAAATAAAGAAAAGCACCACATACAAGAATAAACTCAAAATAGATTAAAGTCTTAAATGTTAGACCTGAAACAATAAAAATCCTAGAAGAAAACATGGGTAGCAAAATCTTGGCCATCGCCATTGAAATTTTTTATCAGATATATCTCCCCAGGCAAGGTAAACAACAACAACAAAATAACCAAATAGGACTACATCAAACTAAAAAGTTTTTGCACAGCAAAGGAAACCATCAGCAAAATAAAGAGACAACCCACAAACGGAAGAACATATTCCCTGATACATTTGATAAGGGGTTAATATTCAAAATTTATAAAGAACTTACAAAACTCAACACCAATAAATAAACAAACAACACAATTTAAAAATGGGCAAAGGATATGAATAGATACCTCTCCAAAGAGGATATACAGATGGCCAACAGACATGAAAAGATACTCAATGTCACTAGTTATCAGAGAAATGCAAATTGAAACCACAATGAGACATGCTCTCACACCTGTCAGAATGGCCATCATCAATAAATCAACTAACAACAAGTGCTGGTGAGGATGTAAAGAGAGGGAAACCTTGTGCACTGTTGGTGGGAATGCACACTGGCACAGCAGAATGCACATACTGGAAAGCAGTATGCACATACCTCAACTTATTAAAAAAGCATCTGTCTTTTGACCGAGCCATGCTACTTCTGGGAATATATTCAAAGGAACCCAAAATACTAATACAAAACAACATAAGCACCCTTATGTTCACTGCAACATTATTTACAATCACCAAGATATGGAAGCTGCCCAAGTGTCCATTTATAAATGAGTGGCTAAAATAACTATGGAACATTTACACAATGGAATTCTACTCAGCTGTAAAAAGAAGGAAATTTTATCCTCTGCAACAGCATGGATGGACCCAGAGAACATTACGCTAAGTGAAATAAGCCAGAGAAAGACAAATACCATATGATTTTACTCATATGTGGAATCTACTGAACAAACTGCTCTAACAAGCAAAACAGAGACAGACTCATGGATGGAGAGATGACAGCTACTGGGGGGTGGGGGAATTAGGGGGTGGAGGGATTGAGTAAAAAAGGAAAAGGGACTCATGGACATGAACAACAGTATGGTGATTGCTGGGGTAGGGCGTATAAGGGGACCAAATGCTAATGGAAAAATACAATAAAATTTTAAATAAAAAAGTAAACATAGAAAGTGAATTTTGATCCATACTTTACACAAATTTACCATGAAGTAAACTGTGCACTTATCAATAGAAAACAAACTATTACACTATTTTATCCAAGACCATGACTTAAAATAGCTGAAAAGAAGGCTTGAAATCATTACTACAATATGTCTCTGACTTTTTCAGTAAATTATACTGCTTTCCACACCATCTGCAAGGAAGAGGAACAAACATAAAATCATGGATCTAAAAAGAGGTTCTAAAAATAATGAAACATTTACAAAATGGTGACATATGAGAGATATCCTATGGATGTACAAACACTGTATTCAGTAAATCAATAGTACAGAAGAATGATGAAACAGAATAAGTCCACTATCACATGGAAGAAATGGAATATGCAAATTATTATAATTAATGTTCAAATATTTTAAAAACCCATCCTAACTGGTATGGCCCAGTGGGTTGGGCATTGTCCAGCAAACTGAAAGGTCACCTGTTTGATTCCAGGTCAGGGCACATGCCTAAGTTGCAGACCAGGCCCCTGATTAGGGGTGTGTGGGAGACAAGGGACCAATGTTTCTCTTGCACATTGATGTTTGTCTCTCTCTCCTTTCTTTCTCCCTTCCCCTCTCTCTAAAAAAAATAATTAAAAAAAAATCTTAAAAATCCTAATACAAGAACAATAAAATTTTTTAAAAAATCTTAAAAATCCAATTAGAATGGATGTTAGAGGATGTCTATTCATACTCCAGAAAATTTTACTCTATACAACATTCTATACATAACACATGTGCTCTTTTCTAAAAATATAACACTAATGTTGACAGCAAAAATATAAAAAATGTAAATTCATTCATTAGTGTTCTGTTGCCATTCAATGTGTACTGTAAAGAATAAAGATCAACATATGTGGATTTGTGAGAACCTGTGTTTCTTTTGCAAGATAAGGTTAGGAAATTAAAAGAAACATGCATCAATCCAATACCCTTTTTCTTCCTCATATACATGAATAATTTAAGGCAAAAGATCTTATGTTTAAGCTAGTTTTCAGTCCCCGATTTTCACTGACACTGCTTTTTTTCCAGATCATCAATGACCAATAAGATCATATTCAATCACCTCATTTCCAAATCTTATTCTTGCTAAGCAACTTACTTCTCTATTTCTATCACTGTTTCTTTCCAGTCTCAGAACCATCTTGAATGACTCCCTACTTCAATCTCTTATCTCAACAATTAGTGAGAAACATAACTTCTTCATTCAAAATAGCTCTTGCTTTGCCCTTTCATTTCTGATCTCTGTTACCAGCTTACTCATGCTGGGCAGATTGCCCTGATGCCTAGCTGCTCCTCTTGACATAAGTCTGCCCCATCTATCACTGATGTATCTCTAAATATGCTCTTTGATCAAACCACTTTCTGATTCAAAACTTTTAATGACTCCCCCTGCCAAAAGGTTAAAATGCAAATATCGGGTTTTTAAAAAAAACTTTTAAGGCCATTACTTTTTTCAGGGGTGAAGTTTGGGATGTGTCAAATAGCATTCAGGTATTAATTGCAACATCTACTATAGATAGGAAAAACATTTTCTATAATAAAAATAAGAAGTCATACATAACCATGCTTTTCTTCTATACATAGGACAGAATATAATCTAGCAAAAAACAAATCTGTATTTAAGATCTTGTGGTACTTCCTAAACCATCTTAAAATGATTAAATTATATTCAGTAGCATTTCAACAATTTTACTGTATTCTAATTATTGGAAAACTGGCTGACCCATGTAAATGTACAGGCTACTTAGATACACAGAATAGCTAATACATCAAATTCCTGAAGAATTCAAGAAAAATTAGATTTTTGCTGCAGAACCTATGTTGTTAAAACTTTCTTTAGCAATTCCCATATAGTTCTAGGATAATATAATCATATAAATTCTTGATTTAATTCAGAGATGACCTGGCCATCACTCTGCTTTTCACTATACCCAGCTTCACATTTTGTTCAACTAAAAAAAAATTAAAAAGTTTTCTTTAAAACCATGTATGTCACTAGACAACTCTAAATTCCAATAAAAGTAGGCAATATGTGCTTTAGCAAGTGCGATATAATATGAAAAAGAGTAACAAACTGTGGAGCATACATAAAATGGAGTATTATTCAGCAATAAAGAAGGAACTATTGATACATACAACAACTTGGATAGATCTCAAGGATATTATGCTAAGAGAAGATAGCCAATGTGAAAGAAGTTATACTGAATGATTCACTTATATTATATTCTGGAAAAGACAAAACAATAGCATCAGAAAACATATCACTAGTTGCCAGTGACTGGGAATATGAAGAGGTTGTGACAATAAAGCAGCAGGAGGGAGTTTTAGGGGTGATGAAACTGTTTTGTATCCCAATTATGGTGTTGATTACATAAACAAATACATGTGTTCAAATTCATAAAACTGTTAACACCCAAAAAGTCCATTTTATTTGGTTAATTTAAAGAATAAAATTCTAAAAATTACAAATGAATTATAAGCTACATAACATTTGGAAAATACTATTAAACTAAAAATCTCCTTGTGACATTATTTTATCACAGTGTTTAACATAAAAGACCCAGGCCAGGGAAGAAGAGTTTCCAGCATTCCATTCACCAACTATTTCTCATGCACCTACTAAGTTTGGGACAGGGAGCACTGATGCATTTAATTTCCTTTGAAAAGACTCCTTCACCCTGCTGATTGGCAAAGCTCAGAGGCTATAAACAGAATTCTGTCTAAGAAAGTATATATGATGTAGAGTGTGAAGACTGGTGCATGCAGTAGGAAACTAGTCACTGCCCTGTGGTCTCCGGAAGACTTACTGGAAGGTCAAACCCCACTATACTTATTATCACCATTTCTATTCTCCTCAGATATAATTTTTTCTCTAATAATTTAACAATGTCTTTGAGACAGAGAGGAAAAAAAAAAAAAAGACCTTGATTGGATGGTAATGCATCAATTGTTCCAGTTTGCAAAAACAGTTCAGCCTCCCTACATTCTGTTTCTGGTTCTTCATTTTAAACCAGAGTAAATTTTATCTGGTTTAAAACTCCCCTCTCCTACTGAATAACCAAAAGAAAACAAAAGTAAGGAAGAAAACTATATCAGCATTGAAACTAGGAGACAGTGCCACCCACATAGCAGATAAGATTTAATGTTAAAAAATGTAAAATGTACCAAGAAAACTGTGCTCTGTATCAAACCAAAGCCAGAAACAGTAAAGAAAAAGACAGATTTGGCTAAATAAAATTGTTTTTTAATGACATATCAAATCAGACCATTTACAAAAAGTACAACACATCCAGTGACATACTACATCAAGGCCAACTAAAGAGGACAAAGTAAGCAATAGACACACTCTGAAACTTGTTTAAAACTGCTCCATTTTAAAAGACTGATATATGGTATTATAAGGCAGCAAAATACAGTGGCAACAGTGGTACATTGCACAAAATAATGTTTTAATGGTTTCATAATTTTGTAATTTTTAAAACTATGTATGCAGAACATGGTAAGGCAGCTGGACAAGTAGTTTTTCTCAAAGTGATTTTCAGGACAGCTCACAAAAAAACATTTAAATGCTCTTTAAATGTAATATAATTGCTAAACATTATATACAATTATTCTGCATGTCCATATTTACATTTTTAAAACAAATCTACAATTACTTTAATCACATGTTTAATAAAATAAGACTTATTATCATGGAGCTTAATGATATTATATACTTAAGAATTCATATACAGTATTTTTCAAAGTCCATACTTCCTCACCTAAATTTATGTTCAGTTGCAGAAACAGTTTTAACTAAAACTGAAACTGTTTTCTCTTTGCAAGTCTTCACAGTCCTTACTAAGAATATTTTATTAACAGAAAACAACTTAATATAAGTCACAGTTAGACTAAGCATAAAGAATTAGTTTGCTAACCTAGGGACTAGTGATGTCTTTCATTTTACAACTTAATAGATAGTAACTTTTTGCATGTTTAAGGAAACTTAAGAACATCTAAGTTTTGCAAGGACCTCCAAATTCAGGCCCTAACCTACTTTTCTACCATTATCTCTCATACATTTATATATTCTGAACTGTAGTCAACTTGAACAACTCAACTCTTTACTTAATGTGATTCCTATTACCCAGAATATCCTTTTCACATATTTAGTTTCTCAAATATTGTCTTGTCTTGCACATGGAATCAAATGGACATCTCTTAATATCTATGGATTTTTACACTTACTGGTATTTATTACCCATTCTGTTTCTTTATAATCTTAGTATTAGTTTCTCATTGCCCCAATAGATTATAGAGCCCTAAAGGATAGCATCACAAACTCCTCCACACAGCACTGAGCACAGTAGGCACCTGATACATATTCAGTCATTTCTTCATTTCATCAGTATTTACTGAGGTGATTATGTACTAGGCACTGTAAATCAAATGCCTAGCAAAAACTTACATAGCCATTGATTTTATGGAGTTTATGCCACTATGTTGAAGGCAACCATTAATCATTTAACTGCCAAAATAGGTGCATAAATACAAACTATGATAATTGTTATGGGCGAAAAGTACACTGTGCTATGAAACACAAAAATGGAGTCTTAGCCTGTACTGATGTACAAGTCAGTAACGGAAGGCTGAACTGAAGAATCAACAATGAATGGCACTATGATCCACATGCTCAACTGTTAACTAGGCAATGAATAGAGAGGGGTAAAGAGGGAACAATATACCCAAGAAACAACATATGCAAAGATTCTGTGCTACAAAAGGAACACTGTACATTTGAAAAACAGAAAGAAATTGTGTGATTGAAATGCAGAGATGAGGAAGAGACTAGAGCAGGATGAGGTTAGAGAGACGGATCAGGGGCAAGATGACACGGTGTCTTCTAGGCCATGTTCAGAATCCTGGATGGGGACCTGGGAGAAATGAGAAGGTACTGAGGGGTTAGAAATAAGTAGTATGGAGTCTATTACACTGAGTGAAAAAAGCCAGGTAATGAAAAACAAATACCTTATGATCTCACTTATAACTAGAATCTAAGGAACAAAATAAAGTAATGAGCAAAATAGAATCAGAGGCACAGAAACAAGGAACAGACTGACAGCTGTAAGAGAGGAAGGAGGGTGGGACTGGTTGAAAGAAGGTGAAGGGATTAGATAAAAAATATATATGCATCACCCATGGACATGAACAGCAGTGTGGGGACTGTGGGAAGGGGTTGCTGGGTGAGGGGGGCAAAGGGGGAAAATTAGGACAACAATAATGGCATAAGCATGAAAATATTTAAAAAATAAGAGTGTTGTGTGAACATTACTGTAGCTATAGTATGGTAAATTAATTGAAGGTTGCCAAAAAGGAGGCATGTTGAGTGGCATGTGAGGTGAAATGCTGGAAGCTTGTCCTGGGATAACTGGAAGGGAAGGAAGAGAAGAGATGGATTGGAAAGAAGATAGAATGTGCAGGACTTGGTGCTGAATTGGGTGTGTGAGATAGGCGAGGCCGTAGGAAGGAAAGTGGTTCCCACATTTCTAAATCACAGAAATGGAAAAAATGGTGACATTATTCACAGACAACAGAAACACCAAAAGAGTAGTTTCCTTCCGAACATACTAGACTTACAGTTCCTTTGAGATGGCCAGGGAGTAATGTTGAGTAGTCAAAATTAAGGTCTGCTCTGGAGATATGTATTTGAAAGTCATTGGTATATAGGTAGAAAATTGAAGCCACAAGTGTTATTGAGTCTGACTAGGGAATATGAGTAAAGAAAGGATTTAGAACTGAACCTTAAAAATCTCCAAAATGTAAAGGCTTTGGTAGAAGCAAACCTGCAAAGAAAACTGAGAAGTGCAGCCAGAGAGAAATGGAACTAAAGCTTTGTAAAATTAGGTAACACCATAAGTGTTCACAGTAAGTATCTGACTGGCAAAGCAAGAATTAAAACCTAGTAGTCCCAGAGGATTCCGAAGCCCAATCTGTTTTGATGACATCATAACATTTCAAGACTGAAAAATAGAGTTCTCAACAATAAATTGGATTTATATGCTTGTAAAAAGAAAGAGGCAAATGGAGCTCATAGAAACATACAGTTACTAAAATAAAGAAGAGATAATATAGGAGGGTGGTTAATAAAAATCACACTCTTCTAGACCTATGTGAAAAAAAGTATTACTTAAACCTACCAAGGACTGAATTCCATGCTAGGATACTCTGATGAATTGAATATAGTGTAGGGCACCGGGATGACATTCTATTTGAAGCTATTTTCAAGTGAATGAAAGGAGAAGCACTACAGTTTTTAGATATCACCGAAACCAATATAATACATGCTATCTTGAGAACTCCTCTTAATGTTCTTCAGTGCCATCCTTCAGTTACCTCCTACAAGCAAGCACTTGCTCTTTAACAGAGTATATGATTTCTTCTCACAAGGAATCTCAAGCAAACCAAATAAAACAGAAAGAACAACTTTCTTTGAGCTTATTTCCATTTACTCTGTGTTCGTTTCTTCTAGAAAATGCTAAGCTGGCCATAGTACTCCACTATTTTCAAATCGAAGAGTTGTTAATTAACAGTAACCCCTTTGATTTATTTTTTGTGAGCACTGTGTGCCAGACACCATTTAAAGCACTTCACAAATATTTTCTCATTTAATCCTTAGAACAATCTGAGGAATTACATATCATTATCTTGAGTTTACAGATGAAGAAAATTGATATTTAGAGACCATGCCCAGGACTCCATGACTTAACTAATGGTAAGGAAAGTTCTAAATTCAAGTCCTTCTTACTCCACATCCCTGCCACTTAAGTCTACATTAAATTAGAAGGAGTAGAAGAAGGGTGAAAAGATCATTCTAAAACTGATCATCTCATACCAAAAGTCGTGCCAAAAATATTTTTCCATTTAAAACTTTAAAGACATTGTTTTGAAATAAGTTTACCATATTAAAATCAAACGTATCAAAAGGGATTTAAGGACATTATTTACACTTACACAACCACAATTCAGCAGGACAGCACAAATTAAAAGATGAAAAAATATGGTTAACGAAAAATACGGTTAGTCTCAAAATATGAGCTAGAAACAATGAAAAAGACAATTTAAAAATCCATACCAATGAAGAATGATAGACTTGCTAAGGTGTGGGAGGGGCTAGGACATTGACTGTAAGTGGTCTAGAAGCTAATGCACAAGGAAACGGGATCAGGTACACAGTTTAAAACATTCATACTTGGCATGGGGGTGGTGAACACAATACAATATACAGATGATGTGCTATAGAATTGTATACCTGAAATCCAGCAATTCCACTTCTGCATACAGATCCAAAAAAATAAAAAGATATGCAATTTTATTAACCAATGTCACCCAAATAAATTCAATTTAAAAATTAAAAACACAATGAAAAAAAATAGAGAAAAGCAAACATTTTTTAGTGCCCATTCCTGGCACTAAAGGCAGAATAAAGAAAGATGTCTCCTGGTGATACAGAGAGATATGATTAAGCTCACTGGGAGGGGCCATAGGAGGAGTTTGTTGAGGCAATGGAAAGCAATCTAAGATGGGATTGGCTAAGAAGTTGAATGCCTCCAGAGCCAAGAGGCATAAAATGAGGGCAGGCGTACAATGGAATATCATTCAGCTTTTAGAAGGAAATTTTTTCTCAAGCTATAACATGGATAAACCCTAAGGGAAAGTCCCAAAAGGACATATGGTGTATGATTCCATTTTTATGAGGCACCTGAAGTAGTAGAATTCATAAAGACAGAAGTAGAATGGTGGCTACCAGGGACTAAGGCATGGGGGAAATGGAGAATCAGTGGCTAATGGGTACATAGTTTCAGTTTTCTAAGATGAAAACAGTTCCATGGATGGATGGTGGTGATGGCAGCACAATGTGAACTTTACACTTAAAAATGGTGCAGACAGTATTCATTTTATAATTAAACATTTAATAGTGAAACTGATAAATTTCATCTGATGCACATTTTACCACAAGAAAAAAGCACAAGTTAGTGGGTTCATTTTAAATAGCCTAAATTTGCTACTTTCAAATATTAATCATTAGACTTAAGCATTTGGGGAGGTATATGGGTATATGAAAGTCACATCTGTAAGTTACTATTTTATATCTGACTCTTTTTTTTTTTTGGTCTTCATTTTGTAAAAATTTTATTGTTGTTGTATTACATCCATCTCCTTTTTCCTCCCCTCTGTCCCCCTCCCCATCCACCCATTCCCCACAAAGTCAACCCCACCTGTTGTCCATGTCCATGGTTCCTTTATAGTAGGTTCTTGTCTAAGCTGCTACCCTTTCTTGCCTCTGCCTCCCCCCTCCCCGCAACCCCTTTCCCCCTGACCACTGAAGGCCTATTCATTATATTCTTATATTTGGTTCTGTTTTGTTTGTTGTTAGTTTTGCTCATTATTGTCCTGTAATGGGTGAGATCATATGATATTTGTCCTTCACTGACTGGCTTATTTCACTAAGCATAATACTCTCCAGTTCCATCCATGTTGTTGCAAAGGATACAAGTTCCTTCTTTCTTTCTGCTATATAGAATTCCATTGTGTAAATGTACCAAAGTTCTTTGATCCAATCATCCACTGATGGACACTTAGGCTGTTTCCAGCACTTGGCTATTGTAAATAGTGCTGCTATGAACATAGGTGTATATAGGTTCTTATGAATTGGTGTTTCAGGATTCTTTGGGTATAGTCCAAGTAGTGGAATTGCTGGATCAAAAGGCAGTTCCATTTTTAGTTTTTTAAGGAAACCCCATACTGTTTTCCACAGTGGCTGCACCAGCCTACATTCCCACCAACAGTGTATGAGGGTTCCCTTTGCCCCGCATCCTCGCCAACACTTATTGTTTGTTGATTTGCTGATGATTGCCATTCTGACAGGTGTGAGGTGGTATCTTATTGTGGTTTTAATTTGCATCTCTCTGATGACTAGTGATGTTGAGCATTCTTTCATATGCCTCTGGGCCCTTTGTATATCTTCCAAATTTGCTTCTGGAGACACATACAATCTTGGCTTATCTCAGCCCCAGGCTTCCCTTAATATTCTTGATTTCTTCAGATTTAAATCTGGTTCTTAAATTAATAACTATCTGTTCCTTATTTATTCACCACAGCCCAGACTTCTATATATTTCTCTGACCAACTAACTTGCTGAGCTAAGGAATCCCTCTCTTTCTGTTCTCAATATTAGGATCCCCACCCTACTTCTTTTCCAATTCTTGATACCAACTTCCATTTATTTGTTCAACAAATATCTATCAAATGTCTAGTTATGTGCTAGGCATTATTCTAAGGAGTATGAACAAAAAGGTGAGCAGAGATAGGCATGGTCCCTGCCCTCATGGAGTTAATAGCTTGTTGGGAAAGAAGTATAGTAAGTTGAGAATCATATAGGCAACCCTGACAAGTAAATTGAAGGGAAGCAATTTTACATGGTATTCCAAAAGCCCATAGTGGAGGGATTTGACCAAATCAGAGAGATCAAGGGTAGGTTTTCCGGAAGAAGCGTGGGAAGAACTGAAGTCTGGATGAGTGGGAGTCAATTAGGAAAAGAGGGAAATAGCATTAGACTCTGGAAACAACAAAGACCCATGGGTGAGCAACAGGATGGAGAGCGAGGCACTGAAGGCCAGCACAACTAAGGGTTATGTTCAGACTTGTGCTCTGAAAAGACTTTTGGCTTCAAACTGTAGAACACTGATTTGTGGCCAGTTCGCCTTTTGCCAAAGAAAGGATCACCTCTGGTAGGAACTGATCTTCCTGCTCAATACCTTCATTTCATAGCTATTTCAGCCATGTGAGTTGAAGCATACCACTTTCCCAAACATGTCATTTTGTTGGCCCTTTTATTCCTTTGTGTCTATCTATACCCCACCCTCCTTGCAAGGGAAGAAAAAGATCTACAAGTAAAACTTAGTCCATATGTCATTTAGAGCTATATCCAATGGTCACCTGAATAACAAATCAAAATCAACAGAAAAATGTGATAAAAGGCAGAAACATCTAGGAACACTATAGAATAGCTTTTTAAAAATACTGCCCATAGAAATTATTTCATTTTAATTTAGATATATTCAACTCATTAATTCTGACTGAAATAATTTCCACCAAAAATATCTCTAGCATAAAACTAACTGCAGAAACAAAGGGTAACATCCACTATTAAACCTAATCTCAATACATCACCTATGATCCCTCTTTAATACAAAACAAACTATTCAGCATTTCATATTCACTGTGTGGCACCTCCTCCATTTTTTTAAAAAAGATTTCATTTATTACTTTTCAGAAAAAGGGAAAGGGAGAGAGGCAGAGAGGGAGAGAAACATCAATGTAGTTCACCTTGAATTTCACCTTCCTCCAGCTATGGACCTGGCTGGAGACCTGGCTGGAGACCTGGCTTGCAACCTGGTTATGTGCCCTGGCTGGGAATCAAACCAGCAACCTTTGGGTTCGCAGGCTGGCACCTTATCCACTGTGCCACCAGCCAGGGCTCTTCATTGTTAAACATACACACAACACACACACACACACACATCTCCACTATAACCAAATGTCAGCATTATTAACCATTCAATAATTTCACAGGGTCATGCAAGAAAGAAACCTGTGGTGTTTTGAAATTTTTGTGACTCCTAAAACAGGTTCTTAAATATTAGGCCCAATTTAGTTTTCAGTCAACATATATTTTCCACCTAATGTTTATATCACTTAGCTTTACTGAATACCACAATTAAAATAAAGCTATTAACTCTGGCCCATTAAAACAAAGTTAAAATGTATTCATAAGCATTTATTTTCAAGATAAAAATGATCCTACATTTATCCCACAGCCATTTCTGGATTGTCTAAAAAAAACTTAAGTGGTGATATATTGAATTAAATGTTTTCCTTCATGTTTCAGAATCAATATATAATATCATACAATTATATTAAAAGCCAAATATTTTTATTAGCCTATGATGTAAGTTTTACTTGACCTAGGAAAATAGGTTAGTTGTAGGGGCTATTTTTTCTCCCTAAATTTTACTGGACCTCTTCAAAATAATTCTTTCTAAATGTATATCATATTATACTACAAAACAATTTATAGGAAGCATGCACCCCTTTGTTCATTGCAGCATTATTTATAATAGCCAAGATATGGAATAAAATAATTTTAATGTAACTACAAACAATGTCAGTTTTCCATTGCTTCTTGAACTTCATGTGCATACAAAACTTCTGGGTATCTGATTAAACTGGACATTGTAATTCAGCTGTCTAGTGTGAGGACTGGGATTTTGTATTTCTAATAAGCTCCAAAGTAATGGAGTAATGCTTGTCAGAGGCAAAAAGAGACTTGATTTTTTCCAACAAGTTATGAGGTCATTATCAAATAGGACAATAATGATGACTGGTTATACACATAAATAAATTCAAGTAGGCTTATGTTGTTAATATCTAGCCATTTCCTTAAGGGGCTTAGCAGTTCCAAATAGGACATATTCATATATTTATAATGATACCTAAGGATCAATAATAGTCATCATAAATTTGTAAACCTCAAAGGATCAAATTCCTCATAGTGTAAACTAGACAAATTATTTTAACTAAGTGCAAAGAAGAGCTATGCTGAACTAATTGTAATTATGCTTATTTGAATAAATCTCTAATTGCATGTTTTAAGGATAGGTATTTAGAAAGCTTCCTAATTTTCTAAAATGTGAAGTCTATGGAGAAATTCACCAGACTAAATGAGCACAATTAGTTACATCCTTCACAGTACTATTATCATCAATTATAAAAGAGTACAGTGGAATTTCTTCAAGAAAAGAAAAAGAAACCACAAAGAATACACACTCATGTTCCTTATCATTAAGCATTTCTCAAAGAGCTTCTAAAGTATGAGAATCTTCTAATATTTCTCATAATTTCCCTCTGCTCAGTAAAATTCTCCTTCATTCACCCTGGCTGGTAGCGCACAGTGGTTAAGGCACCGGCCTGTGAATCCAAAGGTCGCAGGTTTGATTCCCCAGCCAGGGCACATAACCAGGTTGCAAACCATGTCTCCAGTCAGGTCTGTGGCTGGAGGCAGGTGAAACGCAACCATACCTTTATGTCTCTCTCCCTCTCTGCCTCTCTCCCTTCCCCTCTTTCTAAAAATAATGAAATAAAATCTTTTAAAAAATTCTCCTTCATTCTGTATGATAGCATTCTACTGCAATCACTCTTTGTTGGGGAAGTGGAGTTTCTCTTCTTGCCAATCAAAATGGAAAAGGATGTCAGTAAGCACTGCTTTCCTTTTCCCTCCAGATGCCAAATTCCTACCTGTGAGTCAGAATCAGAAATACTGGAAAATTAGAAAGGAAGGAGGAAAAAGTTCTACAGAGATGCATCTGAATCAGAGGAGTGGGGAGAGAAAAAGAGGGAGGAAGAAGGGAGGGAGGAGGAAATCAGAGCTTTTGCTAATATTGTTTAAAAGAAACAATTCAATTAAACCCACTTCTTTTTAAATCTTGCACTTACTCCTTACTGAAGAGACAACATCACTTCTCTATTCACAAATTAACCTCCATAACATCTTACCAAATTGCCAGTTATTGCCAGGAATTCAAGAATTAACTTTCAGATGACATTTGCAAAGATCCAAATCATAATTTAATCCTAGATTCATATTGTTGTCAATGCAACAGTTAATGGAACTTAATATTCTCCTGATTTTCCTGATTAAATTACTGCTCAAAAGCCTAGTTTCACAGACATCAGTTTGTAAGAGAAAGATATACAAACATCATCTTCACTCAGTTCTCAGAATTTAAAAACTGACAGCAAATGTAATTTAAGATCACCAGATACTGATGTCATAAGAGAAGGCAATTTTTTGTTACCTTCAGAAGACACAAATAATAAACAATCAGCTCTTCCAGGGAAAGGAGACCAAGCAAGATGGAAACTAAAACAGAATGTGGGACTTAAGGGGGTTAGGGCAAGGGCAAAGACCCAACATATGTAATGACTTCATATTATGCAAAGTGCTACCCAAAAACTTCTGGGCATAGTCCAACAAGAGCTTATTCACTCACCCTCCTATGAGACTTCAGTCACTGCCTGAAAGCAGCTGTGCAAACAATCTTTTAGCAACCTTTTATTTTAACTCAGTCCCATAACTTTCCATTGGTTAATTTTTCAGTGAAATGACCTGAGATATGAAATATTTGCATACATATGAATATACTACTATTGAGGCAATGCAAGCCTATACTCAAGACAGCTGTAAATCAACCTGTAAAAGAAACAAACACTTAACTAAGAGTTATCTTGAGTGGCCACAATGTAAGAACTATTTCCTGCACTGTTTTGCAAATATTATAAATATAAAAAGTAAAACTAACTGTGATAAGCATTACAAATAATCCTGGTGAAAGCTATTGAAATATTGGTAGCCATTTCTAAATGTATATGAGAAAGATTCCTGTTGTCTTTTTATTTTCATTTTATAGTAGAGTCAAAATTGTTCCTTTCCTAAGGGCAATAGTTTATTACTCACACTTTCAATGGCAGACCAGTGAAATCAAGTATTTTTCCAGAACTGGAAAATTTTTTGAAGAAACCTAGATTGAACAAATTTTTTTTTTTATTTCAAGAAAGGAAATATGAGATGCATAAAATACGTCTTAACAATCCAAGAAAACCTACAATTGGTTTTTAGTGTCAGCAGCCTCCTAGAAAACATATTCTCTTTCTTATGGCATCACAGAGAAAAAGTCACTTAGGAGGAATGTATTTGGTCAGTAACAACAAAGGGAACTTTACATTCTTAATAAAGTTTTAGACACCTATAGTATGATCAAAACACACTGATACTGGCCCTGGCTGGTAGCACAGTGGATAAGGTGCCGGCCTGCGAACCCAAAGGTCGCAGGTTCGATTCCCTAGCCAGGGCACATAATAACCAGGTTGCAAACCAGATCTCCAGTCAGGTCTGTAGCTGGAGGCAGGTGAAACGCAACCATACATTGATGTCTCTCTCCCTCTCTGCCTCTCTCTCTTCCCCTCTTTCTAAAAATAATGAAATAAAATCTTTAAAAAAAAAACAAAAAAACACCAATACTGACTTCACAGTGCTACAATAATAATACAAAAAAAGGATAAGGAATTCAAAATGGCATTTTGCATTCCTATTCAAAACTCAAGTCATGTCATCTAAGTGAAGTTTTATATATAAAAAGGGTTGATTTTATTGCTTTCCATGGCAATCCCAAATTTTGTTGAAAAGGAGAAAAACAACCAAAATTACTTCTGCTTGAGTAGGAGGGGTCTGCAGTCGGTGATAATCTTGGTAAGAATACAATAATAGGAAAAAAAGGAAAACTAAAAACTGATAAAAAGCCAAGCATAGGAAACAGAAAACAACTAATCTGGAGAAACTGCCCATTTCTGGAAGGAAATATGGCCCCTGTGTGTCTACGATAACTACCCTAATGCTTGACTATGGCATCGCTGCTCCAAAACATACAATATAGTTCAGCCTCTGGGTTTAGTTCAAACTTGGGGAGCTAATGAATACATAAATTAGGATTATTTCTTCCAGAATAAGATTTATTTCTTGATCCTGCGTTTTAACATTCTAATAATTTTTAAGAATACAATGTTAACTGCAATTTTACATTTGCTTTAAAATATATTATAGCCCTTAGATTTATTTTAGAAATAGAAGCTCATATCCATGTTCCACAACTAAAAGTCCTGGCATCAGGTGATAAAAGAGTGGTGTTACAATATAACTATGACCTAGTAAAGCCATAAAATCAAAGTGTTACAGTGAGGAGCAGAATCAAGGAAACTTTCATTTGTGGCTCTTACACAGTTTGAACATTAAGAAAAAATAAGGGAGGATGTGGAGAAAAGAGAATTCTCATGTACTGTTGGTAGGAATGCAGATTGGTGCGGCCACCATAGAAAACAGTATGAAGGTTCCTTAAAAAGTTAAAAATGGAATTGCCTTTTGACCCAGCAATTCCACTTCTGGGTATATGAGGTTTGTTCAGAAAGTGTACAGCCATGTAATTAAAAAAATAGAAACATTTATTGAAGAAGATACAAGGTACAAGAAACACTGGACATAGGATAATGGCCCCTCAGTCCCCTTCAAAGGAGACATCTTGGGACCTCACACAGTTCTCTCAATCAGCTGCCCCATCGTATTTTCCTGAATTTCCTAAGAGGTCTGAAATCTCTTCCATTTCAAAGGTGATTTTAGTTTTGGGAAAACCCAGAAGTCTCAGGGCACCAAATCTGGGCTGTAGGGGGCCTGAGTCACCTGAGCAATTTGATGTTTTGCCAAAAAAGTCTGCACAAGACATGATGCATGAGCAGGCACATTGTCTCCATGAAGCTGCCAATTACCAGCTGCCCATCGCTGTGGCCTTCTGAATCATCTAAATAGTTGCTGTGGAGGAATGTTCGAGCTTAATGCAAAATTTGATGCAGATCCATTGCTCTACTCGCTCAGTCATTTTGAATGTGACAGCCATACAATACACATGCTCATTCAACAGCATCTACCATCCCCACTGACTAGTACAGTGAAGTCATCATTGTTCACCCATGCACATTCCAGTCCATTCTCCTTGGCTGCTAGGTTACATCTATGTGGCACAAACAATTCTCATTATATTAATAATAGCTGGACTTTTCCCAGACAGGCCTTATATATCTGAAGAAAACAAAACACTAATTTGAAAGGATACATAGCACTCCTATGTTCACTGCAATGTTATTTACAATAGCCAAGGTATAGAAGTAACCCAAGGACTCATAAATAGATGAATGGATACACATATAAAAAATGGAATATTTCTCAGGAAGAAAAATCAATGTAACATAACGAATGGACCTAGAATGTATTATGCTAAGTGGAATAAGTCAGTCAGAGAAAGACAGATGCCATATGGCTTCACTCATGTTTGAAATCTAAAGATTAGCAAAATAAATAAAATAGAAACGGACTCATAGATACAATGAACAGACTGATGGTTGCCAGTGGGAACGGTCTTTGGGGGACTGGGTGAAAAAAGTGAAGGGATTAAGTAATACAAATTGGTAGCCATAAAATAATCCTCACACATCAAGATTGTGGGGTTTGATCCCTGGTCAGGACACATACAAGAGTCAACCAATGAATGTATAACTAAGTGGAATAAATTGATGCCCTCTCTCATCAATAAATAAAACATACAATGTAAAGTATAGCATGGGGGACATAGTCAATTATATTATAATAACTATGTATGGTATCAGGTGGTTACTTGGTATATTGGGGAGACCACTTGTGAAGTATATGATTATCTGACTTCTAAGCTCTATACCTGAAAATTAACATAAAGTAGTGCTGAATGTAAACTGTAATTGAAAAATAAAAAATTTTAAAGAAGAAATCAAGCACAATAGAACAAAAAACAAAAAAGAATTATAAAAGAATACCACAGATAATACTTACCTTTTGCTTTTTTAAAAACAGGCCTTACATTAGCAACAGGATTTTAATATTCCTTGCACATTTGTAAGACCTCAAGATGACTGCAAATTTGTATTTCAAACCAATGTTTCTATAAAATAAAAACACAACACTGACACTCCTACTACCCTCTCTCTTTTTGTATTGTTGTTCTATTACAATTGTCCCAATTTTCCCGTTGCTCTCCCTTGCCCCACCCTACCCCTGGTCCCACAGTCAATCCCCACCCTGTTATCCATGTCCATGGGTCATTTATATCTATTCCTTTACTAGACCCTTCCTGTTCTTTACCCCTTTGATGCCCTCCCCTCTCCCCTCTGGTTACTGTCAGCCTGTTCCTTGTTTCCATGCCTCTGGTTCTATTTTGCTTGCTTGTTTGTTCTGTTCATTACTTTCCTCTTCTAGGTGAGATCATATGGTATTCATCTTTTGCTGTTTAGCTTATTTCATTTAGCATAATACTCTCCAGTTCCATCCATGCTGTCACAAAAGGCAGGAGTTTTTTCTTTGTTTCTGCTGTGTAGTATTCCATCATGTAAATGTACCACACTTTTTTTACCCACTCTTTTATCGATGGGCACTTGGGCTGTTTCTAGCACCTGGCTGTTGTAAATAACACTATTATGAGCACAGGGTGCATAGGTTCTTTGGAATTGGTATTTCAGGATTCTTCGGGTATAATCCCAGCAGTGGAATCACTGGGCCAAAAGGCAGTTCCATTTATAGTTTTTTGAGAAAATTCCATACTGTTTTCCACAGTAGTTACACCAGTCTGCATTCCCACCAACAGTGCACTAGGGTTCCCTTTCCTCTCTTCTTGACATGAAGAAATGGAGAGGAAGATTATAAACCATGGAATCCTCTGGTTTGGATGGGAGTGGTCTTACATAATCACTTCATTATTTCTGGTGGCTTGCTTTATGAATTTCCAGAACAATATTAAAAAAGGTTTCAGGGAATTTTAAAATAATAATGGGGGAACAAAATGAAGTGCTCTAATGTTTCAATAATTAAAATGTTAATGATATCATCATTATATATAAATAAACCTATCAATTCAAGGTTGATTTAAACTTTTTACAGCTAAAAATAGATTTTTATTACAAAATCTGAAAGCAAATTACTTTATTAATGGAGTTACTAAATGAAAATACATTAAAAAAAACCTTCAACATAAATTTGTTTCCTCCAGAGGACAGGAAGCTTAAAGCCTTAAGCCTGAGAGACTACTAATGATCATTTCCTTAAAATAACTTTTCTAAACCAATTGTTGGGATTTATAAAAATATGGAATAAATATTTTTATTACAAAATTTACTTATAAACATAAAAGTTAATATATCAATTAACCAGATTTTGTTAAATTCAGAAATACATTTAGTACATTCAAAATCATGACCAACATAAAAGTGAATCTCAAGAAGCATTCTCACAAAGGTCAAGACTATTCAGCATTGAGCAGTGGCCCTAGTCAACACAAAAAGCAAGCAAGAAAGAGAGTTACAGCTATTAAGAGAAAAAATTAACATATGCATAATATGATTGCCTACTTAGAAAATTCAAGAAAGTCAACTGAACATTATTAGACTAATAAGCAAATTAATTATACAAGAGCAGCATACATGAACTTCCTTCTACACAGCAAAGACAGTCAGAAAGTATGATGAAAAAATTCCATTCACAATGAGGAAGTATAGGATTTGGGCCCTGGAATGGAAAAGTACTGGGTGGCCAGGAAGCCAAGTTAAGATGAGGTGGCCAGAAGGAATGCTGGATAAACTGACAGCAAGAATGTTACCACTCCACCACTCCTTACTCAAAAATGCAGATGTGGCTAATTTTATCTCCCTTCTAATGCCTGTTCCCTTCTAGACGCTGATACTACTGACGTGCATGTGCAGTTGACCTAGGTTTGATGACTCTACAACTTTCCTGACTTGGTAGTAATGAGCTACACCACCATCTTGCTCCCACAGAGCAGGCATGAACACAGTTGTCAGTAAAGGAAATCAATGTACCCTGAAATGACCTAGAATGAAATGTTCTGCAAGCCTGCCTTTTTCAAAAAGCCTATCTTCTCTTGCAAGTCTGCTTTCCCCCCAGCTTATAAAAGCAGCCAAGTAGAGCTAGCCCCAGACAATCAAGAACACCTTCCTTTCCCCTGTGCTGTCTCCTCATCCTTGAGCATAAGCTTAATAAAATCTGTCTATAAATTTCTCTGTGGTTTCCTCTAAATTTCTTTTTTTTTTAATATTTTTTTTTTTTTTTTTTTTTTAATATTTTTTTTTTTTTTTTTAAGAATTTTTTATTTCATCATCTTTAGAAAGAGGGGAAGGGAGAGAGGTAGAGAGGGAGAGAGTTAGCAATGTATGGTTGCGTTTCACCTGCCTCCAGCCACAGACCTGACTGGAGACCTGGTTTGCAACCTTGTTATGTGCCCTGGCTGGGGAATCGAACCTGCGACTTTTGGGTTCGCAGG